>JAJGOT010000514.1:0-317500 GCA_022457155.1 Cladopsammia gracilis | reverse complement strand
CTGTAGAAATGTTGTGCTGAAAGCATGCCAATAGCCTGGGAAGTGGGGTACTTGACAGATGCTCGGGTAGATCGCGGCCGGGCTGCTCAAACCTTGACCCTGTTTGTTACCCCACCTAAGACTTGTCCCACTCACTTTGTTGTAGTGTATGGAGTATTAACGGGGCAGTATCATGAGGTTCCACGCGTGGCACTGTTCACTATTCTTGCACCGGAATTTTGGACATATCACTGTTGAAAGTGATTTTTTTCTTTCTTCCGGCTATCAAAACAGATTTTTTGATTCAACAAATACCTCTACTTCTCAACGGCCTTTTTGAATTTGCTGAATCAAACATGAAAACATCGGCCCAACGTTTTCAAGTTTCGCCCTCATGATACTGCCCATTTAAGCTTGGCATCAATGCTGAAGTCAATGGAAGTTAGCGCCAACAAAATACTGGTTATAATTCAAAAGTGATGGAATTGATACCACATTGGAGACAAACAACCCTAAAAACCATACCGTCAGGCTGCATGTCCCTGTTAAGGCTAGAAAAGGGAGTAGCCCCCCCAACCCCCTCTCAACCAGGCTAATTGCTAGTCTAGATGTGGAGATACATTATCTGTGGCTTCCATCTATAAGGAACAGAAGTTTCAACCTAACATAAGACTGAGAACCACTTTAAAATGTTGCTAACATCTTACCCCATGGTCATTATGTGGCTCTGTGATGTTAAAAGTTTCCTTGTTATCGGCTGGTCTATCTGCACTGACCCTGTTAAAAATGAAGAAAGATAATACTGGCTTAATTTAAATACTTAGCCTGGGGTTTTTATAGGGAGATCTAAAGCATGCTTGTTTTGGAATCTCAGTTTGCACTTCATGTTCCATGTCTCTCAGTCTTCTTAATACATGATTATCAAAGCAAGAGCAGAGATCGCATTGAATTGAAATCAGGTGTGTCCTAACTCTGTGCATAAAAAGAGTTCAGGGGCTCCAGTTGCATGGCTGCTGACATTATGAGCTTTAAAGGCTTAGCCTTGATGATTTGGGTAAGTGAGCTGCAGACCATCTGACAAACATTTGTTTTGGCCAATTGTATATATCTACATTGCATATATAATAAGCTTGTGATAAAGATGTCCACACTTCTGGCTTATAGACTAGAACATTCTTCGCCAACTCTGTTAATAAGAACAGTTGAACCTTCCTTACACACACCTCCATGATACGGACACCTCTATTACAGACAGTGAATCTCTTGGTAGTCCCTATTCATACAATCCTATCTCTATTTAATAATAATGATGGCTCATTATTTATGGGGATGACTGGGTTGGAAAATAATACATAGCTTTTCATTATTTTTTTAATGCCCGTTATTAAATCACGTCAGAATTGCAAAGCCCATCGTAGCTGCATCACTAATTTTTCAAAGCCCATTCAACTGAAATAATGAACTTGAAAAAAAAATTATACTGCAGTTTAAATATGGTGCACTATATATATATATAGGTACTTTATATAAATGACCTTTACTGATTGAAACAAACAAGTAAGTTCATGTATGTATCTCAGTATTATTTTGAAATATTAGCTAACTGGTTTATTGTTTATTGTATATGTTGTAGTTAATAATTTTTTTATCTCAGGTAATTTTTATTTTTCCATTGTTTTTGGGTATGGTAATATATGCTAATGAATTTGAAACAATGGAAAAACAAAAATTACCTGAAATAAAAAAATAACTACAACATACATATTATAAGACATTTTAAAACCCTGGTCATTTTGGCCAAAGAAAAATAGACTAAACCTTGTCATTACGAAGCAAAAAATTTCCACAGCCCTGTCAATTTTTTACTGACTCGGTCATCTCCATAAATAATGTCCCTCATATGGACACCTCAATACAAATGCAGATCAGACAGTACACTTGGGTCTGTTCCTTTGGTGTCGTTATTATTTAAAAAAGGAGTTTTTCGATTGTACATCTTATACACATATAATGTAACAAAAATTATTTGTCCAAACTTCAAAATTATCACGTGAGTTTAATTTTTTCATTCTATTATGCCTTTCCCGCAGTTCATGTATGAGATGGTAATGTGGCTAACTTGTTGATATAAATACATGTACCTTATAAGCTAGGGGTTGAACACTCATAAATATTTATGTGTCTGATTTCAGAAAAATTTTAGGACAGCTTACTTTTCTCTCTCAAAGGCAACCCATCCATGTGCACTTCCACTAGCAGGACGAGCATACTTTTGCTTAACTTCATGATCCAATAGAAAAAAGTCATCACTCAACTTGAAAATGCTGTCAATCTATATAATATAGAATGGAACATTTAGTTTTCATCCACCCCCACCCACACTATGAATAGCAAGGATATGAGTCTTGAACTGCAGCCTACCATTAATGCTTCCCATCGAAAAGCATGCAAGGCCTTTTTAATTCATAGAGAGAACACTTTGTCACCAGAAGGCATTAACCGAAGGAACGAACATTGAACTCAGTTTTGTATCATACACTATATATGTCATATATTATTTTTATCTTATGTTTACAAGTGCGCTGTCTACATGTCATGTATTAGCCAATCATTTATAACCATGTAATTTTCAAATTTGAGGAGCCGTTACAATATTTTCTTTCAGTATAGCCCTGGCCCTGAGGAAGACTAGTACAATTAGTTCAAATATTGGCCATTAATAAATATGCCCTTTGCCATAGTGCCAGCCTTGCATTCAGTTTTGTATTTTCACATTCAAGTGACGCCTGGTAGAGATCTTTCACAGAGGGTCTAAAATAGGGTTTCCCAATCCCGCCTCCCGCCACTGTTTTTTCTTTCATCCCGCCATCCCGCTTGCTTCGAACATGTCATCCCGATCCCGCTTCCAAAATACATGTTTTGCAAGACAAGTCGCCGTTTTTTCCGAACGAGACGCGATTTCCGCGGGCTAATGCATTACGACCTCAGTGTTTGTTTGCGGTAAACAGCAGCAGTCAGTTTAGTTTGGTAAATTTATCCGCTTTTGAGTAGTGTTGAGGAGCCAAATAAAAGTTTACTTTATCGGAGAACAGCGCGTGGACGATGACGAAGGCCCTTCATCACTCCAAACTTCAAAATTTCAAATTTCAAAAACAAATTTCAAAACCCGCCTACTACATAGGGGTTACCCATGAAATCTGATAGAGAAGGTTGTATGGAATATGAGGAGTGCGGAGTGTAGAAAACGCGGAGTATGAAAAATGAGGAGTGTGGCAAATGAGTGGGGAAAATGTGGAATACGTATTTTTGTGGAAAAACATAAAATATAAAGTAAAACTAAACTTATTTGTTTTCTACAAGGCAACTTTTGCAAGTTTTGAAATTCACAATCTCTATATAAAAAAATAGGAGTTTCAGTGGAATCCACGAGGTGGAATTGCAGTGTTGTTATCTCAAACGAGTTAATTGGTAATTCATATATGCCTACATTTCATACCATTACAACTTTTCGAACTTTAATAATAGGCCATTTGCACGATGACGTCAATTGACTACTACTACCAGAATTCATTTCGTTTTTCCTTTCTTATTTAAATTTTGTAATCCAGTGCAGTTTAAATAACAATAGCCCTAATTTGCACTACAAAACAAAAAACTGAAGGATTCTGGTAGTAGTAGTCAAATGACGTCATCGTGCAAATGGCCTATTCTGTAGCATTTTGAGTAGATAGAGCACGTTTTGAAGCCACGCCGGCATTCTTTCGTTACGAAATCTGCGATTTGCATAGCGTCTGGGCAATCTGCATTGCTCAATTACCACTGCTTCAATTAGGGCTGTCTGGAAAATGTTACTAGGGAGAATTTGCAATTTCGTGGCAATTTTATATAATACTTGAAAGTGGAAGATGCAAAATGTGTGTGTTTGGGAGAATTACTGAAGGTGACTTTCGCTATTAGGGAACTGTTACCGATCACAAATCAAATAGTGATCTCCAAGGTGACTGCATCCTAACTTCTTGCATATTCAGCGCAAAAACCCAATGTTAAACGGACTTGTTTTTATTGAGTAGTCCATTTACAGAGTGCTGGATTTTCACCAATCCGAAATGCTATAACAATATGATTTGAATATAAATATCTGCAGTTAAGAGGATCAGGCTGTTCTCTGTATGCGGCACTTAGATAACGGCTTTTTTTGTACTTACGTTAGTCACTATATATGAGCTCTTCATGAAGCCAAACAGTTGGTCAGAGTATTTTACATTATTACCGACCTCGAGGTACTACCACTAACTGAATGACCTAACAGCTACCTCCAGGTAGGAATATATATTACCGACCTCAAGGTAGCCACTAACTCAATGACTTAACGGCTACCTTGGAGTCGGAACATATAGAATGGATCTTGAGGTAGACACTAACCAATGACTTAACGGCTACCTTGGGGTCGGAATATATATTACCGACCTCAAGGTAGCCACTACCTCAATGACTTAACGGCTACCTTGGGGTCAGAACATATGACATGGACCTCAAGGTAGCCACTAAGCAATGACTTCACGGCTACCTTGGGGTCGGAATATATAAAATGGACCTCGAGGTAGCCACTAACCCAATGACTTAATTAAATAACGAATTTTGTTACTATAATGATTCCCGGAGAACCACCCATGATATCTTTTAAAAAAAGGCAAATCCTTTAAAGATACACTCCTTAGAGGAAATATATAAAAGGTGTCAAATAAGTTTCACAACGGAATTGTTTGTGCGGCCTGTCGCCCCTTTCTATTTCCTGTTTTAGTATTTTAATGGTTTCTTGAGACAAAATTGCGACACCGTGACAGGTGCTTATTCGGACTGATAAATATCAGGACTTCTGAAATGATTTCAAAGGAATGACAGGATAGAAAAACGTCGGTTTAAAAAATCATCTATGTAAACATCCAGACTTGTCTTCCTTCACGGAATCGTGAAATATCCGGCGAGTGCACTGTCGTCATCCATCCCATTTACCGCCCGGAAAAATCAAGAATTCCCGCATCCCGCCATGAAAATGACGAACTTCCCGCTTCCCGCCCACCCTTAACCATCCCACATCCCGCCTTCAAATTTTCTTTCATCCCGCATCCCGGCATCGAAAAAAGGCTTATCCCGCATCCCGCCAACCCTACTCAAGCATGTTAAGGCATGGCTCAGAGCCTAATTTACATAAAACCTGAAAACGATCATAACTTTAAAGTGATTCACCTGAACAGGCTCAAACTTAGCAGCAGGATAAAACTTGTTAACGTTCCACCATTGTTTACTTTAAATGTCGCATATTTGCATCACGTGACCTGTTATGATTGTTTTCCTACACAAAAAGAAATTTGAAAATGGGGTGCCGAGATGGCATATAATGGATATAAATTGAACCGTTAACGTATTTGTATGCTTCTTCCCTATATGAATCTGGCCGGAATGGTTGACTATGATTTACAGTTAAAGGATTATTTCGTAAAACAGGTCACGTGACATATTTTGTCTTTTAATATCTTGTTAATAAAATACAAAAATTGTCCATTCCGGCCAGGGATAGTATTTATGCATTGAGGCAAACAATTGCTTATGATTTTCTCTTGGCTAAAGTTAACCATCGTTACCCCATTTGAAGTTTCCTTTTTGTCCAAATTATGACGTCATCGGACACGTGACCACAATAATCAAACCTTAAGTTATTTAAGGACGCTAAATCCAGTTTGTTGTATACTTTTGGTGAATCTTGGGGCTAAAATGCATTACTTCGAAAGGAAAAAAGAATTTACTTCGCGGGGGGTCTACACCAACGGACGAGCCATGCCTTAACATGCTTGAGTATGTTAGGCCCTCTTCACAAGGAAGATCCGGCAACTACCAGCAAGTTTAATTTTTGCGTTGTGTGGACCTCTGCATTCAAAAGTTTTTCTTTCTGCCCACATAGTGGGCCACTGACCAATTTTTTTAAAAAAAAGTCAAATGCCCGGGGTTTGCCCGGGGGGGGGGGGGGGGGGGATGGGCGCTCTTGGATTTGACTGGTACATTAGTGGTGTATATGTTCATTTAATAGTATTAGGCGACATAGTAGTGTTGACTTCTTGAAAAACACAAGAACAATGTGACCTATTCCACACTTAAAAAAATATTTATCTTTTCTTGTGGAATGCCATGGTTCTTGATGTAAACAAAACCAATTGTGCTGAACGCCTGGTGAATCTCATCTGCCAGCTGTTGCATGTTTTCCAAAGAGCAATCTTCAGTTGTTTTCTGCAAGCTCATTTGGCCAAAGTCGACAACAGGTATGGACGACTCCATGACAAATACCCCACAGGGCTCAAGCGGAACAAACAGCCGAGGAAAATTGGGATTAAACGGAACCAAAGTTTGGAAAGTAAGAACGGTCAATATTTCAAGTAAGCGGCGTGGAACGTCCCGTATTTGAGTCACGCTAGATCGTCACGGTATCGCTACACCTCTACTGCCTCTACTGTTAAAACATGAGGTAACTGTACTGGTGTTGCGTCGTGAAATCTTTCCGCTACATATACAGAATCTTATAAAACTAGAAAAGGTAAAGGTCACTTAGAATACCCGTCCACTTATTTACATATCATCACTCAGCTGTAAACTTTTCTTCAGCTGGGTGGGGAGTTGGACGCAGAGGGTAGGGGTAGTGTAGCAAAACGAGGTGAGGGGAGGGTCTGGAAGGTTGGTTGGCTTTTTGGAACCTTTGATTATATATCAGGGTTGAAATTTGTGGTTTGGTAACACTAAGGGTGTTGATACCTTTTAGAGCGTTTTCAAAACTAGGAACAAACTAACAAAAAGAACAACCTGCTCTCAGGGTTAAAAATTAATGTGAGCCAGCCACAAAACGGGTTTATGGTACGTACCTTTCAAAATTTCTGATGATCACCCCAGCCCCATCAATTTTATAATCGAGTTCCTCACTCTGTCATGGAGATACCCTGGGTACCAGAGGTATTCTCGCAGTGAGCTTCGTGACGTGCCGGCTGAAGGCCGATCAACGAGTGGCGACATAACCGACACCGGAAGCCGCGCAAGAAAAACCTCTGGCAGCAGTTGTGTCCTTTTCGCAAAGCGCGTAGGGCGCGCGAAAGCTTGGGTTTCGCACCGGCTTTCGCGCCCAAGCTTTCGCGCGCCCTTCGCGCTTTGCGAAAAGGAAACGACTGCTACACAGGCTAGTAATGGCCCCAACCTCATTCCCTGGCTTCAACTATGCACTTACTGAGTAAAGGGAGATCATAGAGGCCTGGCCAAAAATGGCAAATTTCTCCCTTATCATGGATCCCGATTTTATCAAAGGAAAACTTGCATGAATTATTTTGTCCAAAGTAAATTAGTTCCCAGTACACTTAGCTTGCCAATTATTTATCAGCTGACAAGAAATCAGCACTTGACAACTGGTGAGGTGAATTCAGGTTAGCTAGATCAGGTTCATCTTAGTTAACTACGAAAATTACATGTAAGCACTGCCACATACTGAGCAACAAGCCCTGATCTTGCTGTAGACTTTTGAACTTGTTCCCTGCTAGTGTCAAATGGTGAGAAACCATCCTGACCTTGTCTGCTCTTTTCAGGAAGTATTCGGTTAAGTAATGATCCGCATAAGAAGGAAAGTAACAAACGATCTCGTTTACCTGGACTCAAAAACCGCTAAAAAGTTAAGGTTCAAGGTGCACTTTGTCAATTTTTTTTAAGGTTTCAAGTAACTTGAGACCCAATCGCTCAACATGCAATTTTTAAAAGATATTGTATTGGGGAACTTCATCCAAAAAGCAAATTTATTAGCTATTGTGATTGGTTGAGCACAGACATTTCGTAAAATTTATTAGACGCAAATGGATATTTCTTTTTTTACTGAAATATAATTATGAACCATCAGCCCTCCTCTATTCTTGAAACCAAAGATATCCTATGTGGGAAAGAGCCAATGCTGCACAACAATGAAGTTTACCATAGTTATGTAGAGCATTACTAAAAGAAAATCAGTAGAGCACCCCCCCCCCAGGGGGAGAGGGAGGGGTCCTTTCTGTCAATTGAGGATAGGTGTGTGCTGGTTCTTACATGTAAACCCTAGAGTGCAAGCAGTCTAGGGCTGAGTGCAATGCATTTAAAGCAAGAAAATTAAACTTTGTACAACATACTAGCAATGTTTAATTACATGTAATAAAGCATTATTTAACAAACAATTTAGTTATTCCAGTACAAGAAAAGTAAGCTAATCTCCGGGCAACTGTTATGCAAAATAAAAATGCAGGTAGAATATAGTAAAAAGTGAGAGCAAGACACTGGACAAGAGAAAAAAAAATCTGACCAATTATTGGTCTGCACCAAGGAAGTGCATGATCCATGGAGATTATAGGCAACTCTCCACTTCTCCCTCACCCTATCTTACCACCCTCCCATTACATTTTTTGGTATAAGCAAAGACATCATTAGGGATAAAATAATATTATGCAAAAAATAGAGCTAGTTATCATTGGTTTCCTTGAAGGCAGCAGGATGCAGGTTTTGAGCTTTTATATTAATTTTTCACAACAAATCTTGTTCATGAAGTTATAAGGGTAATAGCCTTTATCAAGTATATCTTGGAAACACTCTGACAAGTGATGTTTAAGGAAGAATCAAAGTAGAGGATTTTGTTCAATGCAATTGGAAACTACTTTGGTTTACTTCATAACATTGTTGATCTCAGTGCTGTCAATAAGGGTCATGGGGATTTTCCATGTCTATTATGTGTTTGAGCCACGCCTACTTTGATAACAAAAAATTGACAAAATCTAATAAACCAATTTTTCCTGCCTATTTAAAAAAAAAATAGTGATAGCCCTGACGCTAATTTATATTACATTGGAACCGGCCACCTTACCACATTCTCGTTAATACGACCACTTTTTGAAGGCAATAAAAAGTGTTCATTCAGTTATTTCCTTATCTGGAAAACCTTATTGATCTGACCACTCCTTAATATGACCACATTTTCATGGCCCAACAGTGGTCGTATTAATGGGGTTCCACTGTACTTCAAATACTTTTGCTTCTAAAATGAAATGGATTATGTACACAGGGCTGGATAAAAGATTAGTAAACTATATAATAATAGCATAGTATGCTGTTCCTAAGAACACAAATTATCAGAGCCAAATGTGTTGGTACACAAATTCATTTTCTTCTAACTAATAATTCAACAGTGTCTGTGGCCCATGGCTCACTGCAAAAGTTTGCATTTACAATTTGCAAGAAAAAAACTGCATCGTGTTACTAAGAGCAGCTCAAATGTAACAAAATATTTGACTAATGGAATTAAAATGTCTAACAACTTCAATGATGTTTCTGTGTCAGATTTTAAGAGATTTAAGAAAAGTGAATTGGTGGTGATCAGGATAATTATAATACATGTATGTACAGTATTCATTATATTTGCACAAATAAGCCTTTTTTAAAAATGCTTATTTTGTGCTTGAAATTGCACTTGTTTTCATCAAAGAGTGTTAAGTTTTAGACAAAATGGCAGAAAGTTGTAAATAGAAATCAGAAATAGAAATCAGTGGATGATAATTTTAATTTTTAGAAAACTTTTGCCATATTTTGATTCATGGTTGTTTGCTTGGTTGCAGGAAGAGTGGAGAGATCCAAATCATTGAAATAAGGATGATCCAATGCAGCTTTGGCTGTTATCCTCTTCGCAGGGTTGTACACAAGCATTTTCTAAAGAAAAAAAAAGGCATGTTAGCTACATGTAGCTATGAAGCTAAGCAGCCTTTACTATCACAGGGCTGAGCCCGACACTCATTTTTGAATACTGTCAGTAGCTTTATTGACAATTTTGATTTTATACAATAATCTGCAAGTGTATGAAATAATAAATGAAGTTCTGTTGTATGCTTTTCAAGATATGTTGTATAAACAGAGGTCTCTTTTATGTGTCTGTCCTTGTCACCCAATGTATATAATAATTACATGTATGTTATATTAATAATAGTTCAGTAAAAAGTTGAGTAATAGTGTACAAGTCAGTTTTTATTTTTTTGAGTATCCTTTTTCTTATTTGCACAGTGATGTTTTTGTTTTGCCTCAACAGTTGTTGTTAAACAGAAATAGATTGGGGGAGGGGTCATTCCTCATTCAGTACTCTTCTGGGAATCATTGTGCTCAAGCTCTTAATAATACAGACATCCTGTTGATATGAACAGATTTTATGATCATGATGGCTCCAGAGCCTTTATCAACAGGGTTTGATTGTAGTTTGGAAGACAGCACAGTTATGTCTTTGTTTTGCCCTATTCTTGTTGAAAATGAGTAGATTGAGGGTGGGTCATGACTCATTCAGTACTCTCATGGGCATATGTGTGCTGTTATACACTAACAAGTTCTCAGATAACACAAAAAAATCATTTTTTCTTCCAGCTCTTTCTTATCATGATGTTTTTATTTTACCACAGGTTTTTTTTTTCTGAATTCTTCTTACTTCAAATGATTGGAAAGTAAAATGGGACCCTGAGACTCACAATTTTCAAATCACATTGACATACCTCTAACAGATCCAGTCCATTTTCATCCAGCTGAGGAACGGCTTTCTTCAGGCCTTCTCCACTCCATCTTGGGAAGTTTTGTTTATAATCTGCAAGCTGTGATACTCCTGGCCAATTCTTCTCTGTTGGTGTACCTAGGATTCTTTTAGGGGAAAATTACACAATTAAGGTGGCTCGTCATAGTTTCATAGCTGTGTTTGTGCTAATGATGCAAGCTTCAGTAAATTTGTGTGTGCTCACACAAAAATAAGAGTCCCTAAAAACACACCTAAAAATACGGAAAAGTTGGTCAATCTCTGAATCTCCATGAAACAGTGGTTTCTTCGTAACCATCTCTGCAAATATACATCCCACACTCCAGATGTCCACAGGACAGGCGTATCTCTGACATCCTAAGAGAACCTCAGGTGCACGGTACCACAGGGTTACCACCTGAAATTTGACAAATTTGGAAAGAAAATGTTTAGTCAGTCTGATACATACAGTCAGTACAGTATATGTTGAAACTATTAAAATGTTAGGCCCGGTTCAGACGCCGAACTTTTCATGAGCCGAACCTAATACCTTGAATTAAGTACATGAAAAGTTCGGCGTCTGAATCAGTTAAGAACGGCTATTTGAATTTGGAACAGCTCAGCCGTTCTTTCCGCCTGGCTCAGCTGGGAATTTCGGCTTTGGAACAGCTTTGATTCAGATGCCGAACTTTTCATGAGCCGAACCTAATGCATAAATTATTATAACGACTGGTGCGTGTTCTGACATCTTTGCATGAAAATCGCTGACCTTTCGATTTGTTTCTCTTCAAACTGAATTAAGTTCGGCTAATTAAGTTCGGCGTCTGAATCAACAGGCATACTTTTGTTAATTTGGGTCGGTCCAAATTCGAATTAAGTTCGGCTCATGAAAAGTTCAGCGTCTGAACCGGGCCTTAGAAAATTGAAAAAAAAAATAACTAGATACAGTCTAAAGAAACCTTTTTCAAGTCAAACTCAGATCTGAAGTTGAAAACTGAACTAATGATCCTGTTTTTCACTGCCTTTACAGGGATGTAGCTAAGATATCAAACAGGTGGAATTTTGTTAAAAAAAAGAAAGAGTTAAGCAGACTGAGTTTTCCAGGCGAAAAAAAATCAAGAAAAGTCAGTCTTCAGGTGGTTGGTTTTTCTGCCGTCCGCCTATTATTTACATCCCTGCTTTTATAATTGTCTCCTTTTTTCAGCGTATGATCATGGTTGTTAATGTCAATGAAGGCAGCCCAGTCAAAATATTTTTGAGTAGTAGGCAAGATGGCTGGAGTAGTAGGCAGCAGAGGCCACAAGCTTGTTTGGACCCCATCTTGTTTGTAACTGCAAGAACATTCACTGCTGACCATTCACCTGGCTCATTTTCCCACATGAAGCTAAGGAGTTCCAAGGCCCCAGTAACCCTGTCACTCAGCACGCATGGTTGTTTGTGTGCAGCTCGATTCACAAGAAACATTTTATGTTTTGGTTACAATTTCAACTAGAAGAGACCTCGTATTTGTTGTTAATGAAGTCAAGTGTATAGTAGGCGGCAGATATTTCGTTGTAGGTGGCAAAATTGCCGGCTGCAGGCACATTTTGACTGGGCTGAGAAGGCAAAGGGACAGTGACCCAATTTTTATGAGTATGAAAGAGCTTGCTTTGTTATCTTGAAATGGGAAGAAACAATCATCAGAAGTGATAAAAGCAAAGAAATATAAAGATTAGAGGCAAAATAAAGGCTATTAAAAAATCTAAGTTTCACAAGAATGGCAATTTTGATTTCCTGACAGCCTATCAGTCACAAAATCAAATTTGTCAAACTGTTGTCCACTTCCATCCTTGCAGGGGTGTAGCTAAGAAAAAAACTGAGCAGGCTCATTAACAAGCCTAGCCAGTTTTTCTGGCTTGTGCGCCTTCAAAATCACCCCAAGTCTTTGTTTTCTAGTGAAATTTCATTTGATGATAAGTTCTCTTTCAGGTGGTGAAATTAGTCAGTAGCCAAGCAGGCTCTTAGCTACATCCCTGTCCTTGTATTAAATCCTATGTACTTATTGACTAAGTGGGAGGGAAAGATAAGAAAATATTTGGCTCGTGGTCATGGCGTACAGACCGAGCGCAGCGAGGTCCGTGCGCCATGACCGAGAGCCAAATATTTTCCCATACGGCCCAACCTAACTTAGTCAATAAGTATTTTATCATATGACCAATTTGGAGACAAAATTACTTGAAATCTTAACGCGTGAAGCCGTCCTCTTTTGTAGTAGGGCCGTAAGGCTTTTCCCAGCCCTGCTCGTGCAAATGTGTACAGCCCTCATACGGGACTTTCATCAATGGTTTTTGCAAAGAAAAGGTTTGCAGGGCCGTACAGGTCATACGATAAGACACTTTATCTACAAACCACTTGCTCTGTTTTTCTGTTTAGATTCTTTTTATTCAGTTTAGTTGCATACTTTGTGGCATTTGGCAATATAACATGGAAATCAGGTAAGCAAAATTTTGATATTTCGGCAGGACACTGTCCACTTAGCTACTCCTATGATTGACAGCAGTGTAAAACAGTCAGTAATTAGTATTTATATTATTGCAAAGCACTGTAATGCTGTTTTCTTACCTCATGGGTGTAAGCCCTTACAGGGATTCCAAATGCTCTACCAAGTCCAAAATCAGCTAATTTTATCAGCCCTTGTTCATCGATCAACAAGTTCTGAGGTTTCAAATCACGATGTAAGATTCGGCGACTGTGGCAAAAGTACATAGCATTTGTAATCTGATATAGGTAGCTCTGCAAAAGAAAGCAATACTAAATATTAGGCATAATTTAGAAAATATACATGAAGGCATCCAAGAATAATATATGTACATTGTGGAAAAGAGTAGACCTCTGCTATCTTGATCATTCAAATTTTAAAAAAATTGACTTCAGTAATTTAATAAGCATAATTAGTGCTTCAGTGATTTTTAAATTCCACTGCGATGCATTGTAATTCTTATATATACTGTATTTCAATCGGGACTTTGAAAACTGGCCGCTTAATAGAGGGTGGCCACTTAATACAGGGCCGTTAATTGTACAGGTTCGACTGTACACGTAAGTATAATAATCCCAGGATCCGCTTATCTTTGCTAAACATGTGACATAATGTAAATTATTTTCCTTTGACTGAGACTCATTATCACAACCTGATACAAAGGAAAACACAATGTATACCAGTCATGTGACCTACCTTAACTAACATAGAGTCCAAAAATCCCCTTGTTGAGTCCAAATGCTTTTTGAGATCACACATGAGATACTCAAATACTAAGTATAACTTAGCTTCTTCATGAAGGATGTTATCTAAGCTAACAACATTAGGATGGTCTTTAAGCTCCCTAAGCAAAGAAATTTCTCGAACTGCTGTGCTTGGTATTCCTTCATCAGCCAACTCGAGTCTGATTTTTTTCAAGGCCACTAGTTTGTTATTCTTCTTGTTGCGGCCTTTGTACACTACACCATATGTACCTGGAAAGGAATCAAACACCAATAAGTGCTTGCCTTCCAGATGTTTATCTAATGCACTTTTATGGAGCAGTAACAGGAAGAACCACAGTAATTGGAATCTCCTGTACACATTGATATCACATAATAAAAAAGTAAAAGAAAATTCCATAGGTTTTACATTGTATACATTAATTTATACCTTTACTTTATTTTGTACAGGGCCATTCTGAAAACCACTTTAGTAACAAACACACCATCTAAACATATTTTTGTTATTGTTAGTATGGCTTTTTACCTTCTCCAATCTTTTCAATTTTAATGAAATCATCCATCTTCATGTCATCGGCTTTGGATCCCATTCTGAATTGTGTGAAGTTGAGCTGTGTACGAGACTTACCTTGCAAAGCAAATAAAACAAAGTGTCTCAAATGGTTCATTAATAAAATGTAGATACAGTTTTAAGCACCAATCAACTTCTTATGGGGATCACAAAAATTCCTCTGCCTTCAGCTGCTCTACATCTAAATGTTCATGTTTCATTTAGAAAGCGAAGTTATTGCCTACATTGCTTTTAATTTAGCCATTTACTTTGGAATGCACTTCTTTTTTAGAATTCATGAGAATTCATGTTGCATGAGGAGAAAAGACTTCTTTGTCTTAGCATTCTCAGAATGGTTTGAGATGTTTGTCACAAGTTATACGCCTTTGACATATATGAATATGACCGCGATATTAAAGGTTTTGGCCGCCGTAAGGAATGCCAGCTGTATTCGAGTACACAGTACAAATAATGAGTATATCGCAATTTATAACAATAGACCTCGTTTTTGCCTTTCTCACAAATCAGTTTTATGCTTTCGCTTTTTCGTGATCGTGCGTTTTAACGCATTTATTCCTTCATTTAATTTATAAGCTTAATCATGCCATCGAACCGCAGGAAGCCATGATGCCGAAGCTTACCTGTTCATACTTGCACGCGCGAGAAACTTGTTCACTGCCAAGACCAGACAATTTTCAAACACTTTGTATTTAAAATTACAGTAGATCTTTGGATCATGAATTTGGAGTTCAAGTCCACCCCTGAATTAATATTAAAAGCTTAACCAACATATTTTTTTAAACGCGCGTGGAATTTAAGAACTTAAGCTTAAGCTTATCTTATGAAATGATTTCGTTGGGAAGCAAAATGATCGCTACGTATTTCTAACTTGAAAAGCCCATCTTGTGTCCCAAGGAAAGAGTTATGAATTAGATAAATCAAAAGCATTGTTTGGTTGGAATATTTCCCACAGGAGGACAAAAAAATTAAAGCTTGAGCGTGGTAACGGACTTGACTGAAGTTACACAACGGAATCGATCCAATTTTTTTCAAAAAAGTAGATGCCCTCAATTAAAATCGACGCTCGAATAACTCATTACCTATAAAGATCTAAACCCAGCTTAAATATCAGAAGTTTAACGCTTCTAATGAAGAAAAATACAGTTACAAAACGAAAAACAAACCTGGTTAAAGCGTCCCCAAGCTGAAGGCAAAGTGACTGTGTCGTGAGATTTGTATTTGAAAATAGCGGTGTTTGATCCATTAGCCAATCAAATTGCAGCACTACAGTTATCCTCAGGTCAACACGGCCATTCTTGGTCATCCTCGCCCTAGTCCACGCCTAGCCTCGATAAAATACAATTTTGATTGGATGATATATTGAAGCGTTGGACCAATCATATTCTTTGTTATATCTTGCCTTCCTTCTTTTCTTCTTGTATCCAAAATGGAGGCTTTGTATGGAATACCTTTTCACGTTTTAGAAGTACCAAACCTCAAATTAAAGAAACCAGGATGGGTAAAAGCTCCGTCTGCTATGGTTGTTTTTGCCTTTGTTCTGCTTTCGTACTTTTTGGTTACTGGAGGTAAGTTTAAGGTTTCATTTTCAGATTTAACATGTTTTGTTTCGGGGGAAAGATTTTTAGCTTAAACAACATCAGTTTCTCATCTTAGCTTACGTGTACAAATAATTATTATGCCTGTGATTTACTCGTTCTTTTTCGTTGATTTAAAAACTATAAAAGCGACCTTGATACCCACCATGATAGATTTGTTTTGTTAACTCGACTGTTCAATAAACAATATCGATAGGTTTTACGGTGAGATGAAAATATATACGGGGACGTTCCATTTTTTATCCGCACCCCCCTAAGGATGACGGGTAGTGAAATCCAAGGGTTCGGAATTTTTCTTCAAAGAAGCCGACAAAATTTGGAGCCTTCGGATTTTTTTTTCAAAGATGCCGACAAAAAAATCAACCCTTCGGATTTCATTTTTCAAAGGGCGCCGACAATAAATCGAGGGTTCGGATTCCTGTCATCCTTAGGGGGGGGGGGGGGGGGGGGGGGGTGCAGATAAAAAATGGAACGTGCCACGTGGCATCATTGGTAGCAATAAAGTGAATGATATACTATACGTGTATTCTGTGCACGAGAAATGCTATAATTCTCGACTGCTCTTTAAAACTGTTACACTGCAAAGTCAGTTTTGGCGAATATTTTCGTTCAATTTATTTTGTAAATTAATTAATAAATTATTTCTCACATCGGCTTTGTTGAATCCGCTTTGTTTATAGTCTTTGTACCATACTATATATAAGTTCTTATATTATGTTGTAGTTCAAATTTATCCTTGGTTCAATTTTGATTTTCTTTTGTTCTTTTCTATGTTAATATATGATAATGAATATAAAACAAAGGAACATAAAAATTGAACCAAGGATAAAATTGAACTAAAACATATATTTTTCGGGTCAGGTTCTTACACCAAGGATGAGCCTATTTTTTGTTGGCACAGAAAATAGTTTAGCATTTCACAGGCTTCCCAAGCTCAAAATTCGTCTTTTTGATGTGTATGCGACAGCTTGTGTACACAGAGAAATATATAGGAAAATCACAGATTCTCTAAAATTGGGTAAATAACTATCTATTTTGAAATAAAGTTTACCTACCTCAAATGTGTCGCTTACTTGTGTCTTGTACCGAATTTGAAGCCATCCTGCCATTTAGCGAAGTTATTCAAAGTCGTCGTCTCCCCTTCTAAAAAGAAGGAAAGGCAGACCACTGCATCGATCGCTGGCCAGAGGTCACTCCACAAATCACTCTCTCCTCAAAAGGAAAAGTCCCGAATCGCAATAAAACCAACAGTTCCATAGAGCCCAATAAATTTCACTCCATATACATGCGCTTCGGCAGTCGAACGACTCGTAAAGAACGAGATATTTTGCTTTAAATTCGCCTATTCGGCCTTCCAGCTATGCTTGTGACCGACCTGGTGCCAACGGTCGTTACTCAACGACAAGTATCTGGTTTCATCCTCAACTCTGATTGGTCCATTTGAACCAAGTCACGCGCTGACAACACGACCCTCCACCGGAGGGAAAAGTACATTTTGTCACGAATCAAGTGTCACACAAGGGCTCCCAAGGGATGTTTTCTGAAAGCTATATTGTTTGCAATAGCCAATCGCAGCCATGTTTACATGTTCAAATTTGTATTGAGTAGTTTTCCCTTAGCTTAACAGTTGAAATTCACTGAACTCCATCGTTGTGCTAATAAGCCCAACTAGCCTCATTAGCATGTGCAAAATTCAAAAGAATTTTTGTTCTAAAATAAGGCTAGTTGCGCTGATTAGCATGAATATAAAAGAATAATAAATCGGCTGCCATTTATGAATAAGGTCGATAGTAAATGCTAATTTGGCAATGGAGCAAAGTCGTTGTTAGTCTAAAATAAGCTACATGGAAGCTAAAATTAACAATTAATGGAATTTCTGGCATTTGAGTGGATCATATTAGCCGGAAATGAAATATTTCTGCGGCACGAGAACAGTGGGGAACTGGGGCTAGCCCAGTGGAATGAGCACGTGGATAAGGGAGGGCTATATAAGAGAGGGCTATATAAGAGATGAATATCACGTGGGATATCATTCTAGGCCGACACCTCAGTTTAGCTAACGTTATTTTTATTTTATTTTATTTATTTATTTTACTGTATTTTTAAGTATGTCGTCCCTCGTGTAGCCTCGTAGGATGGGCCTATTTAGAGCTATAGCCATGGTTCCTACCCAGATTTCCTGCCGAGTTTTTTCCCCACCAGGGTTTTTTTCCGGCAGGTTTTTTCTGGCCTCCGTCTGACAGTACTATGTTTGTAAACTGTCGCTCAGCTCTGTATCATGTTACATATCGCATACTTGGATGTAATAAGAGGTTGTAGTATAACGTATTGTTATAGTTTCTGGTGCTCGGCCGAAACCGCCAAAATAAACCTAATGGTTTTTGATCATGTTGTTTACTGTGTAGTGGAGCTGAAATTGAAAGCTTGTGACATGGTACAAACAAATGAAACACGTGATGCATTTGGAATAAACTTGCTGCATCACTAGTTTCTCTGAAGGAGGCCATAAAATATGTGGGTGGCACAGTTTACTGGAAAGAGTAGTAAGGGACCTGAATAGCTTGCAAAAAAATCACTGATAAACTATAACTAAACTAAACAAAAGTTAAATTACAGTTAATGCTTATTCCAGACGAATTAAAACCTGCTTGGAGCAACCAGGTCCAGGATATTGTAATACTTGTTGTTGTCACTGTTGTTTTTGTCAGCCACTGACTGTGTTATTGTATTTACAGGAATTATCTATGATGTCATCGTCGAGCCTCCAAGTGTAGGAAGTACAACAGATGAGTTTGGTCATAGTAAACCAGTAAGTTTAGAGTACTATGAAGATTTTTTAACAACTTGTATTAGGAGTTTAACAATACAACTATTAAGATTTAAAACTGATTTAATACCAGCCTTAACAAATATTTGAAGAAATCAGGTATGATTAGCACCTGACTGGCTGCCAACGATGAGTTCCTTTCATTTGTAATGTTCAGGAAGCAATGCCTAGGCAAATGCTGTTCACTGGCTTTGAAGGCTATTATAAGCATATATCCCAGCCCCCCCCCCCCCCCCCAAAAAAAAAAAAAAAAAAAACAGAAATGTGCATGATAGTGAAACTAAATGAATCTTTGCCTTCACCTTTTGTGTGACTCTACTGACTGGTACATTGGCGAGGGACTCAAGTAGAGCATGGTGACAATTTTTTGTTATGTAGTGGCTCTCACTGCTTTTGTAGGCAATTTTACAGCAGTGTAGACCCAATGTTTTTAACTGGATTCACCACCTATGTTTGGTATTTGCCCATCACTCATCATAGTTTACCTTTGGTCAGAAAATGGTGACAGAAATTCGCCATAAATTAGAGTGATTGATGTAACACATGTTTAAAAAACTCGTAAGAACCGTGTATTATTGTACAGCATCAACCCTATGTCACAATGCTATTGTGTAGTTCCAGAAAATATCCAGACCCCTACCACGGAGGGAATTTCAAACAGGACCCCCACCCCTTCGGATTTTCCATTTTCACAAGGAAGCGTTGACTCCCCCACCCCTCTGGAATTTCCGCAGAAATATCGTCCACCCCCCATACCCTCTGGAAAGTTTTTTTCTTCCTTTAGAAGGGTTCAAGAGTTGAACAAACACTAAACCAAAGGCCGCGTGTCGATACGCATTCATTTGTTAATTTATTTTATAAATGATCCTAAAGCCGCGTTAAATGAACGCCATAAATTAGCTTTAAAAAATAACATCAACTCAATTTCTTCATACAAGATCCTGTCTAAAACTTACACACTGTTGCTAGCACTCGAAGGGGGTTCGCATTTTAAGCTCTCGATCGATTTACTAAAAAAATGTTCTGACGAAACTGACCCGTTGCATAACTTGACAAGAACACGATCGTCAGCAAGCTGCAATACTACGATCAGTTTGAAAAAACGGAGAAATGAACGAGTAGCTAGTTTTCTGTTGTTACCTGGCCATATTTCAGCCTCCTGTAAAAAAAAAGCCAAGTGATTTGTCACTTTGTTCATCGACAATGCACTCGAGTTTCTTGTATCGATCGTGAACGTTCGCGGTAGCTGGTTACCAGTGCACCGCGGACAACTATTTGGAGACTGGTAACGAGTAATGGCGGGTTTATCTGCTTCACGAAGAGTATTCGTCTTTGCGTTGCTTGTTTGCGTCCAAAGAACTTTTAAGAAAGAAAAAAACATTTCTTAACTGCAGCACGGTTAGAAAAAACGCAGGTTGTCCGATTTAAGCTTCAGAATGACCCGCAAAAATTGGTAAGTGACACTTACGGAGTCAATACAAATTCACGAAAAATCAATCGTTTTCCTGACCATTCGACGTGAATTTGGCCTCCAAACCCCCCCCTCCTCTTCGGAATTTCCTGGGCCATTGACCCCCCTACCCCTCCGTAATTTCCAATTCCCTCCGTGGTGGGGGTATGGATATTTTCTGGAATCACACATTGTGATGATTGATGCTTAACAGTGGAATCCCTATTCTTTCTTCTTAATTGTACCACTGTTATAGTATCCTATATCTTGTGTTTGCCATCAGGTTGCCTTCATGCCATACCATGTAACTTGTACCACTATTATAATACCCTATATCTTGTGTTTTGCCATCAGGTTGCCTTCATGCCATACCATGTAACTTGTACTGCTGTTATAATACCCTATATCTTGTGTTTTGCCATCAGGTTGCCTTCATGCCATACCGTGTAAATGGCCAATACATCATGGAGGGTCTGGCATCAAGTTTTCTCTTCTCCATGGGTGGATTGGGCTTCATTATCTTGGATAAATCCAATGCTGTTGGCATGTCTAAACTTAACAGATTCCTCCTGTTGTTCTTGGGTTTTGTTTGTGTCTTAGTGTCTTTCTTTACATGCCGTGTGTTCATGAGGATGAAACTGCCGTAAGTATAACTGTATTAAGTATTTACCTTGCTTTTGTGTGGTTGCAATGTTTATTTTTGCCATATTGGTTAAATTTTTACCATCTTGTCTTCCAAGCATGTTTATTGGAAATGCTGCTTATCAACATATGAATATTTTAAATGTATATTGCTCATTGATCAATGTTAAATGCTACATGTAACAAAATAACTTTTTTACTACTCACAAATACTGAAAGTTTTACAGCAGACTGTAAAATGCAGTTAATGGAACATGATGTACTGTACACAATAAGTGTCTGTGGTCACAACAAATTATGTACTTTTACATAACTCAAAAGGGACTTTTTTAACCGTACTTTTACAGCATATAACATTGTATAGAACTGTTTTTTTTGGCTGCTATAGTTGGTTAGGTCCTTCAATTGTTCCATTCATCAATGTTATTTTAATACAACAGCAATTGCGATTGGCTGTACATGTAGTTTCTGTCTGGCTTTAAAAGCTCAAGGACATTGTGCAAAGTACAATTTTCTTTGTGACCAGCACTGTAGTCCATACTAGCGTATGCTTTGAACAAATTTTCCCACCCTCCCTTCCCGGGAACAATAATATTGTTTCTGCTTTAATAAAATTGGTACACTTTTGGCAGCGACTTCCCTCAAGGTTTTACCATTGTTTTTTCACAAAGGTTTTTCATGTTTGACCTGCCAATATTCCGGTCTGACCCAGCACTAGCTGTTCATTGGATCGCTGGGTACAGTGCTGGGAAGATAGGTGAGGCTTTTAGGTCATACAATCTAATGGACCTGCCAATACTCTTGTTCTGTCCTGTCGGTGTGCAGTGCGGAGGAGACAACTGAGGCTTTAAATCGTCCTACAGTTACTTGACCCGCCAATACTCTTTCCCGATCCAGCATGTAGTGCTGGGGAGATAAGTGAGGCTTATGATCATGCAACGAAGTCACCTGTCATGCCAATCACAGGGGATGTGTCCCCAATACACCAAACAATATGGTTGTGTTTTGTTTTTGTCTTCTTATGTTGATCTTAGTCAGCTTGTAATCAAAATGAATGCGGAATATTGGTTAGAGAATGAGAATTGGAAAAATTGATGTGGGCCTTTTTTTGCTTAATTTTTGCTTAATTTTTAAAATTTGAGTAGGTTTGCTGTTGGTGCTCAATTTTTCTCAAATTTGAATAGTTTCAAGGAAAGTTAGGAATGAATTGACCATCTACACATGTATCCATCTGGCTTGGTAGCTCAATGGATAGAGCATTGCATCAGTATCGCAAGGTCATAGGTTCAAATCCCATTCAAATAGAGCGTATGCACATGACGTCACGGCGGCCATATTGGTGTACCAGAACAATAGAACGGCGGCCATGTTGGTGTACCAAAACAATCCTGTGGGATTTGAACGCTTTTCTTATGTTAACACTTTCTTTTGTTCCAATAAATTTGCATAGCTGCTTGCCACGTGAGTGCATACGCTCTATAAGGTGGTTCCCAACAGTTTCCAGCACTTTCCAAGACTTAAATTTTGATGGGTCATTACAACCACTCTTTATCAGTTGGTGCTACAGTCATGATATCAAACGAATGCCCAATGATTGGTGATTACATTGTTATCATTTTTGTGACACAATATGTTACTATAGCAACGATATAACATGCTGAAAACATCCTTAATTTTAGCTTTAAGTGTTAATAACTCAAAAATGACTAGGTGGACCCCATTTTTTATTGTTGAAATTTGATCAGTAGGATAAGATGCAACTTTTGGCAAAGTTTAAAAAATTCTGTAGGTGGGGTTCAGAGCCATCTTAAATTTTCGAAAATTTAAGGTGGTTCTGAACCCCACCTACAGAATTTTTTTTAAACTTTGCCAAAAGTTGCATCTTATCCTACTGATCAAAATTAGAGAAAAAATGGGGTTCACCTAGTCATTTTTGAGTAATTAACACTTAAAGCTAAAATTAAGGGTGTTTTTAGCATGTTATACTGTTCCTATAATAACATATTGTGTCACAAAAATGATAACAACGTGTTCACCAATCATTGGGCATTCGTTTGATATCATGATTGTAACATCAACTGATAAAGAGTGGTTATAATGACCCATCAAATTCTAAGTCTTAAAAAGTGCTGGAAACTGTTGGGAGCCACCTTAAGTTGATAGCACACTGCATGGATCAAATTTCACTCATATTTACCTTTTATGAGTAAGTGTATTATGTACATACCTGGTATTAATGTAAACTCTCCTGATTAAGAGTGAAGGTTACCTTGTTAGATATTCATGAACCATCAGTTTGAATGTTTTTAAGAAACTAAACTGTCTGCTTTTAATTGATATTTGCAGGGGCTACATGCAAGTTTATTAACTGAAATTATCAAGAATGTTCAACCACTTTTGGACAGCAATTAGAGTAACATTTTATTGTAGTCTCTTTTTACACCAAATAAACCATTCTATTAACAACTCTAAGTGTTTTTTTGTTAGTTTCATGTTCTCTTGTCTACCATTGGAGTACCCAAGTGATGAAATCACAAAACTAAATTTCTCAAATTATGGGATTTGATGTGATGTTCGGCAAGGGCATGAAACGTTTGGAACTGAGGCAAAATTGGAAGTGTTTGTGCATAAAAATGCCAATATCTCACCCTCAAATTGCAATAGGGTGCTGATTTTTTGGCAGGCAGACATTTTTTATCATACCCAGTTCTCGACCTTAACTTTTTGGCTTATAAGTCCTTGGGCTAGTGAGGTTTGAAATACACTAGCCAACAGGCATCATCTGGTAGTCAAGAGTAAAAATTGACTAGTGGTTTTCAAATTTCACTAGCCCAAACCCATTTTTTACTAGTCCTGGACTAGTGGACTACCGCTAAGGTCGAGCACTGATACCCTTTCCAAACATCTCATCAAATGCCATAATTTTACAAATTCTAGTTTTTGTGACGTCACACTTTTATGCTCTATTATTCTTTTGATCAAGCCTCGTTTCCAGGCGCCATTGCATTTTGTCTAGTATCCCACAAATCCACGCGCCAAGAAAAAGAAGCGATGCCCGGGGACAATGCAGTGAATAAACATAAGTGGTCTCTTGATGCTATGAGGGAATACCCCCCTCTCCACAAAGAAAAAAAGAAGCCGCAATGTGGTTCAGGGGTTTGGGCTCCCGGACATAGCGTGCAACATCGTTTTAGAAACGTTGTTTTACAATTTTGCAAATCTGTTTCCAAAACAAAAGTAAAACGTCAATCACGACAATGGGAAGTTTCACGTTTTAAAATGTGCGCGACCAGCCAGGCATCATCGGCTAAACAGCCATCACTGGAAAATTTTCACATACAAACATTTTTTTTTATGCGGCACCTGGCCACCTGCTGCAAACAATTTTTTTTGTCTCCGTCCAACTGCCATACTTTCAGCAAACAATTTTGTTCTTTATTTCTTGCTCGCATACAATTTATGTCAGTGTTTATAGCCTCTGCAAACAATTTATTTCAAAATTTCCCTCCTCCCCGTCAAAAAATAATGGTCCGTCCCATATTGTAAAGATTTTATCGTTTTCTGCTTTTTCTTCTTTATTACTGAAAAACTTCTTCGACGATTCGAGAAAATCATTGGGAGGGGTGGGGGCAGGTCCCCGCGGCCCCTCCCCCGTGCCACGGACCCCGTATCTGTCCAAACGATGTCTGTGAATGGCGAATGACCAATTCCGATATATTACTAGGAGTAATCGGAGATCAGGGTAGTGCGTTCGGCGGTTGAAAGGGGGAATTTTGTTTTTTGGTTATTGGGATAGATGAATATGTCTATGGCATAAAAATTAAGGGTTATATTGTGTACAGTGAAACCTGTATTTACTCTGTGTATGAAGACGGTAGGGAAACTTTGGTAGCAGAAAAACAAATTACGTAAATCCTTTGAAGTTTGTTGTAGTTGTCGGTAAAGAAAAGTGCTTGGCGGTCCCTTGGGAAAAGTGGAACAAGTGCACCAAATTTGCATATGTCAAAACGGTAATTTGAAACCCGAAAACACGCTGGCGAAAGCGAAATTCGCAAGTATTTATATAAACAGACTATGTGTAGGGCCTATAAAGTTAGGTAGGACGCGGAGGAACACTGTGCCCACCCCCGTCAGGAACAAAATTGTAAGCGAAAGGAATTATGGGAAAATAAACGCACGAGGTTCTTGTTGTCCGCCATTTTGAAGTGTGTTTTCTGTTGTTTGTGGCGAAGAATCGACGCTCTCGTCCCGTGGCGTGCAACATTTGGGGGCCTGTCCGGGAGGATTGAAAGGAGAAGCAAAGCATTAAGCTATCGGCGAGGACGAGAGCGAGGAGGCAAAGAAAATAGTCCTCGAAACGGATGAAATAACGCACACGCCCGCGAAGGATTCAGCACACGATGGAGATCGAAGACCTCCAATTGCAGATTCAGAGTCATCTCTGCCAGCTAAAGGTTGAGGATCTGGGAGAGATTGCGAAGAATCTAGGTAGCAGCGACAGTGACATTAAGGATAAAAACAGGAAAGGACTGGCCAGGTGGATCGAAGAACATCTCGAAGCCAAATTGAAAGGCACCGTGGAGGAGAAAATCGATTATTTGGAAGATTTCAAGGCAGGGATAATGAATTACACGCCTCATTGTCCTCCGCTCGAAGCTGTGAGTAAGAAAACAAAGCCCAAAGCCTCTCAATCGGAACTAGAAAAGATCAAGCTGGAGTACGAGGTGATAAAACAGAAATTTGAGGCATTGACAGCTACGAAGGAAGTTGAAAGCAAGGAGGATGTGAAGGCTAAGGGTGAGTCAAAACCATTGTTCTTTCAACCGAGCGACTTCAAACGAGAACTAAAGATTATTGGCCAAATCGGGGAGCCGGGGCAGAAAGACAAATTGAGTTTTGTAAGCTTAGTGAGACAAATTGAGGGTGCACTGCAGAAAGGCTACAAATCCCAAGAGGTAGTCGATGCGGTAGTTAGGGCTATCAATCCGGGGATGAGATTACGAAGTTACCTAGAAGGCGTAAGTGACTTGACACTCCCACGATTAAGGCGAATTCTGAGGTCTCACTATCAGGAAAAGAGTGCAACCGACCTGTACAGACAGCTGTCCACTTTAGTACAGGAGCCACAGGAAAATCCTCAAAGCTTTTTAATTAGAGCTCTTGACACAAGACAGAAAATTCTGTTTGCCTCTCAAGAGGTTGATGCTCAGTTGAAATATGATCCAAAGCTAGTGCAGGGTATGTTTCTACATGCAGTAGACACTGGTCTTCAAGATGAGGCCATTCGAACCAGGTTGAGACCAATCTTGGAAAGACCTGACGTCCAGGATGAGGATCTAATTCAACAAATGAATGTAGTCGTGTCGGAGGAAACTGAAAGGAAATCCAAATTGGGCTCTACCCCTCGCCAAAAGAATCCAAGGGTGAATGAAGTGCATGCATTACAGGGAGAAGGAGGGCCAACCCAACCAGGGATAACTGCTAAAAAGATTAACTCTCCAGGGAAAGATAGTTCCAGAGAAGAGCAGTTCATGGCGGCACTACAAGTGGTCCATTCAGAACTCGCCACATTGAAAGAATCTGTTGAGAGAGATCGAAGCAATGAGGAACGATTCAACAGTACGCCACCAGTAAATCAGAATCAACAGTGGTATCAGGGCCCAAGGGGCTGTATCAGCTGCCAAAAAGAAGGAAGGGGGGAGCTGTGTGACCATTGTCACATTTGTGGTAGTAGTGACCATTGGGCTCGTGGGTGTCGGAAACGGAATACCAGCTATGAGAAAGCGGGGTCGGGAAACAGGCGGGGGCTACCACCGAGGGACAGGAAGTAGCCCCGCCCCAGGATAGTTTTGTCAAGTCCCACCAATGTGTTAACTGTCAGAGAGTTACGGCGGACGGCCAAAGTTTCAAGCAGTGTTCCAGTTGTAAATCAGTTCGGTATTGTGGGCGAAAATGTCAGAAAAATCACTGGGACAGTCACAGGGGTCTCTGCCAAGCGATTCAACAACTAGAATCAAAGAATAGGTCACGAGTGGTACGTGGGGATGGTTATGTGTTTGCTAGTCATTTGACACCCAAGCAGCAGGTGACAGTCGCAAGGTTGGTAGGCAAGAAGTGTAAGGTGTCATGTGTTTTCAATGGGGTCCCAGTTGAAGCCCTTTGGGATATGGGGGCACAAGTGTCGATTGTGTCAAAGAGCTGGCTTGACGAATATTTGCCTTCCTCCAAGTTAAGGAACATTGAAGAGTTGCTTGGTGAAGATACGGGACTGAACTTAAAAACAGCGAATGGTGGAACCATACCATTTGAGGGATGGGTGGAAGTACAGTTTCACCTCTCCTCTAACACAGAGACATCCAACCCTCTAACTGTACCACTCCTTGTTGCAAGAGATGAGCTGGAAACCCCGATCATTGGGTACAATGTAATAGAAGAAGTGGTGAAGGATAGAGAAACCGGAGGGGACATCTCCATTGTTGACATCATGAGTACAGCTTTAAAGGAGGTGACAAAGGAGAGTGTCACTGCGTTGGTTGATTTGGTGCAAACAGCAAGTGAGGATGACCTCAGTGTGTTGAAGAGTGGTAAGAACAACCTGACAGTGCCACGTGAGCAGACAGTGACAGTGCCGTGTAGAGTTGATCGTGGTCCATTAGAAGAGAGGACACCGGTGTTGTTTGAACCAGCTCCAGAGGCGACTTGGCCAGCTGGCTTAGAAGTTGAAGAGCAGCTCCTCACTTTACCGCGAGGATCGCCACACAGGGTTAACATTACAGTTCGCAACTCCTCAAAGCATGATGTAGTTCTTGGCCGGCGAACACTGTTGGGACACTTGCAGCTAGTCCAATCGGTTACGCCTTTAGAAGTTGTAAGAAAAGACCTTCCCTGAAGAGGTGGCTCCAAGGGAAACAGATTGCACCTCACCCAAGGATGAAAGCCCACCAGTGCCTCAGGACCAAGGGAGTGACCAAAGTCAACCCAACATGGGACTCGGTAAACAAAGATCCTGCAAAACACCGGCTGTAGTGTTAGGTGACCTGACGGAAAGTCAACAGCGATTGGCCATGACAATGCTGGAAGAAGAGGCTGAGTCATTTGCCCAGGATGCTGATGATTTGGGACGGATAGAGGGACTTCAATTGAACTTGGAATTGTCGGACACTACACCAGTCCAGAAAACCTATGCCTCGATACCCCGTCCACTGTATGCTGAAGTGAAACACTATATCGAAGACCTTCTCAACCGTGGGTGGATAACAAAGTCTCAGTCAAATTATGCCTCTCCTGTGGTGTGCGTGAGGAAGAAAGATGGCGGGTTACGCTTGTGCGTTGACTACAGGGAGCTGAACCGCAAGACTGTCCCAGATAGACACCCAATACCAAGAATTCAAGAGACACTAGACAATCTGGGTGGGAATTCCTGGTTCTCGGTATTAGATCAAGGCAAAGCATACCACCAAGGCTTTGTTGGTGAAAAGAGTCGACATTTGACTGCCTTCATTACACCTTGGGGCCTATATGAATGGACTCGAATCCCATTTGGATTAAGTAATTCGCCAGCAAACTTTCAGCGGTTTATGGAAGGTTGTTTGGAAGGTCTTCGTGATGAAATATGCATCCCTTACTTGGACGATGTCATTGTTTACAGTAAAACGTTTGAGGAACATGTGGAGAATTTGCGAACAGTGTTGAGACGCCTACGCAAACATGGAGTAAAATTGAAACCAAGCAAATGCAGTCTGTTCCAGCGTGAGGTCCGCTATCTGGGTCGAATAGTAAACCAGGCCGGATACAGTATTGATCCGGAAAGCACTAAAGCGGTTACGAGTTTAGGAGAATCTCCACCAAAGAATGTGGGTGAAGTCCGCAAACTGACTGGACTATTAAGCTATTACAGGAGGTACATTCAGGATTTCGCCAAGATGGCAAAACCCCTTTATGATCTCCTTAAGGAACCTGACAGGAAAGGACAACCACGACAGCGAAGTCAGAGGGGAAAAACAAGACCAGTCAAACACAGGGGACAAGTCTCATCTCGGGAGCCAGTCAATTGGACAAGTGAACATCAAGCTGCGCTGGATCAGCTTATCAGTGCGATTAGCAAACCACCTGTGATGGCTTACCCTCGTTACACCCAGCCATTTATTCTTCACACTGACGTGTCAGAACAAGGTCTTGGAGCAGCACTCTACCAAAGGCAAGATGGTCAACTGAGGGTTATTGCCTATGGATCTCGTGCACTGACTGCAGCGGAACGAAATTACCATCTTCACTCCAGTAAACTTGAATTTTTGGCTCTCAAATGGGCCGTAACTGAGCAGTTTAGAGACTATCTGTATTATGCTTCACACTTTACCGTCTACACAGATAACAATCCGTTGACCTATGTACTAACTACAGCGAAACTCAATGCGACTGGTCACCGTTGGGTAGCAGAATTGGCCGACTTCCATTTCACGATAAAATACCGACCAGGTACGGCAAACCAGGATGCTGATGCCCTCTCTAGGATACACATGGAGCAGTATATGGATATGTGCACTGAAGAAGTAGAGCCGGATTGGATTAAAGCCACAGTGGAAGCTTTGGATGCTCAACATAAAGGAGATGCAGTTTGGTTATTATCGCTATCTAGTCAGCCAAATGAACTGAGACACATCATTGATGATGACTGCGAACTGGGGGTGCAACCCCTCACTGTTAAGGAACTGTACGAGGCTCAGAGGGGAGACAAGATAATCAGTGAGGTGATTCAGCATAAGAATAGCGGCAAACCACTCACACTGCAAGACAGGCGCCGGGCATCACCAGGTGTACAATCCCTCTTACGTGAATGGAAGAAACTTGTTGTTGGAGAAGACGGGATTCTCAGACGCAGAAGTGGCCCAAATCTACAGCTTGTCCTCCCGCTCAAGTTTCACCGAATGGTCTACAGAGAGCTGCATGAAGAAATGGGACATTTAGGGACAGAAAGGGTCCTTCATCTTGCCAGAGAACGATTTTACTGGCCACGGATGAAAAGAGACATTGAACATTATGTGACTCGTGTGTGCAGCTGCATCAAACAAAAGAGACCAAACATCTTGCCGAGGGCGCCAATGGAGATCGTACAGAGTAGCGCACCCTTCGAACTAGTGTCATTGGACTTCGTACATCTGGAGAAAAGCAAAGGGGGTTACGAGTACATCCTCGTTATAGTGGATCATTTCACCAGATTTGCCCAGGCATATGCGACCACCAACAAGTCCGCTAGAACCGCAGCAAATAAGTTATACAACGACTTTATATTGCGTTTCGGGTTCCCGGCGAGGATCTTACATGATCAGGGAGGTGAATTTGAAAATCATCTTTTCCATCGGCTTGAGGAATGCTGTGGTATGGTCCGATCTCGAACAACCCCTTATCATCCCCAAGGGAATGGAAAGACTGAACGACTGAACCAAACACTTCTATCCATGCTAAGGACTTTGCCTGAACACCAGAAGTCCAATTGGAAAGAGAGTCTCCATAAAGTGGTTCATGCACACAATTGCACCCGTCACGAAGCGACAGGATATTCGCCATTCTTTCTATTGTTTGGTCGATCACCCAGGCTACCAATTGATGTTATATTCGGTATCAAGCCCACGGCCTGCTCAAGTTACCCAGCTTACGTCAAGGAGTGGCAAACGGCGATGAAAGAAGCGTATGACATAGCAACAAAGAAATCCCAGTTATCCGGCCTCAGAGGCAAGAAGCAGTATGATCGAAGGCTAAACAGTCCAGTCCTCCAGCCAGGCGATAGAGTCCTGGTACGAAACTTAAGCGAAAGAGGCGGTCCTGGAAAGTTGAGATCCTACTGGGAAGACACCATCCACCAGGTAGTGACGCGGAAAGGTGAAGGGAGCCCGGTATATGAAGTTAAGCCTGAAGCTGGGGAAGGGCGACACCGTGTGATTCATCGTAATCTCTTACTGCCATGTAATGATCTTCCTTTTGAAGTGAAGCCTGACAACGCCCGCAGAAAATCAAAACGGAAGTCGCAGACCGTTAAACCGCATGCAGCGTCTACACTGTCCACTAATGTAGAAAGCAGTTCGGATGAAGAACCTGACGGGATGTTAACTTTCACCCCGGTTGAGTCAGAAATTTCCCCTTCAAGCACTAACTGTACAGCCGAGGAGCCTGCAGCCAACCAGGAATGTACTCACGCGGAGACGTCTTCAGATAATCTCTCTTCTGAACCGCAGATACAACCACTGATGGACCCAGTCATTGAACCACCTGTGGAAGAGCAGTCGGAAGCTGAGCCAAGTGAGGGAAGACCAATAAGAGTGTGCAGGCCACCCACATTACTTACATATGACACCTTTGGAACTCCAAGTTTTTACCAACCAGCAGGACTGAGTTCAGCTAGTCACAATGCGGGTGTGGCGCAAGTAACTGTTCCTATGATACCTGGAACCCTGGGAGGAATTCCTAATGTGTGGATGAACTGTGTTTGGCCAACGACCTATCACACACCATACGGATATCCCGGCGTGTATCCTTTCTGGATTAATTGAAAAGATGCGGAAAAAAACGTTCTGAACCTTTTTGTTTTTCAATTAAGTAGCTTTAAGTGGTGTAAAAAAAAAAAAAAAAAAAAAAACAACGAAAAAGAAAGAAAAAGGAGCGGACAGGGTATAAGTTACAATTGTTACTTAACAACAAACTAAGTAGTTTGTCGGTGGAAGTCATTGACCTTTAATAGTAGTCAAAACTATATTACAAGTCTCAAGTTGCTGTACTCGTAGCTTTGTGGGGAGGGCCTGATCACCCCTTTCCAATTGCGTATAGGATGGAAAAGGAAAAGACTTGTGTATTAGTGAACTGAGACAACAGTCTTAGCCGTGTAATGTCGAGGACGACATCTATTTTTCATAAGGGGAGTGTGTAGGGCCTATAAAGTTAGGTAGGACGCGGAGGAACACTGTGCCCACCCCCGTCAGGAACAAAATTGTAAGCGAAAGGAATTATGGGAAAATAAACGCACGAGGTTCTTGTTGTCCGCCATTTTGAAGTGTGTTTTCTGTTGTTTGTGGCGAAGAATCGACGCTCTCGTCCCGTGGCGTGCAACATATGCGCTTCTACAAATTCTCCGTTTTCTTTGTAGTTTCGCTCGCTAAATTAAGATTAAGCTTTTCCAAACTCTCAGCCTTCATTTCCAAGTTTTCCACCGCGCTAAAAAAATCACAGAAAGTTTGGAGTGTCTCCGGGAATAAATAAGCCGCGTTTGGTTTCGCGAGCGTTCCATCGATCCATCCGCATAATCTCCATCAAAATGAGAAAAACATTCGTCGCTTGATTCTTGCTCGTTTTCTGGCTTGAATCTCGCTTGTGTCCGGCCATAAATTTTCGAACGGGATGGCTTGAATATGGTCCAATTCAAGCCCAGTCAAGCCATCCGAATGTCACGGCGGTACATATGTCTCCCTCTGTTCTTGCTCGATTCTCGTTTGTTTGTCTCGTTCGTGTCAGCCGAATCATCGCCATGTTTTGATTCTCGCTGATTAGCATATTTTATATGGTTTAGGACACACTAAGCGTGTTGTGAGCGTGTAGTTCGGTGAAAACTGCAAAAAAGCTTCGAAAGCAGAAGGACCCACGAAAAGCACATGGAAATACAGAATGTGAGCAAGGAGGGAGAAACTAAGGGATGGACCATTAGAAAAGTGATGGGGGGGTGGGAACTTTGGGAGAGGCAAGAAATTTTTTTTTGTCCACCTAAGGTGGAAATCTTTTTTTTTTTTTTCACTCGATGGCTGGAATATTTTTTTTTTAGTAGTTTATTTTTTTAATTGTCCTTGGGCATATTTTTTTTTTTTGCGATAATGCGTGGGAATATTTTTTTTTTCTTAATAATTTACTGGGGAAATTTTTTTTTTGCTTTTGCCCCACCCCCCCCCCCCCCCATCACTTTTCTAATGGTCCATCCCTAAATGGCGTGCGTGGGTGGGTCGTGGGTATTATGTCGTGGGTCGTACGTCGTGCGTCGTGGGTCGTGGGTCGTGCGTCGTGCGTCCTGTTTTTTTGTTATTTTTTTTTTTGTAAAAAGAATGCCAGATGACAAGCACTTATTTATTTATTTATTTATTTTTTTTTTACGGAGTTCCGTATTATGTTCATCCAACAGTTCTAGTTTTATCCCACTCTCAACTCGCAGTTTAAAGATATAACAAGATATAATGGCCCACGGCTTAATCGAGTGAAAAAAAATATTCATAATCGACTTTTGCCAGACATCCAAAAAACGAGTGACCAGTATTTTTGAAAATTTGAATGGAGTTCTCAAGTTTACGCATCGGTTTTGTAAATTCATTCCGAGATTCGGAATTCCCGTGAGAATTTTACCGCATTTTCGGAAGCAAAGAGCAACAAAATACCATTTTATTTAGCCTGCGAGCAAGCTCTCGGGCTCGGGGTTTGAGAGAGCGGAGAGCGAGAGCTTGCAACGATGTCTCAGAAATTTGAATGCCGCCCCCAATACTTCCCGTGGCTTCCCGCTGTCCGAGCTGTCAGAATTCGGCCAATCAGCGCAAACCGGAAACGGGCGTTAATGTCAACAAACATGTAAACAGTCCACGTGAAAAAAAACGGAACTTGCTCGCAGCAAGTATGGCAAATATAATATAGATCTGTGAAGGGAGAAAACCGAAAGCAGAAGATCCAAACGATTTAATATTGTAGATATTGTAAAACTTCGTTAAAACTTCGCTAGCGTGTTTATAATTTTGTGAATCGCGAGATGTTTTTTATTGAAAAGGTTTCAAATTACTTTCGAACATATGCAAATTGCGTGGTGGACAAAAATAAATAAACTAAATAGCACCGGCCAAAACACTAGAGCTCTTTCGATAGCTGTTCAAATGGCTGGAAATCTTTCATCTAAACGGGTACTAACATTCGCCGTTCGAAAGGGTGAAGATTTTTTTAAACGTTTAACAGCCGCCGTTTGAACGGTTGAATATTTTTTCCCGTTAACTTTAAGCGTGAGAGGTCACAAATGCTGGTCGATAATTTTCTCGGCTGACCCAAACAAAAGCTGAAACTTCGCCGATCTTAATTCTTCATTAGATACATCGGCAACAGAAGCCGCAGACATTCCAATACTTCTGGCTTCTGCTACCTGGTCGTCGATGATGCGTTGTAACGGACAGACAACCAACACTGTTTGATGCTGCCTCCTTTCAATTTGCAGCCGCGGCAGCAAACAGTTGAAATATAAAGCTTTTGCCATAGCCCGTCAGCAAAACAGTGAGGACATCACTGCCTTTAAGTAGTGCTTCAACTGCTTGACGTTGCCCGGTTTTCAATTCGGAAGGAAACTTCACATATTTTGAAAAATTCTCGCACGCTTTATGAATACAATCTCCTCCGCTCTCCGTGATTTTGTTTTCTTGATCGCGCACGACGCGCGAAGAATGATGACGTTATTATCCAATTAAATCTCAACCAATCATCATTTTCCGCTAGCTTTCACGGGTTAAACATTCAAATTTCTGAGACATCGTTGCAAGCTCTCATTCCTTTCCCTCCCCCACCCCCTCCCCCCCAAAAAAACTCCAAACCCGAACCCGAGAGCTTGCTCGCAGGCTACATTTTATTTGAAATGTTATGATATCCGAACAATATTAGATTTTTTTTTTACATGTAGCGAAGTTATTTTTCCGTTAACTCGTTACTTTCAAAGTGTTTTCCAGAGAGATCTTCAAGGTTTCATTCAAATCTCGGACTTTACAAAGAAATATTCATGTCAGTCTTGTGGATTATTGGTCCGCGCATGCCCAGATTATCTATAGTTGACCGAGTTGGCCCGGTTAGCCGAGCCAAACCGTTTATATGAGAAAAAGTTGGCTCGGCCAGCCGGGTAACCCGGCCATCGAAAGAGGGTGACCCGGCTAGCCGAGCCAACTTTGAGATTCTTATATAAACAGTTCGCCGCGTTTTGTAAGGGAAAGTATGAAAACTTGGCTCGCCCAGGGTAGCTCGGGTGGGCGGGCGACCCGCCTACCCGAGACAACTTTTCTCCATATAAACAGGCCCTTATTCTATTTTTATAATGTCTTCTGAAAAGGAAATAAAACAGAATAATAAAGTAGGCTCTAACTGGTATGACCTTGCAAATTTGTCTCCATCCAATTAGATCAATTAGTAGCGTGGGAATGCTCAAGTATGATTGGTTAAAAATGTAGATGAAATTTACACGTTCACGGAAATCCTTGCAGGATGGCATATTGTAGAATATGGACTGGACTGGATTTGTAAAACATGGACTGGATTTGTAAAACACGGATTTGTAAAACATGGACTTGTAAAACATGGATTTGTTACGTTACGTTACGCAATCCTTCTTCTCGATCTTAAATTTGAATACAAACAAACTTCAACTTATAAGTTATGATCTGTCAATCTAGCTGATCAGTTTTCTCTATAGAAATTCTGCGTTAATATTTTCAAATTACAGTATTCTTGCAACAGTAAACAAATTAAACGTAACCTTAGATTATTTCGTTCGACGAGCATTGAGCAACTAAAATCATCTGAGGTCCTCATAACAATGTTGTTTAATTAAAAAAATGTGAACTAATCACTAAGGCTTTTGAATTCAGCATAAATACGAGTTGGTCGTTAGTAACCTTCGCTTGGCTGACTAGGAATAGGTGGTTTGCATGGCCGCCATGTCTTTTGTTCGTTAATTCCTTTGGGAATGGTTGCAAACCATCAATGTACTTGTAATCTGCATGGTAATCAACCAGCTATGACCAATAAAACTTGTTGTTGTACTGCCTCAAAAATCTGACTCGTGACACTACTTATCCAATAAAACAAGTAGACCGACTGCAGGCAAATCACCAAGGGCGGTAGACATCAGCGAGTCAAAGGTGTTAGCAATAATTGCAAAAACTTTGCATTTTTAATCACAGTATATTCTTAAACCCTACAAAAACGTTACGATATAAGTTTCCTTCTACTGTACCTCCATGTCCACAAATAAATTCCCTCCTGATTACCTCTTCCGTTTTCTTACAACAGTAACAGGGAAATAACGGGTGCTTACCATTAGTAGGAAAAATCCGGTTGGGATGACTGTTACATAATGGTAAGCGATTTTCCATATTTACCGACCAACCGACGAGATTGCCCTTACCATTTAAATATTCCATTTCCCCATCCTGGTACCCAGACCGTTAACTCCATTTAACGATTGAAATTTTTCTAAATTCAAATGGTAAGAATATTTCCAACGTTCCATTCCGGAACGTACTCCACAATTTCCGAACGGATTTTCCGGAAATTGCCTGAACCATTTTACTTTGAACCGAAATTTCCGGATTTTTTGGCTGAATGGTAAGCAACCAACATCCTAAACAAAACTCTCGATGCCCGATAAAACGTATATCGACAAAGGCGTTTTGCAAGCTGTTGTTGTCGGTTTGGAGATTGATAATCGATCTGCTCCAGAAAATGGCTACAATTGGTAAGCGCAATAAGATAGTCTTAGTATGATTTGACAAAGGCCAAACTCGACCACATGGTCGAAGAAATCGTTCGGTCTTTCATATCAACTAAAATGGTGTGAACCATGATAACAAGGATGTGGTTAACAACATAAATAAACAACTTCGGATGAAAGCAAAAGGATTTTAGAGCCGTTTTCACTGCCAAATATATTGACTTGCTTAAACAACAGAAATTATGCTCCATGGAGTATATACCGAAATTACGAATTGCCTTTACCTGAGGGCCTTTGAAAAAAAAAACACGACCCACGACCCACGACGCACGACCCACCCACCCACGCCATTTAGACAATCTCGAGCAAGGATGAGATGAATGACCTTCAGCAATCTTTTAGTCAGCAATCATGAATGAACTCGCCACGTGAGTTAGTTCGTCAAAGTGAGGCAAAACGTAACCAAGCGCCTCAAAGCGAGGCAAATGTGTGTCGACGACGAACCAAAGCAATCTCGGAAAAACGGTCAGTATACTAGGAGTAATCGGAGATTAGGGTAGTGCGTTCGGCGGTTGAAAGGGCGGATTTTGTTTTTTGGTTATTGGGATAGATGAATATGTCTATGGCATATTGTCAAATTATAAAGGGTTATTGTGTACAGTGAAACCTGTATTTACTCTGTGTATGAAGACGGTAGGGAAAGTTTGGTAGCAGAAAAACAAATTAAATCCTTTGAAGTTTGTTGTAGTTGTCGGTAAAGAAAAGTTCTTGGCGGTCCCTTGCGAAAAGTGGAAAAAGTCCACCAAATTTGCATATGTCAAATTCGCAAGTATTATATAAACAGACTATGCGCTTCTACAAATTCTCCGTTTTCTTTGTAGTTTCGCTCGCCAAATTAAGATTAAGCTTTTCCAAACTCTCAGCCTTCATTTCCAAGTTTTCCACCGCGCTAAAAAATCACAGAAAGTTTGGAGTGTCTCCGGGAATAAATAAGCCGCGTTTGGTTACGCGAGCGTTCCATCGATCCATCCGCATAATCTCCATCAAGGTGAGAAAAACATTCGTCGCTTGATTCTTGCTCGTTTTCTGGCTTGAATCTCGCTCGTGTTCGGCCATAAATTTTCGAACGGGATGGCTTGAATATGGTCCAATTCAAGCTCAGTCAAGCCATCCGAATGTCACGGCGGTACATATGTCTCCCTCTGTTCTTGCTCAATTCTCGTTTGTTTGTCTCGTTCGTGTCAGCCGAATCATCGCCATGATTTGATTCTCGCTGATTAGCATATTTTATATGTTTTAGGACACACTAAGCGTGTTGTGCCAGCGTGTAGTTCGGTGAAAACTGCAAAAAAGCTTCGAAAGCAGAAGGACGCATGAAAAGCACATGGAAATACACAATGTGAGCAAGGATGAGATGAATAACCTTCAGCAATCTCGCCACGTGAGTTAGTTCGTCAAAGTGAGGCAAAACGTAAGCAAGCGCATCAAAGCGAGGCAAATGTGTGTTAACGACGACGAATCTCGAAAAACCTCCCTTATCAGTTGCACAGGACACCCAATAATGCACAAAACTCCCAACACAAATTAGGAGTTGCGTTCTCGTAGGCTCGAACGCAAAAACACGGACTGCGGGACTACGGACTTCGGACTGGGTATAAAACACGGACTAGGGTATAAAACGAGGACTACGGACTGGGTATAAAACACGGACTAGGGACTAGGAGTAATCGGAGATTAGGGCAGTACGTTCGGCGGTTGAAAGGGGGGATTTTGTTTTTTGGTTATTGGGGTAGATGAATTATAGCATATTGTCAAATTAAGGGTTATTGTGTTTTGTGAAACCTGTATTTACTCTGTGTATGAAGAATGTAGGGAAAGTTTGGTAGCAGAAAAACAAATTAAATCCTTTGAAGTTTGTTGTAGTTATCGGTAAAGAAAAGCGCTTAGCGGTCCCTTGGGAAAAGTGGAAAAGTGCACCAAATTAAAAACGGTAATTTGAAACCTGAAAACACGCTGGCGAAAGCGAAATTCGCAAGTATTTATATAAACAGACTATGCGCTTCTACAAATTCTCCGTTTTCTTTGTAGTTTCGCTCGCCAAATTAAGATTAAGCTTTTCCAAACTCTCAGCCTTCACTTCCAAGTTTCCCACCGCGCTAAAAAATCACAGAAAGTTTGGAGTGTCTCCGGGAATAAATAAGCCGCGTTTGGTTTCGCGAGCGTTCCATCGATCCATCCGCATAATCTCCATCAAAGTGAGAAAAACATTCGTCGCTTGATTCTTGCTCGTTTTCTGGCTTGAATCTCGCTCGTGTCCGGCCATAAATTTTCGAACGGGATGGCTTGAATATGGTCCGATTCAAGCTCAGTCAAGCCATCCGAATGTCACGGCGGTACATATGTCTCCCTCTATTCTTGCTCAATTCTCGTTTGTTTGTCTCGTTCGTGTCAGCCGAATCATCGCCATGATTTGATTCTCGCTGATTAGCATATTTTATATGTTTTAGGACACACTAAGCGTTTGTGCCAGCGTGTTGTGAGCGTGTAGTTCGGTGAAAACTGCATAAAAGCTTCGACGCACGAAAAGCACATGGAAATACACAATGTGAGCAAGGATGAGATGAATGACCTTCAGCATTCTTAATAGACCTTCAGCAATCTTTTGAAGGATGAGATGAATGAACTCGCCACGTGAGTTAGTTCGCCAAAGTGAGGCAAAACGTAAGCAAGCGCCTCAAAGCGAGGCAAATGTGTGTTGACGACGACGAACCAAAGCAATCTCGAAAAAACCTCCCCTATCAGTTGCACAGGACACCCAATATTGCACAGGACAACCAATATTGCACAGAACTCCCAACAAAAATTAGGAGTTGCGTTCTCGTACCTCGAACGCAATAAAACGAGGACTGAGAATCATGGATAACGAGGACCGAAGCTGTAAACATAAAATATTGATTTACCTCGATAAACTACGTAGATTTTTTAATACGTAGGGGTCGCGGCATGTTCATTACAAACGTTTGGTCTCTTGTTATTTGAAAAAAATTCAAATAAAGGAAAGCAGAAATATTATCTTAATTCTCGCAATTTTTCTTATTTACAATTTGCTTTATACCCAGCGAGCAGAGCCCCCTTCGATCTTCACAGGCTAGAAAAATAAATCAAAGGCTCCTTCGAGCCAACCGGTGAATGCGAAATGCCGACGGTAACGCAATATTGCGGGTTTTTTTTTTTGGAAATTAAATGTAACGATTTTGATGAACGCAAACGAAAAAGCCGCACTCACTCGATCCATCACTCACTCAGATGTAAACTTTTTCGGCATTACTACGTTGAAATGAAAAAATTGACGTCATTAATTAGCCAAATCCTAGGTAGCATAGTGGATAAGTGGTCGGGCAATAGTGCCGGAGCCACCTAAAGGAAGCGAGTTCAATTCTCGCTCAGGACGGATTTTTTTTTTCGAACTGAAAATTACTGGGTTTTTTATTCGTTCGCGCTCGTCACATAATTAATTTCCAAAAAATAACCCCGCAATATTGCGTTATCGTTGGCATTTCGCATTCACGGGTTAGCTCGAAGGAGCCGCTTTGATTTATTTTTCTAGCCTGTGAAGATCGAAGGCCGGGGACTCTGCTCGCAGGGTATAAAGCAGATTGTAAACAAGGAAAGTTGCGAGAATTAAGATAATATTTTCTGCTTTCCTTTGTTTGAATTTGTTTTTTCAAATATCAAGAGACCAAACGTTTATAAAGTAGCATGCCGCAACCCCTACGTATTAAAAATCTACGTATTTATCGAGGTAAATCAATATTTTATGTTTACAGCTTCGGTCCTCGTTATCCATGATTCTCAGTTCTCGTTTTATCCCTAGTCCGTGTTTTATACCCAGTCCGTAGTCCGCAGTCCGTAGTCCGCAGTCCGTGTTTTCACCCGATTCGCGTATAATTAACCGCATATAAGCGGGTCTAATTAACATCAAATTACCGCATGCAAGCGGTTAACCTACTGAGAAATATTCTTTATACTAGTGTATCCAAAAGATAGTAATTGCTGCGGTAAATTTGTTGTAATAATGCTGTTTTATCGTCTTGCTTATATTACAGAATTTTCTCTTTCGTTTTTTGAGGGGAAGCAAAGCAAATGTAACCGGGATGAATCGACGAAAACTCCAGCTGATATTAAGACTAATTTTGTTTTGTAATTCACGCATCAAGTTCTTGCAATGTCTGTAGAATATTGTTGAGCACAGGACGCGTTCACCACGAGGAAGGTGTGAAAATTTAGGTGAATTATTGATAATGAGTATGTTGTGTTACTAGCCGTATCGAGTTCGCGTCTCCACGCGCTCAGCTCAGTTCAGTCACATCGACCGCTGTCGGAGTGATTTCAAAATAAATTTGTCTTTTATTCCGTACAATCTTCTAAAATCTTTGCTACCCAACGGTCCCATCGCCATGCCTCACAGTCCTCGCTCAACTCGCGGTAGTCTTCGACAGTTGAGTTCAGATTTCGACTGGGACATGTTGGACCAAAATATTACAAATCTCGCAGCCAACAGCTTGAAGCAGCAAGCGAGGTTATTGTTCGTGGCGAAGTGCATTCTGGCCTAAAATGTGTTCGTGGCGCAGTGAATTCTGGTAAAAAGTGATCAAATCGAGATTTTTCCTAGCTTATATTTTTTTCTCATATATTTTTTTTAAATCCTGATTATGTTGCTGCTCACTCGCTACGCTCGTTCCGCAGCAATTACTGACGTACACGAGAACAGAATCCCAGAAATAAGAGAAAAGAGCTCCAGTTTAGCACTGATCTGCAGTGTTTAGGGCTAAGCACTGATTTGAAAACGGTTAGCTTTCATATATGGTTATGGGTAACTCCATAAATATGTTAAAAATTACAGTTCCTCTCAGCTAGCCCTCGTTGGTGTAGTGGATATAGGTATTAGTTGTGAAGCAAACGACTTGGGTTCGAGGCATACACCCTTCTGATGTTTTTCTTTCTTTTACTCCAAAAAAGTAGTTTTACTTTATGTAAAATGTTCAAGTGAAAGACAAAAGCCAGTTTCAGATCAGCTCTATTTTCGTTATTTCTCAGTAGGTAAATAGGTCCTACTTTAACCGCTTGCATGCGGTAATTTGATGTTAATTAGACTCGCTTATATGCGGTTAATTATGCGCGAATCGGCTTTATACTGACCGTCGAAAAAACTTCCCTTATCAGTTGCACAGGAAACCCAATAATACACAGAACTCCCAACACAAATTAGGAGTTGCGTTCTCGTTCCTCGAACGCAATAATTAAAATTCATACTTGGTTCCCAGGCTTAGAGGAATAAAACAAAAGAAATCACATCGAGGTTCAGGGATGAATAATTACTTTGTTTTGTTTTATTCCCCTACGCCTCGGAGCCAAGTATGAATTTTAATATATCGGAATTGGTCTATTGATATATCACTTGAACAATGCCCCTATCCCTAATCCCTATCCCGGCAGACCTTTTCCCAATCTCGCGACTGTAAACGAAGAATCAAGCACCAAGCACTGATCGGTTTTTAAGAGCTGAGCGTGATGATGCCTCGTTTTCTCTGTCTTACAGAAAACCCCTCTACGGCCAACTTTCCACCACGGTATACCAACGATCAGCTTTTGACCCCCACCCGGTGGGGCATATTATGCTTAAAATATCGCGTGACTTTTGTGGGAGTGACCTGTCAAAACTGCTTGTCTGGGGTTGCTATCGCGGACTGCGGAAGTTGGATATTTTATTAATGGGCCGGGTATTCTGCAATTTAGCCCGGTATTCTTTAAAACCAATACACCCTTTTCTCAAATGAGTTTCGCAGAGTACAAAAAGTTACTTCTTACCATTCATCAGAATTTTAACTGGCCGAAAAACGGCCAAGAAGTTCTCTTTCTGCTCGGGATCGAGTCGTCGCAAAATGGAGCCGAAGGAGATATCAAAGATGCTCTCTCTTTGTTCGCAGAATTGGAAAATCGGAATAGGCTTGGAATTGATGACCTGGAGCCATTGAAAGGCCCTTTTAGACAAATGGAAAAGTTTACATATATAGATAAAATTGAAAAGTTTGAGACCAGACGAAGAGATTTCAGAATCTTACTTGACAGGATCATCTCGAGACTCGACGAGATCAAAGATAGGGTCATCTCGATTTGCAGACGCGATTTAGCTGCTGGAGACAGTGAACGTACCCATGGCATCAACGATGTTCGCACTTTGTTTAAAGAACTGGAGAAGCAGAGCCGTTTGGGTCCTTACCGCCTCGATTTAGTAATACGGGTCTTAAGAGAAACGAACATTGATCCAAGCCTGTTACAGGAAGTTGAGGAGTTTGCGAAGATGAAGAAAGAAGAACAAGAAGCTGAGAGAAACCGAATAGAAACAAGGAGAGCATGGCGAGGTTAGTCTATTAAAACTAAGACCGCACAAAAAACACTATCTGGTCTGATCTTGTAGTCTTGCACTGCTAAAAAGTCTAAAAAAACACTGTCTTTATCAAAAGGGACACTGTCCCGGCTGAAATATCGTTTTCATGAATTCAATAATCCACTCCTGCACTTTATCTCCAAAATACTGCTTTTGTTTTTCTCTGTAGAATCTTTTTATCCAACAACATAAGTTGAATATTTGGTGGCATTTGGCGAATTAATAACGTGGAAATAAGCTAAGCGAAATTTTGCTATTTCGGTTAGTAATATTTCGATTCGTTTATGCAAACTAACTTGTTGTGTATTTATAAATTTCAGAAGGAGCTACATACGGAGCTACAGCTCTTTGTATTTTGGGTGGTAAGTGGTTTAATTTTTTTAAGAGCTAATTTGATTCTTATCGGTGTAATGCTGATGGTACTCTCTTGTGGGTTTTGCATTCTATCAGCAACAAAATGTTACAGTGCTGCGCCCAAAAGTGTGACCACTTTTAATTAATTCGCTTCTTTCTCGCCGATTATCCAAACCACATGAGAGCACTTTTAATTAATTCGCATTCTTTCGTACCGATTATCCAATCAGAAGGCGAAGATAGTTACAACCAACCGCAAGAACAAAATCAAGGCAACATGTTTTACAAAGGCAAAATTGCTCTTTCATGAAATACCATTTTTGGACGCTTTTCCAGCTGAACTTTGGCGTTTTTGGCCTCGAAAATAACACCGAAATTCAAAATGTTCAGGTCAAATTTTGGCAAATCGACATCGGCTTACCTGCTGTAGTAAATGGTAAATGTTCGGCCAGGCGACGTATCAACGCATTTCCCACGGCCAGAAGAACATAATTGCAAATATATATTTCTCTTAGGGAGGGTTCATAATTTATCCAGAGGGGGGGCAATGTCGATTTTTAGGGGGGCCATGATTTTTTCCTGTTAGGTTTTGGGGGGGGGGGGGGGGGCTATCGAAAATTTCTCCCGATATGAAAGAAGGTATAAGGGGGGGGGGGGGGGCATCAAAAAAGATTCAATGAAAATCGCCACCATCAGTTTACTCATATTTAGCAGAAGGATCTGTAAATAAAGTTTTAGTATAGCTGGAACTTATAAAAAGCAGTCCATGTCAATGAATATAAAGAAACTCACACTGATGCTTGCTTTCTCAGAACATTTATTTGTAATTCTGTGTTCCTCTCTCCTCTGCTGGGGAGGAGAGGGGAAGAAATAGAAGCGTGCAGGGGATGATTAGACGGGGAAAGAGAGGGAGGAGACCACGCCTTTCGCACTACCCATCGTCCCCCGCGCGATTATTAATTTTTAAATTAAAAGAAAAGGATCGCGAACGAAAATGCTGCCGATGTCCGTAGGATCTGTAACAGATCTAGTCAGCCAAAAATAGAGATACAATCGAAGTATAGAGCAAGGCTGATACTACGCAGAACATTTAAAGTGACAACAACATGATAGAGCCCAAACTGATAGCCAAAATGCAACCCTGGACAGCTGTTTTGACCTGGTTGGGTCTCGTCAGCACGGTGTAGCGGCAAAAAGATAGAAAAACCAGAGAGTCCAACCCTCCCAATTTGATCGGGAGTCTGAGTACCGATTTGATGTCTTGCCTCCTGCTCTCGCGATTTTCGCCAAATTCTCCCGATTTATTAAAAAATTCTGAAAACTAGGGAAAAATTGGTAATCTTTAGGATTTTTTTGTGATCTGTCACTGTAAACACACACATTACACTTTCTTCTCGGATAATCAGGACGGAATGGTGTCAAAATGCAGGAAACGCCACTTGAGAGAACCTAAATTTGTAAAATTTCCTGGGGAGCATGCCCCTGGACCCCCCTAGTAGCTTGCGCCTTCACCGCTCAGGATAGTGCCTCTGGTGCTAATGATTACTCCCTACCGTCCATCACATGGGGTTGGAATCTCTGAAAAACTAGCACGAACGCCAATTCTCTACCAAATCGCATGTGGTGATGGCAACAGATGAGAGCTCGAATTTGAATTTCTATTTAAAATTTTATTAATGGATACCCGAGTGGGAGCCTCTGCGGAGGAGACAGTCCATGTTCTAAAGTTTATATTCCAATTGGTGGTGAAGCTAGACAGCCTCAAAATGTGCCAACTTGTACAAGTCTCAACGGAATGCAAAACTTGTGGCACTCCGTCCAGTTCTGGTACTGCACCTTCTTTTAGCTGGCGATGAAAGAAGTTCAGTGTCACTACTATCACTCACCCCCATTAGCACCCAAACTGTCACTATCACTCGACATTCTTTCACTGTCAGCGCACCATGTTTCACCCAAAACAACAGAGTCATCTTCATCACTTTCCTCATCCTCAGATGCAGGTTTGTTACTCTGCCTGAAAAGACACTCACCTCTCACAACTCTCACAATCATAGTTGCCAGTGCATGTCCCCTTTTTTCTTGAAGATGAGTAGTTATCAATGCAATTGTTTCATTTTTCAGTTTATTTTTCCTTGGAAAAGAGTATATTTTTTTCAGATAAGTATCCAGCTCAAAAGCATAAAGGGAATTCAGCCCCCAGTTAGTACTAACTCGTCCCAATTGTAATCTTCATATTTTTTGCTTCCCTGTTTCGCCGCTTTACAGCGGTTGCTTTATTTCTCAGATCTTTAGAAAATCCGAGGAGCTTTAAATGGTCGATGTAGTTTTTAACAATTTTTTAAGAAACCGCAAAGGCACGAGAAAACGAAAATGAAATATTACTGGAATGATGCCTCGACAAACCAAATCATAATGGCCATTTTTAGCTGGTTTAGAAGACTGCAGTAATGAAAAGTTGTATCTCTTTATTTATGCTAATCAGTTTGTTAGATGTAAGTTTTCCATTCTCAATAAACTAATTAGTATTTTTGCTGGTTAATTTTGAAGCTAAAAATGTCTTGTTTTAGTCATCAGAGTTTTTTTGGTGGTGGAGGGGGGAGGGGGGGGGGTCATAGTATTTTGCCCACAGTTGTGGGATATGCAATGAGGGGGGGCCAGGAAAAAAAACCACACCAAATAATAGGGGGGCTTCCAAAAATTGCAAGGTCAAAAATCTGAAATCGACATAGCCCCCCCTCTACATAACTTATGAACCCTCCCTTGCAAGTATCATATGTGTAATAATTGTGTATTAATGTTGTATTTATGTTCTGAATGTTTGGCTATTTTTCTGTAAAGTAAAGCGAAACCGCCGCGCGATCTCGGCGGAGTTACAACCGGCACTGTATAATAAAATTAGAGCTGATTCATATAAACACTCAGTGTTTCGCTATTGTGTGGTTCCAGAAAATATCCATATCTCCCCCACGGATGGTCAGTGGAAATTCCAAGGGGGGAGGGGGGCTAAAAGGTAGAAATTTCCGAGGGGGTGGGGGGTGTCCACATGAAGAATTTGTCCGGAGGGTAAGGAAATTCACTGAAAAATCGTAAGCAAGGCACAAAGTAAACTTATTATACTTACGTGAAAATTTTTGAACGGATGAAGTTGAAAGGCAGAAGAAAAATTGCGAATGGCTCACGGTGAACCGGTACACCGAGAATTGTATTTCGTTTAGGGATTTTGTTCAGGAAAAAAAAACCACTTTATATTTTGAGCGACAATTTGTAGTCGCTGCGGTGACCCGCTCTCAATTATGTCACTTCTATAAACGGCCGTAAAAATATAAACAAAAGCCCCATAATATAAATTTCATGTGGAAATAAGCAAAGACATTGTTATATCGGCTGTAGGACTTACTTTATTCAGCTTTATCGTCGACCATCTGATCTGAGCAGTGGCATGAAATTCTTTATAAGGGACGGACCATTTAATTTTTGTGGGGGGGGGGGGGGGGTGGGGGGGGTGGGCAATTACCAAAAAAAAATTCCTGCAGGAGAAATTTAAGAGAAAAAAAATCGTGCACAAGAAAGTACGTGAAAAAAATTCAAGCATTTGGGTAAAAAAAATTCTTGCAAATAGTGATGCCGAAAAAAAATTCATACTCAGAAGAAATTGCCCAACCCCCCCCCCCCCCCCCCCCACAAAAATTAAATGGTGACCGTCCCTAACAAAATCGCGGTAAGCGGATGTCGAAGCGCATGATTTTCCTGCAACAATTCCCATTTTGGAATTACAAATTTAGTCTAGCGTAGCATTTCAAAGTTGGTTCAGTCTTCCTCGGCTTCTGAATTCTTTTAATTGGCTTTAATGCGCATAAATTAAAAGTGCTCTCGTTGATTGGATAATTGCACGAAAGAATGCGAATTAATTAAAAGTGGTCACACTTTTGGGCGCCGCACTGTAATATTTAACTATTATAGCGCAAAAGCGCACGTGATATCGCCTAGCTAATTCCAAGTTGGCAAGCTTGAGCGCAATAATAGCTTTATAATTCAACACATTGATAACAAAGCACAGTTTGAAGAAAAAATATCGAGGCCGGTCCGTTATTTTTGCATTCTCTTGTCAAAATGCGAAATTTACCGCCATTGTTGGATATACGTCATGTAGACAAAGTGTATATCAATAACTTTTTGACCATATTTGGGCAGTGTATCCCACGTTGAATGTCGAATCAGTATGGGTTCCGGGGGTACTTTGATCCTACAAATTTTTGGAGGAGCAGAGGGTGTGCAGCTTGCTTCTTCAAAAATAAAATAGGCCATAGGGGAATATGGTGAACTTACCTGCTGTCTGTTTGTACATTTCAGCCGGAGCAACAGCTGTTTACCTGGCACCCAGTGTGGTTGGAAGATTGAGGGGTGGTAAGTAAGTTAGTAGGTGTGTGTAAGTAGTTATCTAAGAGCTTTTAATTCTTAAACTGAATCAGCTCGAGGTAAACATTCTTTTGTGGGTTTTGCATTCTATCAGCAACATATAGTGTTCTCCCACCTTGATATGTTGATGGGTGCCAACGATTCATGGGTTTGTTTATGGGGGTTAACTGTCCTCTTTAGACTTTTTGGTACATTTTTAGACCAGAAATAGCAAAAAACTACACCCTTTGAGGCTGCATATATATAAACCAATAATATAGCTTAATTGTAGGAGAATGCATGACTCTCCCAGTACATCTGCATCTAAGCACCCTAAATGTAAATTGTAAATTATCAGGCGTTCTTTACTTATCATTGCTGAAAGTTTATGTTTTTGACGCAGGGTCACTAATACTTGCTGTCTATTTATAAATTTCAGTTGGAGCACCAACTGTTGCCATGGTACACAGGGCATTTGGAAGTTTCATGGGTGGTGAGTGGCTATCTATAAAGAACTTTTGATTCTCAAAAGCATGCTCACCAAAAATCAGAATCTTATTGCAATTTGGGGGCGAGATGTTCTCAAATGCATGCTTGCCAAAAATCAGAATCTTATTGCAATTTGGGGACGAGATCTGGCATTTTTCATTATGCTCTTTCCGAATATCTCATGAAACCCCATAATATCATAAATGTAATTAAGTTTCTGTGATGTCATCACTTTAGGAGTCTCTTGTAGTCACTAATTAGAAATACTCAAAACATTTCACTCAAGCGCCTGCTGTTTGTGGAATGCTCTCGATCCCAAACATGCATGGGTCAATTATCTCCTTATATATATATATATAACTTAAATTTCAGCAATTATTTAAATATATAAATTTTTATCTCAGTAAGAAATAGATCATTTTAAGATTTGTAAAATCTATAAGTTCATGCGTAGTTAATTATTCAATTTTAATATAGTAAAATTGTTAGTTGACCATTAATTTTAAGATCTGCAATTTAACCCATCATGTACATAACTGTAGTGTAATTAATTAATACATTAAATATATTGTAGGAGGGCCATTATGAAAACTACCTAGAGCAACCAGTAATTTATGTACTCCACCCTTGTTAAATAAATTATTATTATTACATGTGCACTCTATTAAGATGGTATTATTATTACAATTTATTATTATCACCATTATTATTGACTTATAAAAAATCAGAATCATCTTTTTAAGAACACTCAAGTGCAAGACTTCTCTTATGTTCTTAATAATTCCCGCATGCTTATATAACTCAACAATGCACTCGGTGTTAATTTTTGTATTCGCCAATGGCCGGAATACACAATGAACTTAACCGATTAAACTTCAACAAGTACACTTCTATGGAGCCAGCTCGTGGTCCATTTTTGGCATGTGAACTACAGATTTAAGGTGGCTTACTACAGTTTATGGGGGTCGATCACCAGATGCTTCCGATAATATCCATCACGTACAGGTGACCACTTGTGGAAACATTATTAGCAACAATTACAAAGTCAAAAACCATCGTACAAGACAGTGGGTGTTTGTAATTTCACCATCCTCTGGTTAGAAGTGGCTTAAAACAAGCGACCGAGTGGTTGTCAGAAGACTGGGTTCTAATTCTATGACGACGTTTTACTAAAAAACTACCCGTACGACCCTACCTCAAAATCTTACCATTTAAACTTTGGATAAAAATAAACGTTCTTTTAGGTTAAAACAAAAATCTGTAAGAGAGTTTTTTCGCATATCAACGAAAATATCAAAAATAGGAATTTCGAAAAATATTTTAAATCTTACAGATTTTGAAAAAAAATTGTCTGCAGATCGATTTTGATGTATATTTAAAAATATCAAAAATTGAGCATAGGTCGTACGGCTAGACTTCGAGAAATTTATGACCAAAAAAACGTTTCGTACGATCTCCGAGCATGCGCACTAATGCGTACACCACGGCCATTGACTTATCTGCGTGCGCGGCTGCTCGCGCATTACTAACCGTGTACACGAGATCAGAGCTTCGTTGTTGTAGTCCGGCAGAATATGTCAGAAAATAACGTCCCGTGGGAATTTTGAGAAGCAAGCAAGACACTAGTCTAGATGTCTTAATGGGAGCCTAAATAACCCCGGCATAGTAAATCGAACGTTCGGAAATCGAACTCAATCGAACTCAATCGAACTCAATCGAACTCAATCGAACTCAATCCGTGGATTGAGTTCGATTGAGTTCGGCAATCGAACGAAATCGAACACCGGACTTTCAGTGAGTTCGATTTCCGAACAAATCGAATTCAATCGAACAAATCGAACTCAATCAAACGCAATCCATCTGATTGTGTTCGACTGAGTTCGGAAACCGAACTCAATTGAACACAATTAAATGGATTGCGTTCGATTGGCTCTGGTAAACCTATACAAAGCAAGCCCAAAGCAAGGCCATCAAAGCAGGTTTTTCTTGTTCTTTTTTACAATTTATTCAATAACAGAAACCCCATTTATAAACTGTCCACGGCAGTTAAGAGAACAGAGCAGAGCAAAGCTATCATTATTCGCGCGGGCATATTCCGAAATTGTTGTACCCTTTCCATTTTTAGCTAACTTACAATTGCGGCAAGACAACTCGAAGGGTTATTTTTATGCAAAAATTCAATGACGTCCTGATAGCCTTTTACTACGCATTTGAAGCTGACAATCCACAGCGCATCTGAATCCATTTCTGCGGAATTTCTTCGCTTACGAAAAACACATGCGCTACAGTACGGGCTGAAGTAACTCAAGCTTCCAAGATCTGGATATGCATTTTCAACGCCTGTTTTACACAAATCACGAGTTCGAAAACCGAACGTTCGATTGGGTTCGATTTATTATTTTTCTTTTCGGTGAGTTCGATTTCGTTCGATTGCCGAACTCAATCGAACTCAATCCATGAATTGAGTTCGATTGAGTTCGATTGAAATTTAGTTCGATTGGATTCGATTTACTATGCCGGGAAATAGCACAAAAATGTTTGGTGGCACTTTTGCAACTTGCACCGAGGACCTTAATAGGGGTTTTTAAAAATGACGTATAGTCCAAGGCATGGAAACGAGGCTAAAGCAGTTAATTGGTTATATCTCTGAACCATGTGAATGAAACCACACCAAAATCACTAAGATTATGTTTTCGGATGTTTTGGACACTTATTGGGTTCTCGCGTTGTAAGGATAGTCACGTGACTGAGTTGCCATGGAAACGAGGCTGAGTTTTAGGTTTGGTTTATTTATTTTATATTGCATGATTAAACTCCGTATAAAGTGACTATAAACATACCGATACGATCTAATCGCTGCATGACTCATTATTCTTGGTATTATTGTTTTTGTTTTTTTTATAGCTGAACTGGTCACGTGACAAAGTTATGTAGGCACCGCTACTTTTTCTGTATCAAATATTGTCAATTTAATTTATTGCTTAAAATGAATAATTCAGGAGAAAACGATCAAGTTAATAATCTTTCTTGTTATAGTTCAGTCTGTACTCCTTCTACAGTAATCTACAGTAATCACTCTACAGTAATCTACAGTAATCACTCGATCAAAGACAATTCCTTACAGTAAAGCAGTGTGTTTCTTTTGCGATGGTGAAGAAGGTTACCGGGAAAAATTCAGGGAAGTGAAAACCATGAATGCTCGCGCAGTATTGCTTGCGTGACACGCGCGCGTAAGGAAATTTATTGTGGACTCCCTCAAAACTGTAGTCGGCTACCTTAAGGTTACAGTGTACCTTCGGGGGTGTCTCCAGTATAACAGCTCTAGCGTCTTAAGATTACACTTAATATACCTAAACCCAGATATCAAATTAAAGCTTATAGAGCTGGCTATCTAAATATGGAAACCATTTGGTAATAAAATGAATTGTCGAATTTTTTACGACGTCTAAATTCGAACGTCCGAATCAGCTTTAAAACGCTATAACTCAAAGCGATTATTATATTTTGCTAATTTGATTTGTTCTTGGGTTTCCGGACACGAAGCGCTAAAAAAAACATGTCGGCGATTTTCCATATTCAATTGCAGTGAAAAGTTACAGAATATTTTCGAAAAGGGGAGAAAAAAAAAATTGGAATCATCGCACGGAAATGCCTGTTGACGAAAAAGTTTTCGGAATTAAGAAATTCGCCGACACGTTTTTGTTGATTATATGTTAGTCTAGCTTCTGTCCAAATTGAAGGAAAATCGAACAAAATCGAACAAATTCCCTCTATCTCTTAATAAACAAACTCCGCCCACAAAAGTTATACCGTCATTTCTCCGTCAATTTTCACTATTTTTCGATACTTTTTTTTTGGATGAAAGTTCATTCTGTAAACTTTATTTTAACGCCAAAAAAAAATTTTCAATAAATTTTCGATCTGAAGGTACACTGTAACCTTAAGTTGCAAAACATATTTATTCAGAATTTTTTTCTGTTGTTTTTCCGTCATTTTCAAGAAATATAATATAAGCGTTAATGCAAAAAAAAAAAAAAAAAAAATCCGCATGTCTTCTGCTGAATCCGTCTTGATAAAATGAATCCCAAGGTTTATTTCTCGATTTTGTGTTTAATTTAACTTCAAATGGCCAAGTTTGGGCCCATGCTGCTAAATCCCGCCCAAGGAAAAAAAACAAAACAAAAAAAAAACAAGCAAACAATCCTGAAGTCCATTCCCTCAAAATCGCTTCATTTCATCGCCAATAGTGAGACACTAAGTTTCATGTTAACTCCCTTACGGACCTCCTAGGAAGCACTCCCGGTCCTGCGCTGCTGGCTCACAGCCTCTGCCCATCTTGCCCAATTTCGGCCGTCCAGCAAGAACTCACTTCTAGCTGCCCAAAGCTGTATTTCAAGTGCCTGACCACGCATAGCGGACCTATACTAGCTACATGTACCTGCGACTATCACAAAGCATGTCGGGAAATTCTATGGCAAAACCGAAATGGGCCAGCTTCCCGCCCGAAAATTATTCAAAATTACTATAAGTCTGGGAGCACTTTGGATATCGGGCATTTTCAACCATGCCACAGGATGGCAAAAATTGGCCCACAACCCACAACACTGCCCCTTTTCTGATCCCAAGTGATTCCAGACTTTCCCCCCGGCTAGTCTTGTCCACCACGGCCCATTTTCACCTCAAGTGCCGAATAGCACTTTGGGCTGAGGCGCGGCAAGGGCACTGCACACTCAGTTCTACGAGAGGTTGCCAGGGACTTAAGGATTTCCGGACTTCATGATGTCCTTCCATCACCAGGCGGGTCTTAAACATGGCTTAAACTAGCCGCTACGGTCCGTTGTTTGTTGTCCGTTATTGTCTTGCGAATTTGATCGATATGAACTGCCTATATGATGGTAATAATGTTCGTTCAGGTGGTTGGCACACAGGTCAGGAGGATTGTAATCACATATTCTCACGGCCAATCTGCTTTGTAATGGTGTCAAAAATTACGCTCTGAATGTACCGTTAAAGCACTAGAGGGCCAGAACTCTGCTTTTTTTCAGTTGAAATTAGTCAAATTCCTTAAGGGAATAGTGCAAATTCGACATAATGTACTGTCAGACCATTTTAAACAGTTAACCAACCTGTCATGATTATGTGTTAATTTAGATAGTTAACCATTTTATTTTACCACTCTTCTGTTCAGCATGTACACGTACTTTTACTTGTAACTCGATATCTTCTTCCCTTTCATAGTCGCTGGTACGTGGACAATCAACAAGCTCCGCATGATTGTACAGTAATAATCTCACCAATAAATCAAACATAAATAGCACAACATCAATTTATTAGTATTCAGACAATCCGATAATTCTGGTGTTTGTAGACTTGCCTACAAGTTGAGCTCAGTGAGCGCGGGGCGCGATCAAAATTGAAGTGAGCGCGGAGCCCGACCGAAATAAAAGTGAGTGCCGCGCGTGACCTAAAGCTTGAGCCTAAGGCTTGGCTACCAGGTGATGCCTGTTGGCTAGTAAATTTTAAACCTCGCTAGCCCAAGGACAAGTAAGTTAAAAAGTTAAGGTCGAACACTGAATAATGTGCAGATTTTCACTGGGTTTTTAATTTGTCCTGCCCCGACTAACTGCCCCTGGGTCTCTGAGGCAACCTTGTTCCCAGGGTCTTCTCCTTCCCATCTCCTGGAGCGAGAGAGAGAAAGGGGGATAGGAAGGAGAAGACTCTGAGAACGAGGTTGTCTCCGAGGATGGCCGTGAATAAAGTGGTAAGGCGGGAATAAATTTTGGATGAATAAATTAACCATCGATCTTCACTAAAATCAAATAAATCCCAAAATAAAATCCTCACCCTAAGAGGTCCACAGCCCTGGGGCCGGATTCACGAAGCCCTCTTAAGTTAAGACATATCCTAAGTATTGTTTCTTTAACAATAGCCTATTGTTGGAATGACAATAGACTATTGTTAAGAAACAATACTTAGGATATGTCTTAACTTAGGAGAGTTTCGTGAGTCTGGCCCCTGTGGTCTAAGTCTCTAATTTATCTTCTTGACATTTTTGCCGCACCGCACAGTCTGTCAAAATGGTGAAAAACATAGGGACTTACAAACACATTTGTACTAAATTTGCTTTTTGGTAGGCTTGATGCCAGCTCAAAAAGGATATTACTATTCATGAGGCAATTTTCAAACACACCCACCCCTCGAGGGATGGTGTCATATCAAACTCAACAATCCATCTTCCTCTGTACCCACAGGAGTTTTTAGTACAAATGTGTTTGTAAGTCCCTTGATCGTTTTTTGCCATTTCGACTGACTGTATGGTGCTGCAAAAATGGCAAAAAGATAAAAGAGACTTAGACCTCAGGGCTGGTTAATTTATTCATCCTGAATAATATTTGATTCCCACCTTGCCACATTCACATTTTGTTTAACAAAATCAGAGTCAGAGAATAAAACTAATGCTTCAGGCCCCAGTGAAAATAAGTGCTTTTATGCAACCAACTACAACGATTAAGTTAATCATGAACAGAAGCTCGATTCCATTCTTTAAGGTGATTCCGTAGTATTGCATTGCGCATCACTACTGCGCATAATAAATTGCATCATTTGCGCATGCACGAGTGCAAGCGCACTCCGGTCGCGAAGGAAGAGGGTTTCCTTTGAGGATTCAGTTACCTTAGTAAATAAGTGGTAGTTTTCTCCTAAACGAGCATGGTGACCTATCTTTTTTATTCCATTTATTTGAAGAAAATACATCTTTTCTATTATATATCCATATATGAAGAAATTTTCATTAGTAGATTTTGAAATATTACAATCTAGTTTTTAGCGTTTCACTGGGAGCGTGCAGATGCTGAAATTGCCCAATTATTTCATTAGTTTCTATTTTTCGGTAACTTTAAGGCTTTTCACGATGACATTGTTCTGCTGTCATAACAATACTACTAATTTTTCTTTGATAATAATTGCTTTCTGGAAATAATGGTTGCCTCTCGCTCAAGGCTAGGATTTTCAATATTGCCGTCACAACTAGCAAATTAGTTATATATTATTACAGCGCTATATCTTGAAAACGGCATGGTGACCCCCTCTTTTCATTGTATTTTTCTGATGTACTAGATGTAATAAATAACTATGAAAAGTTTTAAAAAATTTTCATTACAACTTGTTTTTCGATGGAATCACCTCAAGTTTTCCTGTTTTTCCTTTTTTTTTTATCTTGATCTAGGTAGCTGATCTGGGCAAAAAATAAGATCTCACTACTTTTTGTAGAATCTCCAGATTTTTTCTCATAAATCTCCAAATTTTCTTTTATCAGGGGTTGGCAGGTCTGCAGTGCTAGTGGTGAAAAAGGGCGACATCATATTGTCGAAACCCGTTCTCAAAACAAAGAAATAATTAAATATGGCTCATCCTCAAAGATCAACCGGAAAATGAAAATGTACTGCCTCTAGCTGGTAAATTTAACTTCATAGTATACGGTGACTTCACAATGATTTCCGACGAGAATCATTCTTCGTATGTCACAATGTTCAAGAGACTAAAATAAGCAGAGGAGTAATATCAAGCCTCTTGGAAATCACCAACATGTGTCTGGCGTCTTCATGAAAAATCACTTCGAGAAAATTGTAAAGAAGAATTTTTTTACCGCCAGCTAAAACTACCTTTATTAGCTTTTATTTAAAATGAGTCAGTCGACATTTTGGCCAAAGAACAGAGTAACAAAGTACCATAAAAATAAATACGTTCAAGCTTAGATTTTGCAGTCTGCCAAATCAAATCAGCTACGTGTTCGCCTTACTTTTGGGTCCAATTTCGAATCGTGTTTAACGTGTATAGTACTGCAGATTTCATATTTAGACCACTATATTCTGAAACCCTTACCTGTAATTGCCTTTCATGCCAGTTGCAAAACTACGAAAATCACGTGGCAGATTTTTTTCAAAATTTGCCACTGCTAGATAATGATTACCTATGCCCCTCAAAGGCCTCGTTCTCTACCCTTGAACAGACTGAACACAAGGATTGCCTGCAGAGAAAAACCCTCTACTAGTTCTCTGCTGCCAAATATGACGATGCTTGACGGAAACATGTATTCGTTCGGTATGAAAAATATCGAACTAAAAAAAAACTGTTGCCAACATTAAAAAGAGGATGTCTTAAGCCCCTAACAAAAAACCGTTTTTCAGTTCATCTAAGCCAAAAATTCGCTAAGTGGGAGTCAACACAAAGTTTCAACCTGCATATTTCCCCTTTTTCGTTTAAAACGAAAAATAATTACGGTCCTTTATTAGTTATAAAACAAACGGGCTACAACTTGTATTGAATTAATAACCAAGAACTCGCGAAGTAAGAAACTATATCCTCCATACATAGCCTATTCCAATGAAAATGTATCTCAAGTTATTTTTAGAAAGGCAGGCCTCCCCGGATAGTATAACCTTGTGCGTAGTGTGGGCACCACTTTTTATGTTACGATACAATACTGAATAATTTTACCTTGTACAGTTTACATAAGCCTATAGTACTATAAATAAAGTAATGCTACAATAATGTACAGTAGTGTGTGCATAAATGAAACACGATATGAGTTTTTGTTGAGATGAATCGGTCGGTGCCGCAATTTAATTTTACTGTCCTGTTAGCTTTTTCTTGGCAAATTAAGCTTAGATATCCGTTAACAGAATCAAGAGAAACAAATATTTTCACGAGAGGTTCAGTGAATTCACCACTTAAAAGTATCATTATTTTGTTGCAACCAGACGCGAATAATTTTTTTGAGCTCAAATCTTTTCGCTTTAAGAAATCTATTGTCATTTGGCATCAAAACAAAACATTAAACTTGGATATGAGTGAACAGAATTAGAAAGAAAATACTACAAATTTTCACGAGAGGCTCGGTGAATTTACAGCTTGAAGGTATCATTGCACGCAACTATAAAATGATGGGAGATATAAGTCCTTGCTTTTGATTTCTTGTTAATAACTGATTTGTTTCGCTAATATGTAGTTTAAAGGCGTTTTACAATTTTGGCGTTCTTGTCGCGCGATCCCAGTCTCCCTATTTTCTCCTGTGTATCCTTCATTTTTAAAATTCACAGCATTGCCATATGAGCATGTCAAAATGGCGCACACCATTGACGTTCTGGCAACGTCGACTCGGCTTGAACATTCTAACAGCATGCAAAAATACATTGTAGCGGGAAATAGTCACGTGATTAATGCCGTTATAGTAATTAAAGCAATATGAAAGGTACTTGATAGTAATTATAATCTTTTAGAGCAGTTTACAATTGAGTGTGAAAAGTAATTACACAATTACTTTGGTTTTTCATTGCTACGCTTTGTGATTGGCTAAAAAATCTCGCGCCACTTTCTCGACCAATCAGAAGTAAAATCATAACCAATCGTGACTTGCTCGCACGCGTTCTCCCGCGCTTGGAGTCGCCAACATGTAATTGCTTCGAGCTCTGATTGGTTCATTGAATTGTTTACGACTGCTGTGATTGGTCAAAGTAATTACTTTGGTTTTGGTTTTGCACAATCAATTGAAAACTGCTCTATTAGGAAACTTTCAATCACAATTATGTGGTTTTCAGAAAGGTCCTAACTAAGATTAAACATACAAACCTAGGAAAAAAAAATAGAAAAAAAAATTAAAACAATATTCAGCAAAATAAAATATACATAAATATCAAAAAATATATATAAAACTAACTTTAAAATCGATAAAAAATACAATTAAAAACAAGGAACAAAAACTACAAAAATACAGCTGATAGGATTAATTAAAAAATCTGCTGAGAACGCTTGATGGTGGGTGCAAATAGCACGTTGGGAGAGTCAATTGGCATTCGACATTTTTCAGGTGCCAAGGATTCTGGGAAGGTTTATTATTTTTTATAGTATTCTTAGTTATCATAATTTATTATAATTATTATTATTAATCATAATAATTATTGTTATTTTCTTTATTATTCTCATTCCTTTGCTGGTTATATCTGGGTAGATGTAACTGAAAATGTTCTCTTTTTCTACTTACCGGCAGCGGTTACTGCTCATTGCTCTTTCCGGCTGGTTCTTGGCGGTGGAGTAGTTGTTACTACTTGGATGTTGCTGAACAGATATGACAGTCCCGAGGAATTTGTACGTCTTTTTACAGGAGTGGTTCTTCCACTTGGCAATTTCTTGCTTAGAATTTGTGGAGGCTCAGTGTTATTTACCATCCAGGCAGAGAATATATCAGCTCTCAAGGCACTTTGGGAACAATACCAAGATGGCACGCTACAGAGAAATCTTCAAAAGTTTCTGGTGACGGAAGAAATCAAGCAGTTGGCAGATGGGCAAGAACTGATCGTGGAGGTAGAAATTAACGAGCAAGAATATAAGAATGCCTGTTTAGACCTAATGGTGACTGCAGAAACACAAGGTAACAATTAGTTGGAGGTTTTGTGTTATTTCAGTCCTTAATACAGCGATAAGTGATGACTAAAGGGATAAGGATTTAGACAATATTAAAGATATTTCTATAATATTTATTCACAAATGTTTCTCTTTACCCGATTAAATGGATTAATAATCTGGAATTGGGATCCAATCGGCCATTGTATTGTATTCCAGTTCCAGTTATTGTATTAGACTGATGAATTTGTATATGAATCCATTTGATAAGTGAACCAATTTACGGCAATGCACTGAATACGTAATAGACTTGGCAATTACATGTAGACTGGCTTTTGTAAGCTCGCAGTTTTAAAAAAGAGCACTAAAATGTATGAGATATCAATTTTGTAGACCACAGATAATGGTAAAGAAGGAGGGGTGAAGATCACGGCTCACGAAATAAAACGGTCATTCACAGGCAACAAAATGGCATTTCAAGTTCCACAAAACGAGACAATTTTTGCACACGAAAGGTTTCCCCAACAGTTTATTACTGTATTTAACTTGCTTGATATCGTCACTGCCAAGAAAATGTCAGGAGAACAATATCAATATTTCCTTAATTTTCCGCAGAAATCTGTGAATGCATAACTTACAATTAATCTTGAAAAAAACGTAATCTAGCTGAATCCAGGCAATATTGAAAAACAGAACTGAAACGCACAACTGATTGATCATGGTTGCAAACAGAACAACCATACTTATTCAAATAAGCGCCTCCTCCTAAAATTCACAGTCCTTGTTGGCGTGCTAACGCCTCCTCCTCCTCCTCCTCCTCCTTCGGGATGCGTTGCGAGACACCTTGAACGACGATGGCAGAATGCAGCAATGCCTTTTGTTTGAATTACTTTTGTGTTCTTCTAGAATCATTACAGTTAAAGATAATTTTAGTTTCCCTTTCTTTTTTCAGACTTTGCTGTCAAAATTTTCTTTTCACTGCATTGACTTTTCAGTGTCAATGCAAAAAAAAAAAAGAAATTGGCTGGTGTTATTTTATTAAAAAAAAAAAAAAAAAACTGGCAAACCACCCATACCATACTGAGTGTATCGGTGATCCCATCAGCTAAAGACACATCAAAAGGCAGTTTCTGTCCCGTACATAATTTAGCAATTCGTTTTTTGGTGTGACACCTATTTGTATCTTAACTTCTTTTCATCTCAGAAATTAAAGTGAAAGGTGAGAAGAGGTCAAAGATTCGTCGATTTAGTTCCGATTCCAAGCTGTACCGTCATTCAAGAAGCAAAGAAACTGATCGGGAATGGGACCAAGCAGAGCTACAGTTGCCATCGATGAGCGCCTTTGATAAATCTAGAGAATTTGTCGAAAAACTGGATTGGTCAGTGCAAGAAACTTCTGACAGTGACAGTGACTTTTGGTCTCAGAGTGCACCTTCTGAAATTGAACTCGACAGAGCCAAAGGTGAGCATCTATACTACAAGCAGTTCCCCTTTCCCCCTCTGATCCAGGGTTGAGCGGAAATATGTTGATTTTACACTGAAACAACGATAAAAATAGGTACGCAATGCGTACGGAAGCGACGACGAGTTTCAACTTGGCGTTAAATCAATAGGTCTGGGGTGGTCTGATAAAATCAGTGAATCACTCGATTTAAATGCGAAGTTCCACAAGAAAAGGGTCGGTGTGAAATGCAAATTTCGGCGACTTTCAGTCGGTGCATGCTGTTGACCAGAGTGTCCTATAAATGAAATTTGCTTAAAAATGCTCATTAAACCAGAATATTGCCCCAGCAAATAATATAATACCAGAAGTAGTCAAGAACTTGTGATAGATTCAACTTTCATTGGTAAAATGATTTTTTTTCCAAATATTTTCAATTTTTGTACTTATGGTTGTAGGAATAACGTATGTTTGTCAGTTGTTGATTCTTTTGTGTTTGATTGAAAACCGAAGGTGAGAATGGCCAGGTAAGCCCTTTTTATACCAGAACTTCCTGTTGAAGACTGGTCCTGGCTGACACCGATACTCGTGATATGCATGAGAAGATTTATTACACAAAATTATTGTGGTTGCTGCATTGGTAATTGCACATTTTATTTAAACCATGTTGCACAAACTCGTGTGCAAAATCAAAACAATTCATCGTTTTCCTTCATATTTGTGACAAATATGGATTGGAACTTATTTTGACATACTTGATTGGTATAATTCTATGCTGATCAGGCTTAATATATGTCACACACCCGTCAAGAACAGACAGCATTTCATTTTCAAATTATTTGAGATTAAAATTACATCTGAGTTTGTTTTACTTGTGTGCAATTCAATATTTGTACATTTTGCAAGTTACAATTGATAATCAGTCCATTGTTGTCCGGATAGCTGTTTTTCTGATTCCTTACAGCGTTACTATGAAGTGTTAATACAGGAAGCACAATTTGAACTGTACAATGTACATGATTAAAACTGTTACAATTGCTAAATGACAACAACTGGAAATTGTTTCCATGTTTGTGCTTCACAAATTGAAAAGACTTTGTCAGCTCTGAACATGTTTTCAGAGATTATTGGTAGTTTGACATTTTGTGGTTTCATTTATTAATGCATAAACAGCAGGTCACCAGTTTCTTCAGCACTTGAGACTTTTCGTCACTGTTACCAGCATTAGTTGATGTGCTAAATGTTTGCAGATGCATTGGCTGGAGGTGATTCAGTACCTTTAAAAAGAAAATAAATGAATACCTTGAGATTCAGTTCATTTTTTTAAGTGTTGTGTCATACTACTAAAGTTTAAAACCAAAATGGCTTTATGGGGACTTAAAAGATGAATTAAAGTGCTTTATTTAGAGATACATTGGATGGTGAAGAATTCAATTTGGGAGCTGAGAGATTTCATTTTATGTATTGAAAAACTATTACATGTGGCTAGTCACATGTAATAACCGGTGAAGACAGAATGAAAATTCTTGCACAACCTCAAGGCAAAAAAAAAAAAATATGCACAGAAAAATTGCCCCCTCCCCCCCCCCCCCCCCCTTAAAATTAAAATGGTCCATCCCTTAGCCCAATACAAGATAATGTTCTCACCCTTCATGAAAAACACATGAGGAAAACACTTTGGTAGAAATTCTGAAGATATTGCACCACTTCCCCTATACTGTTAAATTCCAACAAAACACTCCATTTGTAGCAACATTTCCATGACTATCTCGTGAATGGGAATCTAATAATTTGTAATAATCATGGTTGTCAACAATAACAGCAACTGTGTTTATTTCAATGATCAACAGAAAAGCATTATACTGTGTCATCAACATATCGAAAGCATGTTGTAATGGTAAATGCGGACAATCTCTTATATGAGACATCTGTAAGTCACCAGTACTGCTATCACTAAACCTAATAAAAAATGTTTCATTGTTGATCGATAAAGCAGAAGGAATCTTGGACAGCAACAAATAGTCTTTTCCTGCAAACTTACATAAATGGGAATAAAGTGAATTACCAAGCAACAATATTTCATTTGAATTGTTTCTAATCCAAGCCGATGCATTCGTTCTAAAATTGTAAACAGCCGTCAAGCACATAGCTACACACTGTTTACCAGAATTACTTCAAACAGCGAGACATTGCCCTGATGAAAATCAGCTGTACGTAACTATCTTTGAGGTATATCCTACAAAATAGCAAGGACCAGGATTCATTTCTACATCGTTAGCAAGTCGAATCAAAAGTGGAATATAACAACGATACATGCAGATTTGTGAGAACCAAAGCTTAGTATAGTAACTCATTTGCCACGCATCAACAACATTTCTCAACGTTGGAAGGTATATACATTGTAGCTTCCAGATAAAACAGAAAATTTCTATATAACAACATAGACCAGAATTTTCCTTTGACACGATTTAAACATTCTCTGGCTTTGAGATAAGCATTATATACAACCCCACAGCGGCTCTATATTACATTAAAGATACCATAACTGTATACACAATATGCTGGTAATGATGGCTCACCTTTTATTAACAGCTTGAATCCTAGATAAACTGTTTCCTTCTCTTCCTTCGATACAATGAAGTTGCTCCGATATTCTGTACACAACTGATCATGAACCACCGCACACTTCGTTTTCAGGTAACAGCTCTCGTAGGATACTCAGTTATAAGTCAAGTTCAGTAAATCAATGCTATTTCGGCGCTATTTCTGGCCATCAGTTCTGACAAGTTCTTTCTGAGACAAGCAAAGATCCGTTCTAAAACAGCGCCCGGACTCCCAGACCTTTTGCTTATCGCGAGTGCGAGTGGGAGTATGTACTGCTAATGTGTGTATATCACTCCGTGTCTGTTTGTTTGCAAGTGAGCGCAAATATATTCACGATAAATAAAGCACGGCGGTGTAAAATTTGAAACAGACAAACAAACCTTTTCTCCACACTTAAAAACAAAATGGCGGAGCAAGACGAGGTGGTCACGTGACCTTATCTTCCAAGCTAGTTTCCAGTGTTTCTCGGGTGTAATCCGGACAGCCGGACAGCCTGCGGACAGCCGGACAGACATCACGGCACGACGGCAATAACGCGATGACTTCGTCATCGCTTAAAAACGAGAAGGGATGGCAAAATTAGAAATAGTCTACAACAGCGACGCCATAACTTGTTTTCTTTACATAATTTGCCTGAGGGCAAACCTGCCGCTCTTTACTGCTGAAACCATCGCTTCACCCTTAACCTCTTTGCAGCAGCCAGTTGTTGGAGTCCCAATAAAAACATAGTCATTGTCTGCATTTCTGAACAAAAATTGCTTTGTATGTATTGTACCGTTATTTGCAGTCACAACTAATCACTCTTATCGCGTTTTAGAAATAGTGTAATGGAACAAGAACTTTATTTTATGCTTGAACATTGCAGTTCCCGAATTAAACGGAACGGTCGACTAAACATTCCGAGGTGCCGTACAACCACCGGACAGCGGTCTTTCACTTATCGTAGCGCTAAACTCTGGAATAATCTAAGTAGTCCAGCCATATGGTGCAAAAATTGTGCACTTTGAGGTAAAAGCACCAAATTTGGCATGGTGATAGTATTTAAGTTGCTGAACAATATTAGCTATGGACCCCAGCCAGGGGGGGAATTTTTTTACCTAGGGGGGTGGGGTAGTTGCAATTTTCAAAGAAATTGCTGTAGTTCAAAAAAAAGGTGTTAAGTTGAGCCGAATTTGCTATATATGATAATACCTACTTACTATTTAAGTTGCTGAACAATATTAGCTATGGACCCCAGCCGGGGGGGTGGGGTGATTTTGTACTTAGGGGGTTGGTGTAGTTGCAATTTTCAAGAACATTGCTGTAATTCACGGAAAAGGTGTAAAGTTGAGCCGAATTTGCCATATTAGCAGGGCATGTCGTAAGGACGGTCGTCTGATTCCAACTATATTTTCTTCACAAAACGGGGGAGGCACAACCTGGGAGGGAGTACGTACCTCTGTATTTTTTTGAACTTGTAAAGTCAGCGAGCTTAGTCCTCTCCCTCGCATTCCCCGCCGCATTTACAAAGCGCAGTGCAAGACATTCCAGCTTTCAAACATTTACAACGTCCTTTGCAACCTATCTCAGCTTTGCACCCACATTTCACCAGCTCCTGGCATACTTTTGATGCTTCAGGTAATGTGTTCCACCGAGGCTTCCATGCACCTGACTCGGATCTTGCCCATCCCCATTCACTAGGAGAAGGTAGTTCAGGATTAGAAACCATGCACTGTCCCCAACAGTGACCAGCTTGGTAGGCCACTCTCTCGGTGTGTTGTAATAATGCATCAGCAGTAGGGGGGATGTTCTCAAGGGTTCGTCCCTTCTGTGCAAAAAGAACTTTCCTGGCATCATTGACTCCTTCGCACAGGCTTGTCCGGTCATACAACAGCACCACAAATCTCTCCAGCACAGGCATAGCATTTAGGACATCATGTATACTAGGCATTTTGCTAAGGGCCATGAAAGCTGTAGTGGCTTCTCCATAGGACATCCATGTGGCCCACGCTGTGCTCTTCCCTCGTCCTAAGAATCCTGATGTCTGATCGCAGCCTGTGAACGCGTGGAAAACGTGCAACACTTCAGATTTCTCATCTCCAAGAGCCTTGACGATGTCATGTACTGCAATGTATCTATATTGCTTACCAACTCCAAATGCAATCCACATCTCACTAATCCGTAAACGACTGAAGTTGGAAATGGCAAGCACTACGACATCAGTGTCTACTGTACGAAGAATTATCTTGTCAATACCTTGACGTGCACACTCAGATGCATGCAAAATCAGCCTTGTATCAGCCTCCTCATGCGTGCAAGGTGATATTTCAGGCGTAACATCAACCGAAGATGACAACACGAGAGTGTCGCTTGTAGAGAGAATACATTTGTTTGCTTCACATGGCAACGTGGTCGTCTGCATAGCTAGATATTGAAACAGCTCTGTTTTGTTGGACTCTACCTTCAAAAATTCTCCCCAGTTAGCAGGAAGCCTTACATCTGCTTCTACTCTGCGACGGACGCCTCTTCCACGCTTGTCACGGGTTTGGGCCTTTAAATTGTTTGGAATGTATCTATCCCAAATGATATCAATCCGCTGCACACTCTGAAACTGGTCACTGATGTAGGGCAAGTAAACTTTATTTGCATAGTCAGAGAATGTTTTACATGCTCCAGATGGCTTCAACATGTTAACAAGGGCAGCACCATCGATAAGCATCGCATCTACTTTTGGAGTGATAGATGGGTTTGCTGTCAGTTTTTCCAGGCACTTCAGCAAGTCAGACTTCACGCTTAGTCGCAGGTCACCAAATTTCGAAATGGACGGAGGATATGCTTGGTTTTCGTGAGCGAAGAATTCGTCTAGATTTCCTTGACGTACTTGACAAGAAATGTATAACTGGGAAAACAGGGAACAATTCTGCTTTAGGGAGGCAACGTCTAGCTTCTCTTTTGAAGGTGACTTCCTCGGGTTACGGAACAACGGAAACTTGTTAAGCTTTATAACATCTGTTACTTCCTTCTTGCGTTTTATAAGGCGTTCCTCCACAAACATCTGAAACTGCTCCTGGCCGGCATTCTCAATCCCGTTGACTGTCGTTACCACTTGCGCACTAGCAATTTCTTTTGTGTCCAGGACAAGCAGATCGTCGCTGTCTTCTTTAAAGGGATTTCCTAAAGTTTCAAAGGAGTCGACGAGAGCTCTAACATGTGTCTGGAACCTTTCTTGCGCACTTTTCATCTGTTCATGATGGTGAACGTCTGGGCCTTTGCTTTGCTTTGTCTTAATTGCATCCTGAATAGACTCAAATTCCGTGATAAGCCTGGCAATTTCAGGTCCTGACACCATCCACCTCAGGAGTTGGGCAGAGTACTCTGTTAATCCCACGGCACCACCATCTCCTATGAAAATACAAGAAAGCCTAATTTATGAGAATGCCAATGAAGCTCAAACATCTTGGTAGTGGGGGAGTGAGAACGATTGTTTTGTTTTATCAGCTTTTGTAACTGCGTGTTAATGATGGCCAATTTAATTACATTATCAACTGAGTTGCTTGAACCAAACATTCATATTAATAAGTTATTTTAATATGCCACACCTACCTTTTACAAGCTTGTTGTTTTGCTCGTGAGCTTGGTCGATTGCTAGGGCAGAAAACTTCCTCTGCGTCTTTCGCACCACAAAGGAACCCTCCTCAAACTTCTGCTTCACGCTAGGACAAGTCTGATCTAGCTGAATCATGTCATGTAGGTGTACTGTCAGCCATCGTGCATAATTGACTTTGTCCAGTGCAAAAAACCAGGGAAGCAAATTTCTGATAGATTCTTTGTAGAGGCTGAATCGGCCCTCCCGCAGTGATCGTACGAACAAAAGGATCGTCAGTTGAATCTTCAAGACCATTGACCAGTACTTAAATTGCGGGCATGAGGAACATTTGTAATCTTGCCACTGGTGGAACTCTAGTTTGGTATCGTTCTCTGAAAGTTCCTCAACGTACTCATCATAGGCTCTACACATTAAGATGTGGAGACTGCAAGCAGTAACTTGATGGGCATGTCTGGTTCTTGAGACATGGGAGACTTTCAGGAACGAGTCAGCTGTTCCAGATGATGCGACGTTAGCTTGCGTTATTGCGCTCGTCCAACCGCTTCCGTCAAGTAAATCACCCAGTGTTCTCCATGCTGCCATCTCAATGTGGAGTCCTCCGAGAACAACAACAAAATTCTTTTCCCCTTGTGTTTCCGGCCATTGCCACTGGATCTTTTTAGCAATTGCATAAAGTGGTTGGTCACAAGTAATTACTGGAGTTTGCCCTGGATTAAGAAATTCTACAGACGATTTAACTGTGTTCATTGAATGCAAAATCATAGCAACAGATTTTGCCTCTTCTTGAAACAGCGGCAGTAGACAAGAGATATCTGGCGGAATGTCTGTAACTGCTGCGGTTCGACTTGCATGGAATGCAGCCCAAGATATACAACTTTTTTGCATTTGATCTTGACTGTTGTCTTCAACTACATCTTTAACCTGCTCCAACCATCTATTCTCATCTGAAAGATCTATAGTTAAACGGTGGAAGTCGCCTGCTTTCACTGTAGTACTTGGAAATGAAGGATCAGTTCTCCATGGTTGTACTGGGGGGACTTCTGCATATTGCTTGGGAAGAGGAGCAATACCATGGGAGGTAGGCTGATCAGAGGGCGGGTGTACAGGGGCTCGTTCCTGGCCATGATTCTCTTTGGTAGGGTGTTGAAAAAGGGATACAGCTGTGCCATGTAATGAACCAGTTGCGGTGGTAGAAGTGGGATTGTGGTCGATGTTATCGACCGCGCTTGTAGTAAACAGGTTCAGTTTGAGGTTGGAAGGACAAACCACTTTCTCTGCTTGAAATCGTGCTCCCACATTGTTGCCAATTTCACTTGAGATTTCTAGGACTCTGTTATAGGAAATAGAAAGTCCCAGGTCGCATAGCTTGTCAATCAAGCCCTTTTTTCTTGTTTCTGCATGTACCAGGAGACCTAAATACGTTGGCAATGGAGTCTCGCGATCCTTTGCATGATAAATAGCTTGTGACTCTTTGCGACGTCGCACCACATAGTTAAATCGTATCAGCTGTGATACGGTAAGTGCAGCTTGATTCTCTACAATGTTGCTTGACTGCGTCTTAATACTAGATCCACCCATAATCATTTCAATTAAACTTCGTAAAGACTGAGGGACAGAGGCTTCTTGGCAGTTAGTTTCAAATGTGCCGCGGAACTTGCTTTTTTCCATGTTGAGGAGGTCCCGACGTATAATGTTAGCTGTTTTTGCAATCAACATTGCTTCGCTGTCGGTGTTGTTCTCAGTGGCTTTCTTCAGAACAGCTGCAACGTCTTCACTAAAAGCAAGAAGAACGTCACGGCCATCTTTATGTGATGTTAACTCCGGACATTGCTGTATTAGGCGCTCCTTAAGACGAGTGCTATGAACTCGCTGTGAAATGTCAACCCCCATCTGCTCTAGTCTTGATGCATACATTTTAGATAACTCAGACAACTTGAACACTGGATTATCATCTGAATCACTTCGACATTCTTCAAGGAATGAGACAAGTTCTGCGAGGGCAATGCCTTGGAAAATGGAGTCATTATCAGTCGGTACAACATTTTGATTTTTCACTCTTGCAGCTCTGTTGTAAAGCTTTGATAAGCACTGAGTATGATACATAGCGTCGAGTGCGACCATGTCTCCGGCACTCAGTTTTCCTAGTAAGATCGTGTCGTTAAGGATACTGGCGCTTTCTCTTACGTTGCGATCTAAATTGAAAGTTGAGGCTCTGTGAAGTACACCAGAGGTTTCCTCGCAGAAGAAGCAGGCTTGTCTGACTTCTGTATCTGTGCTCCTCCTGGGTAACTTCTTTCTACTTTCATCATGTTTCCCATCACTGTCACCAGCTTTTCGTTTTTGTGCTCTCTCAAGCTTCAGAGTACTAAACTGATTTCTACATGACTTGTGCCATTTAGCCCGCTTTTCACGAAATAGCTGTGATAATTCTTCTTTTTGTAATCCTAGTGTCAATAATCGTGTTTCAAAAGGCATGCAACCAAGTTCACGAGACTTCTGGATGCTAAGACACAATGAATCATACCATGAATCCGCCTCATTTTGCATTGAGTCGAAAGGACATCGTAATCTATCCGACGTAACTTTTTGGCACAACACACACTTGTGCCAGTCGACTTGAGCTACAATTTCAGATTTACTGTCTTTTTCCATTTCTTTACGTCTTTAAACACAGTACTTTTATTTCTAGCATTGAAAAGGAAAAAGAAAGTAAGAAGGACTTATTAATGGAAAATTAAACAGTGAGTAACATTTGTGTCTTGCTTGCTCGACCTCACTAAAGTGTCTGTAAGTATTCTCTGTTTTATTCCAATTTCCTGGTAAGTTGACTAATAAATTCTTACAAAATGACTTTGCTTTCATAAACATAGAAAAATAATTATGTATCTTACCTTTCTGAGGCCAAAAAAACGCATAGTGTTACCCAAACGAGCGAGCAAAAACACAGGCATTGATGGCCGCCATGTTGAATTTCCTGAGTAACCAGGCCTTTTTCTTTCCCATGCTCTCTCTTTCATTCCAGCAGCAACCCTCTCAAAAATAGTTTTATAAAATGAAATGGCCAATTTAGAGCTATCAAAGGATACATTTAAAGTATTTTCACTGTTAGATAAATGCCACAACTTCACCATTTCACTTTCATCGAAAGGTAGACCTTTTAAAAGGAATTTTTCAAACATTTTTAAGAGATATTTTAATGAAATACATCCTTAAAGTGTTTTTGAGATGTTTTATAGAGTAAATCGTGTGCTACTGTCAAGAAAATGAGAATGTGAAGTTATCCAGACCCTTTTTGTTTCCTTTCTTTGGATATTTTCCGTCCTAAACAAAACGGCTACACCCCCTCCCCCCCAGGGCACATTGTGCCTCCCCCCGTTTGTATTTGGATGGGGTCCATAGCTAAAAATGATCAGTACATTTAGTACTATTATCTTGCCGAGTTTGGTGCTTTTACCCCGAAGTGCACAATCCGGGTATTTTTTAGCACCATATGGCTGGACTAAAGGGACGATGTTAAATCTTTAGACTCTGTTAAAGTCTTTGGGAAAAGACTTGTTAACTTACTTCTTTCTAATTAGTCTGAATTTGTAAATACCTTATTATAGGAAATTAACGCGACTTAAATTAACGCGAATTTAATGGAAAACGACTTTAGAATAAAGAAAATTAACGCGAAAGAGGAGGTAGAATTTCACAATAAAGGAAATTAGCGCGATTAAGACACAGTTGGTAGTGACAACTGGAATAAATTTATTTCAACACTGGATGCAAAAAAATTCAAATCTGGAGAAAACTGTCGAGAAAGACTATGTTGACGATTCAAAATCTATCTTGTTCGAAATCAAAGGAGAAGATATTAAAAACATCACTTCTGACAGCGACAACGATGAAGATGAACTTGAAATATTCTAAACCTTCACTTCAGCTTTTGTGAAAGATTAAAATAAAGGGTAAACGGAAAGAAAGAAAGCTTGTAGTTATTGCTTTTTAGGTGTCAAGAATGTCTAGACAGGTTCCAAAATTGGGGTTAAAATATTGGAAATTAAGAGCGCGGAAATTAGCGCTGCTTTTAATTAACGTCGCGGAAATTAGCGCTCAACAAAATTAACGCGACTTAAATTAACGCGAATTTTAACGATTCGCGTTAATTTCATGGAGCGTTAATTTCCTATAATAAGGTAGTCAATTCAATTCATTGTATTTTTTCTTTCTTATTGTATTTTACTAATTTTTTTTAATGTGTAGTTATGACCTTAGTCATTTAGTTATTTATTTGTTATTTTAGCAATTTTTTTAATTTTGTACTGAAAAACCCTTGCAGGGAGTTTGTATGTATTTTTTGCCGAATACTTAGCCGAGTTGGCTTAAATCAGGCGACATTGCGCAAGCTTGAGCACTATAACTGTTTTATAATTCAGCACATTGATAACAAATCACAGTTTCCAGAAAAAATTCATTGAGATATACCACGTTTTATTAAGTTAAAAGGCTTACAACAATAGGCCGATTCTCACTAGGGCTCTTAAATGCACTTGGTACGTACTTGAAGTGTGAACTTCTTTCTGAGGGCGTTTTCTAAGTCTGACTTACGTTTCAATAGAAGCACTCATCTTATTTTTTCACACGTTTAAATATCTTTGTAAAATGTATCAACGGGTTAAAACTTAATATAATCCGAATGTTATTGAAAAGTTTAATAATTTGCAGTAGTTCGTTTCTATTAGCTTCATATTTCCCTTATTTTTCATCAAAAATGACTTTTTGAATGCCACGTGCTGTTGGTTTGTGTGGAATCACCCAAGTGTAGCCCGCGTACTTGAAGTGTGAACGTTTTAATGACCGCACTTTTATCTCCTGTAAGTTAATGTTTAACTTAGGGGTGGACCATTAGAAATCCTGGGAGGGGGGTCAAAAATTTTTCAGTGTATGAATTTTTTTTTCGGCCTGAGTTTCCTGCAGGATTTTTTTTTGTGAGGTGCAAGCCTGCAGGGTTTTTTCCTGAGATCTTCATTATAAATGCGTGCAAGCTCCAATTTTTTCTTTTTATACTATAATGGCCCAATTGGCAATCCATTTTTGGTATTAAACGCTGGAGAGTAGATTTAAGTCAGACTGTCGAACCTTTGCATAAAAAATGGGGAGAAATAAGAATTGAGATGGAGTGGTCGAGCGCCGAAGGCACGAGCCGCTAGGGGGGTCTGGGGGCATGCCCCACCAGAAAATTTCGAAATCTTGATGCTCTGAAACTCCATTTCTAGTGTTCTGAGACAACAATTTCTGTCAAAAATGTTTGGCAAATTGATGTGGCTTCTCGTCGCTTTGCGTCTCTTTGTGTGACTCCACATACAAGTACTCGATTTCATTTTATATTTCTTGCTGTTTCTTTAGTCTATCTGGATATCAGAGTTAAGTATACGCAATTTCGTCTTTTTGTATAGTAAGTATTATGAGAATTTGACGAAAATGACAGAAGTTCATTTTCAAGCAAAATCGGGGTAATCTCGACGAAATCGGGACGGTTGGACAATCTGTAATTGCCAACGAGTCACCCTCGCGAGGACGCGAGGGTGACGAGGCGGCAGCATTATAAAGTCGACGCGCGAGTTAGTTTTGGTACAGGCAGAAAAAATCTCGAATCAAAATGTAAGCATAAGGTAATGTAAGAGTGACATCATCGGTCATTGTTTTCGAGCTAGCCAATGGCATCGTGGTATTCTTTTATCTAAACCAATCACATCGGGACGATCATGATCGGTGACCACATGACCAATATCACATGACCACATTAACCTCGTGGTCATTTTCTGGTGTATTCCGGCATCTCCTGTTCGTGTTGGGCATTGTGCGACTTGCGAGGTGATCAATTACCAGGCAGGAAAAGGTGAGTGGAAATATTGATTTTATTCACTCGTGAGCGTTGTCTTCTTGCTTGCATTTTAATTAAGTGTTTTTTGGATCCAGAGTGTCGCAAATCTAGCAAGATAATACTTATAAAGATCTTACAGTAAGGCGTGAAAAAGTGAGCTGTGCTCTACATTGGTTAGTCCAGCATAACCCTGTATACAAAAATATTACTATAGATTATGACTGCTTGTCTTCCTTGCCATCTGAAGGCATCCCAAGTGAACTGCATCAGATCGATTCTATTGAGAATAATAAAGATAAGGAAATGGATCCAGACAGAGGTCCACTTGGTGTCAATGAAATACCATTCAATGAAGAGACAGAATTAAGCAGCACAATCCTTAATCCAGTAACCTTAAAGCCTCAAAAGCAACTTATTACAGATCAGTTATTGCAAAAGCATAAATTAAATTGGCCACACAGAGATACAAGCCCTCTGAATGAATTTAAGATCAAATTTCTAGCAACAGTGGCATTTCCCACCCTATTTCCTGATGCTAAAGGAGACCCTACAAACACTGCTATAAAGCGGGGTGCAACTTTAGGAGAGAAAATAAAGCATCTAATTAAATTTGCTGAATATTCTAATGATGAGTGGACTTATAGGTTTGCAAGCCATCCACGATTTGCATATTGGGCTTTTAATATGATTCAGAGGCATAGACTTCTTAGTCAAGGGAGTATTTTTTTGAAACAAAACCCTAGCGATGCAAAACTAACTGTGGAACAACTTAAACAGATGCTTCAGTTAAGTAATCATTCAACTTTAATGTCCAAACTTATGCATTATGCTAAAAATATAACTGGTAGCAATAGCTATTGGCACAAAGCAAAAGAGGATTTAAGGGCTACCATTGCTCAAGTAGGACCTCCTACAATTTTTTTTACCTTGTCTTGTGCAGAGTACCATTGGCCAGAATTTCATAATCTTCTAAGTAATGACCACTGTGGAGATATCACACCAAAATTGAGACAGAAACATGTTATTGACAATCCACATCTCATTGACTGTTTTTTTACTGAGAGAACTGATCGGTTTGTGAATTTTTGGCTGAATAAATCATTACAGGCATCTTGGTATTGGTACCGATATGAATATGCTGTTCAGAGGGGTTCAATTCATTGTCACGGAGTTGCAAAATTACAGAATGATCCAGGGCTTTGTGAACTTACAGCAGTTGCACTGCAGGGTTTTTTGGCATCAAAATATATCAAAGAACACCAAGCAAATATATCAAATGAAGAACTACAAGAACTGAAAAATAAGGAAAAAAAGGGGGGAAAATGCTGAGGCAACTGTTTGCCAATATGTCGATTTTTTATTAACGACATCGAATCCTTGTTCTCCAGATGAAGTTGGCCCAAGCCAAATTCTCATCCATGTCAAACACCATATCTTTCCTTAAAAGAAGAGAAAATGGAAGATGACTATGTGAATCTATTGAATTCCGTTCAAAGGCATACGTTATGTAGTACTAAGTATTGCCTTAGGGAAAAAGACGGTTATGAATTATGCTGCAGGTTTAATTTTCCATTTGACAACTGTAAAAAAACAAGGATAGATTTTGAACCTGTCCATACAAAATCAGGTCAACCAAAGTATAAAGCAGTTATTGTCACTAAACGAAATGACTCAAGATTAAATCGTCATCAGGCATTGCAGCTTCAAGGATGGAGGGCAAATTGTGATATCCAAATTATTGTGGATTACCAGGCATGTTTAGAATATCTTGTTAAGTACACATCCAAAGGGGAAAAAGCATCTTCCGTTGTTAATAATGCATTCACCACTATTGTTCAGAAGCTTTCAGACACAAGTGACATTCATAACACATTTAAGCAGATAATGATCAAATCTGTAGGACAAAGGGACTATTCAATTCAAGAGGTCATGCATCATTTACTCTCTCTTAAGTGTGTAAGTGCTACTTATGAAGTAATAAATGCATCTCTAGATGGCTCAAGAAGAATTCAAATCGTAAGAGATAAGGAATATTGTACTGCCCCATCCATGCTCGATATATATGCTGAGCGAAGGAAATACATGAAAACATTTCCAAGTATACTAGAATGCAACTTTGTACAGTTTACATCTACATATATTAATAAAGGCTCAAAACTAGAGAAAAGAAAACGACCAGTAATTGTTAAAACATATCCAAACTATTCACCAAATCCTCAAAATCAACATTATGGGCTTTTTTGTAAATATCAACTACTAAAGTATAAACCTTGGGAGCATACACCAGATGATGCCTGGAATAATGCTGAACAGTGTAATGAAACATTCAAAACATGTTGGATGAATTTTCTCTGTAGTAACAATGGAAAGGCTGTAGTTCCTGACTGGGAAATCAAGTTACAAGCCTTAAAGGCATCTATTAAGCTAGAAACCGAAAATTTTACAACAGAAAATGATCAAGAAGAGGAAAAGGAAGAATGGATGTTAATGTCTGAGTTGAATATTCAAAACATTACTAATTAATGATGCACAAAGGTCTATCTTAGCTCCTGAGGGATATTGGCACAATGTTACTCAACATTTTGATGAAGAGCAACTAAATTCTGTAGTATCTTGGTTAGCGAATCAAAAATCTATGAATAATCCTCAGTGGCAAATGCCAACAAGGATAGTTGATATTTCAAGCTTTAGTACAAACCAAAGATTGGCATACACGTAGTTTGTGATCACTTTAACAGAAGTGACAAAGAACCTATACGTCTCCTAATTAAAGGTATTGCAGGGTCAGGGAAAAGCTATCTCATTGACGCCATTAGAAATGTACTCCAAACACAATGCAAGGTGCTAGCGTACACTGGAAAAGCATCTTTTAATGTGAATGGTGTAACATTGCATTCATTTTTCAATTTGCCAATTGGCTCAAAAAGACTCACTGAACTAAAAGGAATAGCACTACATCAGCTTCAAAGTAATGTAGAAAATCTTCGGTATTTGATAATAGATGAATACTCTTTGGTTGGTCAGGGTTTGCTTGGCTGGATAGATTCTAGATGCCGACAAGCTACAGGCCTGGCAAATAAGAGTTTTGGTGGTCTTTCGGTTATTATGGTGGGTGATATAGCACAGTTACCCCCTGTTGGTGATAAACCACTTTACCATTCAATGCCCAAAACAGATAAGCAGATTCAGGGCCATCTCATATATCAACAGTTTAAAAAAGTAGTTGCATTGAAAGTTAACCACAGAGTTGATGGTAACAGTAGTGAGCAACACCTTTTTAGGGATCTTCTCAGAGCACGTAATGGTGAATCCACACCAGCTGATTGGCATACATTACTGTCAAGAACTCCACACCATGTATCAAATATCCAGGAATTTGAAATGTCATCAATAAGACTATCCTATCTAAAGTCTAGCGTTGCAGAGATAAACATCGCCAAGTTAAAAGCTCTTAATCATCCAATAGCAACTATAAAAGCTCGTCACTCTGGTGGTGCTCAGAACCTTAGCTCAGATGAAATGGGAGGCCTAGAGCCTGTGATTTACTTAGCAAAAGGAGCAAGAGTAATGCTAACTATGAACATCTGGACTGAAGTTGGACTTTGTAATGGAGCCCTAGGGACAGTATTAGATTTTGTTTATCCACATGACCAGACTCCCCCGACGCTACCAATTTGTGTTCTCGTACAGTTTGACGACGATTATAATGGCCCTACTCTTTCTGCTAGATTTCCAAGATGTGTTCCAATTTGTCCAATAACACAGGTTTCTCAAAACCTGTGTCAAAAATGTGAAAGACAGCAATTACCCCCAAAGTTAGCATGGGCAATCACTATACACAAGAGTCAAGGTTTAACGCTAAAGAAAGCCTGGGTTGATCTTGGTCCTTCAGAAAAATCTTCAGGAATGACATATGTTGCACTAAGTAGAGTTAAGAAACTTGAAGACCTAATGGTAGAACCCGTGACCCTGGATAGACTGCAAGCACCCAAAAAAATGTGCAATTTAAATTACAGACTTAAGGAAGAAGAGCGGCTAGATGGTCTAGCCCAAGATACTTTGCACAGTTTATTGTAGAATCCTATTGCCCTAAATATATCAAACATCCAAACCAGATAAAATCACTTTTAACAATTAGAGTTTCATTAACCAGACGTGAGCCTTGATTCAAGATAATGTAAAGGATACAGATTATAACTTGAAATAATGGCATAAATTTATTTAAAACTGCTACAATGTACATAACCTTTATTTATAATTTTTTTTGTTACAGATTCTTTGTGGAAAGAATGTCAAAGCGTAAGCCAGACCTTAACTCAGGTGAGTGTTATGATTATAGGGGGGGAGGGGGGGGGGGGGGAGAAAGAACAGTAGATCAGATAAGAGATAAGATAAGATAAGATAACTTTATTTATACACGGTATTTCCATCAGCTTAAATTATCATAAACAGCTTAAATTATCATTATCATATCATTATCATAAACAGCTTAAATTATCATAAACATCATAACAGAATGCAAGCAAACTGGTGAATAGCTACTAAACACAGACTACAGTGATTCGTTGCCTATTTAACATGTATCTTTTGATTTTTTCCTTAGAATCACTCCGTGGCTTAATACATAATTTGAGCCCTGTAAAACGCTCAAAGAAAACGGATTGGTTTGAGTTTCATCTGCAAACAAGTCCTTCCAAAGTACAGCGAGTAGTTGGATTCAATATCCCAAGCCACTCAACCTTCAATGAACATAACAAATCAAAAACTCCTGTGCTGCTGTCAAATACTAAGAACAATGATTCCAACAAGGACATTATCTTCAACCAACAGTCAATTGTAAGGTCTGCGCCAGCGTTCGACATTGACTTTGATTATTCTCCAGACATTGCTGCATCTGAATCATCCTCCTCTTCAGTGCAACCTGCTACTATGATCACTCTAAAACAGGTACCAACTCTAAAGATAAACCAGAAGGTCAACGTCACAGCAACGATTTCATTGGGCAGTGAACAACCTAAGCTGGTTGAAGTGAAATCCACGCAAAAGATGACACTCGTCAAAGAGGATTGTGTGTTAGAAGATGAGACAGGTACAGCTGAAATTCACATTTGGGATGAGCTCATCAACAACGTGAAAAATGGGACAACATATGAATTCCAAAACCTGAACGTCAAGCACTTCAAAGGAAGCACCCACTTAGCAACGACACCATCAACTACCTTCAAGGAAGCCACCAAACAACTTAAGTCTGTGCAAGGACCTACACTACTGGAAAACCCAGAAAAAGAAGTTAAAGTCGAGATATTCAAGTTTATAAACAACCTAAGCATATTCGTTGCTTGTCAAGCTTGTAAGAAGAAGATAACAGAGAGTGCCCATCAGAAGTACATAAAATGCAGGAACTGTGGAGTAAGGCAGCGTCAAAGCGAGTGCAAGAGAGATGTATCTGTGCAAGTTAAAGTAGAAATAGCTGCAAAGGAAATATGGCTGACAGCGTTCACAAAAGAAATTGAAAGTCTTCTCGCTCTGTCTCCAGAGGTTTCCCTTATGAGTGACTCAGAATCTATTGAAGACCAGCTAATGGACCTCACGGATATCCACTTCACCTATAATGTGAACAAAAAAACATAACCCAGGTGACATCTGTTTCAAATGGACTGGCGCAATGACACTATGGAACGATTGATTAATGGGCCATCTTAACTTCAAACTACTTACGAGTGTATGTCTGAGAAAACCAGGCAGAGGTCGGAAGAAGGGGGTCGGCCGATCTTCGCCGTATTTATGTTGGATGTAGGATTTATCCAACTAGTTACCATGGTAACATTTATTTGTTGATTGACTTTGTTGTTTTCGAGAACAGACCACCCCCTCAAAAAATGCCCTCAGCAGCATAGCGAAACTGTGATTTTAGGTCAACTTTAGCGGTCTGTATCTCTCGATATGTTCAAGCAATAGATGCAATTTCATATCAATATAACACATGCCCTTTGGCAATTTTAATGGGTATGTCAAACAATGTTCACTGTACCTCCGACACGTTTTGTGGGCAAAGAAAGAATGCACACTTCGCGACATTTTCAAAACTCGAAAAACTACCCATTTTAAAAAGTCCGTTTCTCAGGGGTCCGGGAAAATATAAAAATAAAACAACTTGCATGTTACTCACCATACATAGCAAAATATCTTAAGCCAGAGTTGAAATTGGTACACTGAATTTAAAACTCTTTTCAGTTCGCTGTTTTTACCGCTTCCGTGGATTTTGGCTCCCGAGGGTTAATTACAGTCACGGTGACTTTCTTGATGCTGTTGATCGAATTTTCCGGAGTTTGCCATTTTAGCGTGTCCAAAATGTGTGTAGAGCTAATAGCTATGGTTCCAATTATGATTCCTTGTATATAAAACTAACTTCAAGCAAGAAAGAAGCAAAGAAACGTTGCACAAGACGATTGCGTGACAGCAGCTGAACACGTAGTATTCGAAGCAAGATTGTCCGCGTTGACGAAAAGGATGTTAATGACTTCTTTGAATTTGACTTCTGTTTCATAGAAATTGTTTCAAACATTCCATAAATGAGTCCCATAATCTTCTGACTTCAAGCAGTATAAACGGCTGGTATCTGTTGCCCGCAATTCAACAGACGGAACACTGTTGATGTCCAGTCTGTCTGTTGACCTTTGCAAATTACGTGGGACTTGTCTCACTTTGCCAAATTTGGGAATTTTGATGGTGTTCTGTAAATACCCTCAAAAATCCCAAAATGGGAATCGGGTATTTTTTTCCTGTGAAAATGACTCCGTCACTTCAATTTTACGTAAAACGTTAATTCCCAGTTTGGAACTATTTTGAAATGGCTTCCAAAGCCATCAAATTTCCTGTTCCCACGGTGAAACTTACATCCTTATCAGTTGCAAGTAAATGAATTACCAGATATTTTTCCATTTAATAGAAGTAGAAAATTAATCAATTTATTAGCTTCATTAGGAAACATAACGAAAAGAAAAGAAATGTATATGGGACTTATAACTGAAATTTTATTTTTTAGCACTCAAACCTGAATGGCTCCTGGTGACAATTCTGTTTCCGGTGGTCTATCAAGCCAGGTTACTAAGTTTTTATTTCTTGGAAGGATACCAGCAGTTTTGAATTGGTAATATATAGTTTTACAGCTCAGTAAATTTTCTACCATTCTTTGCTATAGTACCATAGCATCATTCGACGAATCACCAAGAGTCGGCAGACCTGAAACTCAACTACAGGACTGATGAAAACCAGAGGAAACGTGACCTATTATTTCACAAATTTGCAAAGGTCAACAGACAGGACGGACATCAACAGTGTTCCGTCTGTTGAATTGCGCCGGGGCAACAGATACCAGCCGTTTATACTGCTTTAAGTCAGAAGCTTATGGAACTCATTTATGGAATGTTTGAAACAATTTCTATGAAACAGAAGTCAAATTCAAGGAAGTCATTAACATCCTTTTCGTCAACGCGGACAATCTTGCTTCGAATACTGCGTGTTCAGCTGCTGTCACGCAATCGTCTTGTGCAACGTTTCTTTGCTTCTTTCTTGCTTGAAGTTAGTTTTATATACAAGGAATCATAATTGGAACCATAGCTATTAGCTCTACACACATTTTGGACACGCTAAAATGGCAAACTCCGGAAAATTCGATCGACAGCATCAAGAAAGTCACCGTGACTGTAATTAACCCTCGGGAGCCAAAATCCACGGAAGCGGTAAAAACAGCGAACTGAAAAGAGTTTTAAATTCAGTGTACCAATTTCAACTCTGGCTTAAGATATCTTACTATGTATGGTGAGTAACATGCAAGTTGTTTTATTTTTAATTTTTTCCGGACCCCTGAGAAACGGACTTTTTAAAATGGGTAGTTTTTCGAGTTTTGAAAATGTCGCGAAGTGTGCATTCTTTCTTTGCCCACAAAACGTGTCGGAGGTATAGTGAACATTGTTTGACATACCCATTAAAATTACCAAAGGACATGTGTTATATTGATGTGAAATTGCATCTATTGCTTGAACATATCGAGAGATACAGACCGCTAAAGTTGACCTAATATCACAGTTTCAATATGCTGCTGAGGGCATTTTTTTGAGGGGGTGGTCTGTTCTCGAAAACAACAAAGTCAATCAACAAATGAATGTTACCATGGTAACTAGTTGGGTAAGTCCTACAACCAACATAAATATGGTGAAGATCGGCCGACACCCTTCTTCCAACATTTTTCAGATTTGCCCGGTTTTCTCAGACATACACTCTTACTATGTAAACTACGTTCAAAGTTGCGTTCTAAAATCATGTTAAAACACGAACATGAAACATTTTAAAAAACAAAGAAATCATGTGTGATATGCATTTGTAATCTCTGTTACAAGTTCAGTTCTTAAAGACATTTCAAAAAACAAAGATTTCCATTTGGAATCTACTTTTAATTACAAGTTTCGTTTTTAAAAACATTCCAAAAAACAAAAAAAAGCATGTCAGATTTGCATTTGTAATCTACGTTACAAGTTTTGTTATTAAAGACATTTGACACATTTGAATTCATGCTCATTTCTATCGACAATGTTACAATTTCAGCTTTGTCTCGACTAATGCAAAGGCCACAGATATTTCAGCTCTAATCTACCTTAAAAGTTTAGTTCTTACGGACATTCTAAACAACAAAGAACAGCATGTGAGTTTTGCAATGCTTTTTTGAACAATCATTCAATTTGAAAAAATGTTTTGTAGTCTGGTTACTTCTTAATTTCAATGAGGTACGCAAATGTCACAGTTTTTACTCGTTGGCACTCTAGCGCCAGCTATTTCTAGTGTATTTAAAAAATACTTGCGTGTTGTAGAGCAGGTTACATATTTCATGATGTTTACAGTGTTTTCAAATATGTACATAATTAAACAAGGTTTTGGTTATATTAAGATATTGGTACATGTACCACCATTGAGGCAGGTAATTTTTGACAGCAATTGAGTCAACCTGAAGTTGCTTTTTGATGAATTTTACTACCAGAGAGCATGTCATACTTTCATATGTTCCAGTTTAAAATAAATAAATAAATAAATAAATAAATAAATAAATAAATATATGTATATATATAGCCAGTTAGCTTGCAGGATTTTATTTTTTTATGGTCAACTGCTTTCAGGAATTTTTTTGAGACAATATTCCTTTGCAGGATTTTTTTTTTTTGGTAATTGTCATCCCCCCCCCCCCCCTCTCAAGATTTCTAATGGTCCGCCACTTACAGGAGAATATTGTGGGCTAACCTGCATTGGCCGCATTTTTGTTGCTCTTTGTTAGATACTATTACAGTCAAAATACTCAGCGCGTTCCGCTTATTATTTGGAAGTGACTTTCATTTGAAATCAAAATTCAGGTTTTAAATTGATTATTGGAATCTTCCAACGGTGGCCTCATTCGAAATAACAAATGTTGATTGGTTTATTTACTGACATGGGTCAAAAGGTCACAGGCGAAATACGCAACCGTTGGTCGCTGTTGGTTTCAGAGAATTCAGTCGCTTGGACTTCATAGGAAATTTTCTTCACTTTCGGTGAAAATTTCTCTTTCATTACCAGCACACTACCATTTTAAGAATTCTTCTTCGGAGTTTTGTAAATGCAGAGCTTATTTACGTCCAAAAAAATACTCAGTGATGAATTTTTGTTGAGCGAACAGAACTAGGTCAGATGTGTCAAGCCGCCAAATGTTGCGTGCTTTGCACGTGAACATTCGCCTGATGCCAATAACAAACCAATCAGCATTCGTTATTTCACAGGTAGCCCAAGCTCAAGTGATGTTGTTGCGTAATAGCGAATTTATAAGGATTTGTATGGGGAAAATTCACTTCGAATTTGAGCGTAAAATTAGGAACGGTATTTGAATAAAACTGGCTCACCTGAACTTATTTGTGTGTTTACTTGTGTCTTGAGTGGTTTTGGGGTCGATTCGAAGCGATTCCAGCGAGTTTTAGTTCAACTGTCTCTTCCTCCCTAGACAGTTGAACTAAAACTCGCTGAAATCGCTTCGAATCGACCGCAAAGCCATTCAAGACACAAGTAAACACACAAATAAGTTCAGGTGAGCCAGTTTTATTCAAATACCGTTCCTAATTTTACGCTCAAATTCGAAGTGAATTTTCCCCATACAAATCCTTATAAATTCGCTATTACGCAACAGTTTAATACCTGTAAACATCACTTGAGCTTGGGCTACCTGTGGTTATTTCGAATGAGGCTACCGTTGGAAGATTTCAATAATCAATTTACAGTAAAACCTGAATTTTGATTTCAATAATGCCATCCGTTCCCGATTAATGAAAGCCATTCCTAAATAATAAGCGGAACGCGCTGAATATTTTGACTGTAATAGATTTCATTCGACATCAGTAGCCTATTTTGACCTTATTGTTTATGCTGATCCTCGATCGGAACTTTCGCTAAATCCGGCAATAATGTAAGTTCATTTTACTTGATGTGTTTCGTTTCGTCATTTTCCTTTTTCTTATGTTGTAAACTGATTTTCAATTTCACGATATGCTATCACGATAAAGAAGGAAAGTCGCCCCCACAATTAAAGCTGTTGTCTGTGCGTCAGTTAATTTTGTTCGGTCTTGCGGTGGACAAGCGCCGCTACAGGCTAGGTCTGGATTTTTTCATTTGGTTTACTATCAAAATATGTAAGAAGAGCCTCATTTACGCTATCGTCTACGACTCATGTTTGATGTGGTCTCACCTCGTGTTCGCACACGGAAACAAAACCTTCACTCTTGAATACCATAATTATTTAAATACGAGGAGTATAGATCGCATGAACCGTAGAAGGTACTTAGTGATAATAGTTTTCCCGCCGTTTTTCACTTTTCACAGCTATATGTAAAAGCCTCCTATTACAAATACAAAATGAAGAATAAACCGTCAATGGATTCTACAGTGTCACAGTGAATCTTCGATTGTGGAGCAGTTACACTACTGGCTATGCTTAGAATTCTTAATTTCTTATGTACGCTTAAAGCCCGGTTTCACAGCTCGTAGAGTTCTTGTTTAAAATGATAAACTGTAGTTGCTATCTCTTATGTCCTTGAAGTTGCTATGTCAAGTGATATGACGTCACTTTGTGATCATTTTAATCTCGTGAATACGCGAAGCAATTCTTTGACTTCAAACTCAGTGTGGAAAATTAAAACCGATCTGTGGACTTCAAATGGATTTTTCAAGACTTCGGTAAACGCTACAGCACGATATATGTTTCTAAAATGCCTAGCCATTCGAGAAAGCGCTCGTCTTTCAAAGTAAACAAACACTCACGTCTGCTATTTAAAACACAGGCATTGAGAAGAAGCGTCGATTAAATTTAAGATGAGTCGATAAGCAGAACATTTTAGATGATTCGCCGAAGATCTGTTTTCCGGGTAGTGAATACAATTTTCATCTCACACCGTGATGCCGAACGTTTTAGTAGTGACTTTGAAGTATTATTTGATGGTTTCATTTGAGACCAGGGTCTGATTTGCATACGTAATGTAAGAAATATGCCTTCAATGAAATTTTGTTTCATTTTTGAAGGCGCTTTATTGGCCGACGTTCTTAGGGAAAAACCAGGCGTGATAGAGGAGTTGGCATTGTGCCTGGACAGGGAAATGAGGCTAATACCGAACTGGAAGCACTTGTCCAGAGAATTGAAAGTCGACGCAGAAGTCATTACTGGCCTGGAGCAGTACACTGACATCAGTCCAACAATCCGACTCTTTGAACATCTGGAGATCACGCGACCAGAGCTGACCATTCAACAACTTAAACAAACGCTTTCTGAGATTAGGAGAAAGGATCTATGTGTCCTACTGACGTCAAAAGGTAATTAGCCAAAGCACTAGAATGGAAGATACTTTTACTAAAAGGAAGTGGCAATTGCGATATGAAATTGTTGTTGTTTTGCTGTCTTTGTTAGTAAATTCATGTTTATCCCAGGCTTAACCGTGCTGACCATGGAACAACACAGAGAAGCAAGGAAATTTACAGTTTCAAATTGCGTTCCTTTCTTTCACCAATTTATGGAAATCACTGTCATTTGCGGACTTGTTAATATCGGTCATTTAAATTAAAAAGATTAGGTTAGTGAATTAGTTATTTTTCTTGTGAAGTAAAGTTAAGGTTTAACTCTAGTTGTACTAACTCGGAAGAACATACCTAAGTAGCACCTTCTAATGAAAGTGTTTTTATGTCGGCTAGGCTAGAACTTAGTCCATGCACAAATTAACGCCCCTTGCATAGATTGCAATTAGCTATACTAAGATTAGCAAACAAGAACGATCATGGTTGGCGCCTTTCAACAATTTTTTCAAGACTAGAATCGGATGTCGTTTCGCGTGTCCTGAAATTGTGCATGGTAACATGGTAACAAAAAATTCAGGAAAAAATAAGAAATTCCTCTTTCTGTCAGGGGAACAAGGTTGTTTAACACCGTCTCTTGTTATCTACCCTAAACATTTATTCGCTAATCTCTGTCATGTCGTGATTTTACTCTTGATTTTTCAACACAAAGTAAGAAATTTGGCTTCTCTTTTCAGCTGGGTTAGTCAAGCAAGTTATCACGTCAAGAAGTACAGAAGATCCTTCACTCCGAGTTGGTCTTTTAGATGAAATAGCCTTAGCACTTGATATAAAGTCAAAGGCCGTAGCAAATTGGGAAACCTTGGCACGTGGGCTAGGAGTACCAAGAGAGATCTTTAAGCAGTTTGAAAGACGTTCAGCACAGAGCCCAACCAATCAGTTATTTGAGTATTTGGCCTCCATTCAACCACAGATGACTCTAAAACCACTGAAGGAAGCATTAGAGAGAATGAAGAGGAATGACTTGCTTAAACTTCTACTGAAACTAGAAGGTACGTTCGTTGGGCAAACGACCAGTAACTTCTCTTCGATTTTTCACTTGCTTATTATATATAACTCAACTAATTCCTCGTCGCTCCTTGTGGAGCAAGCATAGGGATGGGTAGGGATGCCATCAATAAGGCATTCCAACGGATTCTGTTGCTCGATCTTCTTTGATTCAAACCCGTAACTATCAATATCTCTTAGCTCTGCAGAACACCGCACCTTTTTTCAAATGTTTTAATATCTAGGTTTCACAAATAAGTAAAAGAACATTGATGCTGCTGGAAACACCTGCACATTCTCTCTGATAACTCTCAGTCGTCTGAAACGGACGTGGAAATATGACTTTCGAGTTCTTCTATCTTGGAGGTGCTCACATCCAGCCGTGTTGATGGTCGTTCCGAAGAAAAATAAATGTCTAGATTTAGGGCGTGGTCTAACGAACATTTTAACGTTTTCCACCAAAATATAAAATTTTCTTTGCCTTTTTAACCTTTATAACATAGCGGGCAAAATTACTGAATGCTGATTGGCTGAGATAGAGGGCATTTTTCCTTAATCACGAGGGCACTTTTGGTAATCAAGAGGGCATGATTACTTGATCCTGATTGGTCGAGCATAAACATTTCTCACTCGTGATTGGTTGAGCGCGTCGTTCCCGTTGCATTCAGTTGGCTTAGCGGGATTTTGAAGAAAATTTACAAACGGAGCACTCGCATGTTTCGCCGGGGATTTTTCGATAAAAAAGGAAGCAAATCGGATGATACATAAGAAAGAAATTCTACAGGTGAATTACAGCATTTTACGCCAAACAGGAAGCGATTATTTGTGTTAAAACGTGGATTAACCAGGCGCCTGCAGGCCAGTTTGCGACGTTGAAGACCTAGAAGAAATTCATTCATGGTGGCAAAAGGTTTTAAAATTCCATCACTTCATTGAATATATGCGGATTTCTGCGGACCAAAGGAAAGAACTTTGACAGATTTTGCTGAAAGGGACAATATACGTTTAACAGGAGAAAGAATAATGCTACAAAAGGGAAAGAAAGAAATTAAATTGCCAAACGTGCAAGTAAGTTTGAACTCGCCATTTGTTGTTGTTTTCAAAGCGGCAAAAACTTCAAACACAGGTACGCTTAAATAAAACTTGCTTTGTTTTTGTCGTAAAGTGTCTTTCATCGATAAAAATTAGGCTGTGTTCTCCAGATGTACATAACAGCCAAATGTATCTTTGACCGATTAGAAATTTATTCAACCACAGTGAGTTGAAAAGTTTTTCTTGTCAGTTTTCACTTCGGGTAGTTTCAAGTGTCATGACTATTAAAAAGTCTGAAAGGTTTCTCTATAATTTTGCCTGCTATGTTATAAACAAGTAATCGCATGTTCCCTCGTAAAATTAAGGATTAATATCACTCGTTAGGGATGTAAATAATAGGCGGAAGGCGGAAAAAATAACCGCCTGAAGACTGAGTTTTCTTGATTTTTTTTCCGCCTGGAAAACTGTCTGCTTAACTCTTTCTCTCCTTTTTTTTAACAAAATTTTCCGCCTGTGCTGAACAAAATTCCACCTGTTGGATATCTTAGCTACATCCCTGCTCGTGTTTTCAGAAGCTGTAGAAATTGCCCGAGTCGCGAAGAAAACACCCGTGATATTACAGCCAAATTCGTTGTATCGCGATGCGCAAAATGCAAATTTCGAAGAATTTTCTACTTTTTCTGTTCCGTCAATCATCTCAGTGGGAGGCGGGGTTATGCATTTGCTTGGGCAGTTTTAATTAAAGACTGAACATGAGATCGATTTATGAAAAATTAAACGAGCTAAATGCAAGAAATATCTGGAAACTGTAAAATACCTGTAATCGGCGTGATTAAAAGACCAAAACGGAATTATGATCAAATTTCTGCGCCCGAGTCGAAAGAGTGTACCGTACGTAAGACAAACTTATAGCCGAAAATTCTGTCAATGATTTCATCTTCAAAATCATCTTCAAGATGATTTCTTTCAAATATTTTGTTCATATTCAATCACATCGCATCTTGTTTTTGTATATTTTCTTTCATTTTCCGTCGTTACTACATTCGTTTTCTACATACATACTGTCAGTTTACATTTGCATATTATTACGAGGGTCGTGAAGGGGGGTACCAAATCCCAGTTCCCAGCCTAAATTTGGCCCAAATCCCACTTCCCATTTTAGCCCTTCACGACCCTCTAACTATGCAACCGTGTAAGCCTGGTAGCTAGACCGCGGGCGCGAAGGCGAAAAATACTGATTTCACGGTCTCTACTGTCTCTACTGAGGAGTGCAAGATCTATTGCTACGAAATTTTATTTTTCTATTTCAAAATATTGGAGCAAAGACCGCTGAAGAAAAGAAATCCCATTCCCATTTTATAATTGTTCATCCCATTCCCAGTGGCTAAATCCCAGTCCTAGTGAGTAAATCCCATTTTCCCAGTCCAAAATAAGGCTAATCCAAATTCCCATTTTACCCCGTCACGACCCTCTATTACCGTTAATCCATGACCGGTCGACCGTAACTGTAAACAACAGGAAAAGCTCAAACTTCTCGGCTCGCCAGCGGAGTCGATTTTGCCAGCATATAAATGAAATATTCCATGGAAGTTGAAGAAGGTTTTCCCCATCTCTAGTCGTCGAATTTTTTTAGATGCAAACTTTTGAAGCCGATAAAACGTCCAACGCCAGCGGAGCTCACTAATTTAATATGCCCGATGCAAATCAGATTTTATACAAGCGAAGACACAAATTCTAAGGTAAAAATCGACGGATAAAATTAACTTTCTGAATTCCTCTCCTGTATTCATCTTCTTCGATTAAGCATCCTTTCTCTTTCTCGTCAGCTCTTCGAATAAAATTTATCGCCATTGAACTCTCCGAATCAAACTTGCGGGAATCTCTCATCGCGCTAAAAACTCGCTCCGTGTTAACCCCGCCTCCCACTGAGATGATTGACGGAACAGAAAAAGCAGAAAAAGCAGAAAATTCTTCGAAGTTCGCGATACAACGAATTTGGCTGTAATCCTTAATTTTACTCGGGCCCATGCGATTACATATATTAATTATCTAGAGAATATCCAGTACAAAATTTCATTTTACTGACGTCACTGAACGATTTCCCAGCTTTGATTTTGAATCACTCATACTATAATAGTACATTTTGACCATTTGTAACTATCTTGACAGATCTATTTGTTTTAACTCAGATGAAGTTTTATTGAAGGATGTCATGACACCTGATTCAGAGCTTTTACTAACGGTAGCTGATAAACTTGATATCGAGCACGTTCCATGGGCTGAAAATTGGCGCAAGCTGGCCTATTACCTGAATATCCCGTTTGACGTGTATAAAGAATTTGGTGATACAACAACACAGAAAAAAAGCCCTACAAAGGAAATCATGCAATGGCTAGTGGCAAGGAGACCCGACATAACATTAACTAAGATTGTCGAGGCACTGGAAAAAATTAAGCGCAGGGATGCAATTCTAATAATAACAAAGGAATTTCCACATACAGTCGGTGAGTACATTGTACAATTTAAGAGCGACCTTGGGTGCATCAGTGTTTATCTTATCAAGAACTCTACGAGTAGTGAAATCGGGCTTTAAGAGTCTCGTAAGTGCCCCTAAGGCACAAGAATTAATCCAATGGAGTACTAAAGTGATGACGTCACAAAAACTAAATTTGTGAAATTATGGGCTTTGATTAGATATTCGGAAAGGGCATGACGAAAAATGCTCGCTTGCCAAAATTCAGCATCTTATTGCAACTTGGGGGTGAGATATTGGCGCCGTTATGATCTGATGACTCCATACAAACCCTACTAATTTTGCCTTGGTTCATTACGTAATGAACCAAGGCAAAATTAGTAGGGTTTGTATGGAGTCATCAGAGTATTAAGGGGCCAATATACTTAGTAATAATACTTTAGTTCTAATACTTTAGTACTCTATTGTTGATTTGTTTTACAGTCGTTTTTCCGGTCACACAAGGTGATCCATCACGCACGTTACTGCGTCATTTGAAACCTTTCATAATCACTCGTGCATGCAAGTTAAGTTTAGAAGGTCCATTTATCTGTTCCTCGAAATGAAAGTAAAGGAAATCGTTATCGACCGGAACTCTCGCCAAATCCGGCAAAATGTAAGTTCGTTTTACTTGATGTGTTTCGTTTCGTCATTTTCCTTTTTCGTGTGTTGTAAATGACATAAATTGATTTTCAGTTTCATGATATGCTATGACAATAAAGAAGGAAAGTTGCCCCCACAATTAAAGCTGTTGTCTGTGGGTCAGTTAATTTTGTTCGGTCTTGCGGTGGACAAGCGCCGCTACCGGTCTGGATTTTTATTTGGTTTACCATCAAAATATGTAAGAAGTTGTGGTCTCACCTCGTGTTTGCACACGGAAACAAAACCTTCGCTCTTGAATACCATATTTAAATACGACAGGAGTATAAATCGCATGAACTCTAAAATGTACTTAGTGATGAATGGTTTTCCCGGCGTTTTTCACTTTTCACAGCTATATGTAAAGCCTCCTATTACAACTACGAAATGAAGAATAAACAGTCGATGGATTCTACAGTGTCACAGTGAATCTTCGTGAATTTTCGTTGCGCGTAACAAGTTGCAAATTATGTGTTGCTTTTTTCCCCTTCTTGTTTCGTTTCTTTTAGCAGAATGATAGTCAGCGGCAGAAAAATTAAGGGAAAGGAATCTTATCCCTGATTTTATACGAGCTGCTTTCTCCTTTCCGAAAAGACTAGCTGACCATATTTTGTACCCAAAACAAATGGCGTTAAACTTAACTTAACTTAACTTATTAAACTTTAACTTAAGCAAATTAATTATGAATTTTTAAGACGACTATAAAGGCCTTCCGAACTGCTTTCCACCGAAACCATTCCGGTTGGGTGCTCCTGATAAAGATACTCATGCTCGGAAAAACAATACATATTTCTTGGAAGAGACCCAGACGATCGAGAGAGAAACGTAATGTATAAACAGTTTCTTAATCATTCGCCGGCGTCAACAACTAAAACTCGTATTGATTCCAAATTCATTGTTGTACTGTAAAGCTTTATTTTTTTTCGCGTTCCACGAACGCAATTCTAATTTCGTGTTGGTTTTCCTGTGCCTTACATGCAGAAAAATTTGAGATTTTTTGGTGTCCGGTCTTCCAAATGGCCGCCCCTATTGCTTTTTTTCAGGGGCTCATTTCCGCCGGAAATTCTTTCGAACGCGTCTCCATAATCTCCGATTACTGCTAGTTCAGTCTTAGTTTAATGATACAATGTTATAAATGAGAACGTTTTCATGAACAGTTTTGAAACTGTAGCTAATGATTGAATTAATTGCACTTTCATGTTTCCATGGTTTTAATTAATTATTTAATTAATTAATTAAGACGGACGTGGCAGCACAAGTAGAAATACAAATGTTGAGCACCTAGAAACTAGATTCAGAACAAATAAACAGTAGCAACACCTCAAAATTACATTTTGGAAACGTAATAAAGTACAAAGTCTGAAGGCATAACAAAGAAACATTGACCAAGCGGTAAAGGTTTTCTCGAATTGTACTTTGAGAGCTCTCTTGATGGCCTCAACAGCTCCCGGGCAACAGCTGCCGCTCGCTCAGGTCACCATTGCGTTTGTAATCTGCTGAGGTTGTCTTATAAAGGCACTCATAGCTGGGCCATAGCTCTATAAGAGCTTCCTCCTCTTTTGTAACTCCAGGTTTTGGATACTTTTGAACGTTTTTTGGCCGAGTGATTATCCATGTTTGTAAACAAAATTGGAAAACCGCGCGCGAACAAACCTCCTCGTGGGTTCCCTCTGATACGTAATTTTTGTTACTTTTTCTGAAAAATCGCCGCAAATTTGCATCAAGTTTCAACATGTTCGAAACCACTGCGATATCGCGCCCAAATCGCACTGAAATCGCTGCCCGTTTACACATGCGATTTGAAGATGCAACTTGCGTGCGACAAATATCGCATCGAAAGGTGCGACAAAAATTGCACAAAAAATAGCTGTGTAAACAGGCCTTAAAATGGCATAATATATATAGATAGGCTGAGCCTAACAGCGTCGCTCTCTGAACAAGCTTAACTAAGGTGAAAGGTCGGAAGCACAAGAATTAAGATTGACGACCGGGCTACATGTATTTTTCAATTTTAGCAATTCTCAAAAACAGTATTACGCGACCGTCTGCACAGTACATTTAGACCGTAGAAAAGTTCACAAAAACAACTTTTTCTCCGTCTAGAATAACTAGTACGACTACTTTCCGAATAAAATACACTCTATTTTTTTAATTATTTAATTTAAATAGTTATTATAACTTATATATACTCTTCCTTTTCAATGTGATTAATTTAGCCAGAGCTTCATAACTAGTTTCTAAAGTACCACAGAGCGATTATACAAGTGGGTGGAGAGTATACAGTACTCATCATAGGATCATTCTTCATTTGATTTCATTTCCGCAGTTCATATATGATTTATTTCATATATATCACACTCACTCCTTTCACGGGAACATATGAACCCACAATTGACCTGCTCCCAACGTCAGTGGCTTCATAGCTCAGTTGGTAGAGCATCGCACCGGTATCGCGAGGTCACGGGTTCGAACCCCGTTGAAGTCCTGAATTTTTTTCAGGCTTCTTTTCGCAATTGCTTAAATTGCGTTCACAACTGCGAGGATCATTCTTCATTTGAGTACTGTATACTCTCCACCCACTTGTATAATCGCTCTGTGGTAGTAGCCAACTCGAAAGTTTGGCTCCTCGAAACAAGATTTTATCCCTGAAAGCTCTTTTTTTCCACTAAAATGGCTTCTGAGTATCCCTTAATTAGTATCCCTGTCTTGAGTAGCAAACGGCGAAAAACTCAAGGACACAGCAAAACAAAGTGTTTTCCAAGCTGACGTGACATTCGGCCGTGTAACCGCGCGGAAAACAAAGGCTCGCTTTGGTTTCAAAATTGCTAAGATCCCGGATGTTGTGTGGCGTCATACGCACATGTTTTGCGACTTCATACGCGCCCGTGAGCCAGTCCTGCCCAACAGCGCCGGGCGGCGGGCAGCGGGCACACGACGCCCCCGCGAAACATTCCGCTAGCCATGACCATGAAAAATGACGGGCATAGGTTCTGTTCTATGAGTATGGGGCTCCCGCAGCGGGTCTTCGGCCCGCGGGAGCTCCGCTAAAATTTCTTAGTTACAAGTGTTCCGTGTCTTAAAAAGTTCACTCATTGTCAAAACAAATAGAACAAACACACCGCTACCAAAACATAGCGGCGAAATGTCTGAAAGAACTGCAGCGTGGACAGTATGTCTTACAAAAAATCACAGCTAAAGGATACAAGAAATGGTTAAAGCATCGTTAAAGGTAGTCACTTCCATCAGCACCAATTTTTTAAACATCGAAGTACGAGCTGAGTCGATCGCTGTTGTTTACAACTGAACTTGCTCGTTTTAGCTCCTACAGCAGTAATGGCGAGATCGTTTAACTTCAATCCGCTTAAAACAAGATCAGAAACATTTCTGAGGAAGTATCCAAGTCTGTATCATATTCCAGAGGTGATTACTCTTTGCTGTAAGGCATTTTCCGAAAATTGTGCCTCCATTCACTCCGCCGTCGAACGGTAGAACTTTGAACCAGCTTTCATTCATCTTCGTTGAGAAACACTGCGACTTAACGCGAAAATTCGCGCCTTTTTTGTCCAATCATGTGATCAATAATTTTCTCTTTTCTTTTCTTCTCTTTACTTCCTTCTTTTCCCTTTTTTATCTAATGGTTCACGCATTTTTTCACCCCAAAACACGAAATTGCAGGCAGCGGTCATTTTTACTTTCCTTCAAAATACGAAATTTACCCCCATCTCTGGATATACGTCATGTAGGCCCAACGTATATCGAGAGCTTTATTCTTGGTTTTCACATGACGTCATAAAAATTAAAAAATCTAAAGTATGGTATGTGGATACAAGTGTTATAATCTTTCACAAAACGTTTCAGGTTTTAACGATGTTTTGCTCCCGATTTACAAAAGTTTTAAATGTTGTTAATGCCGTTACGTTACGACTCGAGGAAGACGCGTGATGCCACGCACGCTTTGGATTACCACCCCACAATGCTTTGCGAGAGAACAAACCATGTGCTCAATCGAAAGAAAGGTCTTGCGGTTAATCGCTTTTGGAGCATAGTTTTTGTCAGTTTATCGTATTTTGCAGCTGTTATCAGAGGACACAAACGTAAGTTCTAGTTTGTCTTTCTCTTCGCTAGGTATTTCTAGTATTTATTGTTATTTACCTTTTGTTTTAGTTTTCGAAACCGTACAAATCGTACAAACCGTACAAAGTGTATAAACTGTACAACCCGTACAAGTAAGGTCAAGCAAGTACAAGTAACGTGAAGTATCGCACAAGTATTCACCGTTGTACAAGTACAAGTTTATAAGCCATTGCTTGATTATCGTTCTCATCGCAAGCTTTGGTTATGGTCATCGAATTAAGTCTTGAATTCTGTACGCGTCTTCGAAGTGTGTTTTCCCTGTGAGTAAAGCATATATATCGTACTGTGTTGTTTGTTGACTTTGGATCGCTTATATGCACTCACATTCGTTTCGAAAAGTTTGGCTCTATCGTATACTGGATTTGTGAAACTTGCTTTATCATTACTGGTGAAGTTCAGGCAAATGGTTCGCCATTTCTATCGTTTATTTGGACGCTATTGTTGTTTATAATTTACCTTGAAGTGGAATCGTGAAGAGATCGAAGGATTAAATTAGCGCCCAGTCCACCATGAGCGGGAATCCCGCCGAGGAGAGCGCCGGTCTTGAAAATGCCCCGAATGAAGACATTCCTGGTACTCGTGAAAGAAAATTAACACAGAAGGGTCGAGAAGAAAAAATACGACGACTAAAAAATGATCAAACTGCTAAACTGTCTGCTGTTTCAAAACAAAGGAATGCTATTACGGGCCTAATGGAAAGTGAGAATAATCTGCATTTAGTCAAATCAGAGCTTGGTGTACTGAACGCATTATTCAAAGAATATCAAGAAGCATACAACTTCCATTATCAGGAGTTGACTTCTGAAGAGGATCAGGATAAGGAGCTCGATCGTTATGAAAATAAGGAGAAGTCGCTGTTGGAATTTAGAAAGGAAGTCACGCAATGGATCAGTGTGGCAGAACATCGCTTAGCAGCAGAACTTGATCTGCTCTCGGACGCAAAGTCAGGCTCATACAAATCATCGAATGCAAGTAATCGCTCAAGGAAATCTACAGTCAGCTCCACGACGTCTGCGCGAGCGAAAGAGAAACTTAGACTAGCCGAATTACAAGCTGAAAGAGAAATGCTGGAACGCAAGCAAGCACTACGAGCTGCAGATGAAACCTTGAAATTGGAAACTGAAATGGCGAAATCCCGGGCTAGGGAAAGGGTGTACGCCAGTTTAGAAGAAGAACAGGGTAACCTGGAAAGTAAAGATGATACTGTGCCTGATGTCAAGAAAAGCCAAGCTAAGTTCATGTCTTCAACGCCTGCGGCTTTGCTCAACCCTGTTGCCCCAGAGTTCCATCCGAATAGTCTGATCAGTCAAGACTCACCTCAAGTTAACAACAGTATTATTGGCGGATCACAGGGAGCTGTTACATCTTCCAACATTCCGTCCCAACATGAGCCTTATGAAAAGTCTTTCGAAGAAATGATGGCCATGCAGCGACAGCAAAACGAGCAAATGATTGCAACCCATCAGCAGTTGGCTGCAGCAATGACTTTGCCCCAACCTGAAGTGCAGAAGTTTGATGGAGATTCCATCAAATATGGAACTTTTATTATGGCATTTAAAACGCGGATAGAATATAGAACATTGAATGCAGCGGATCGTTTGTATTACTTGGAACAACATCTTGAAGGGGAACCGCGAGAACTTATCGGTGGTTGTTTACATATGGATCCTGCCGAAGGATATAAGGAAGCAAGACGGCTGCTTGAGAAGGAATACGGGGATCCGTTTAAGGTTTCAACGGCCTATGTGAACAAAGCCCTTAAATGGTCTCAAATTCAGTCAATGGATGCACCGGCTCTAAAATGTTTCTCGCTTTTCCTAGTCAAGTGTAAGAATGCCATGGTGAGCGTGCACCACATGGACCAGCTAAATCATTCCACAAGCATGCAGATCATTGCTAAAAAAAGCTTCCCTTCCACCTTCAAGCAAAGTGGCGTGATCGTGCTGTTAAGTTGAAAGAGAAAGGACGGATGGCAAACTTCAAAGACCTTGTTGAGTTCGTGGTATCTGCAGCTGAATCAGCCAACGATCCTATTTTTGGTATGCAGGCTCTAAGTGACAGTCAAGATAAGCGCAGAGATAATGGCAAGAGAGACAACAAGAAAAAGCCACCTCCGCCACCGGACCCAACGAGCAGCAGTTTTGCTATTGGCATCACTCCTCCTGCTGGCTCGGACGCTAACAACAATGGGAGCAGAGACAACACCGGTGCTGAAGCAAAAATCTGCCTATTCTGCAACAAAGCCCATGATTTAGATGACTGTTCCGAGTTCCTTAAGAAGACGATGGATGAAAGGAAGTTATTTCTTAAGGAAAGGAGGCTATGCTTTGCTTGTTACGAATTTGGTCATGTGTCGAGGGGTTGTGTGAACAGACTCACCTGTCAGAAGTGCAAGAAACGGCACCCAACAGCATTGCACATCGATGGCTTTACGATGAATAGAGAGAACACTGACAACCAAGCCCAAACCACCGACATACCGCCAGCAGTAAGCAATGGACGTATCGATCTCTCTAAAACTGTGTGTGGTGCAACGAACAGACAGGACTCTGTAGTGTTGCATGCCATCCTTCCAGTTAAAGTAAAACGAAAGGGCAGTGGTGAGTCAGTTATTACGTACGCATTTTACGATAATGGCAGTGGTGGTTGTTTTGCAACTGAAAGCATCAGGAAACAACTTGGAGTGGAAGGAGTCAGGACTGTGCTGCGTCTTGCAACTATGCATGGAGAGAGTCAAGTAGAAAGCACCGTTATGGACAACCTTATTGTTACCAGTTTGAATGATGATAATCCTGTTGAGTTACCTCGCACGTACACAAGGGATGAAATCCCAGCCGACCATCGTCAGATTCCAACGCCTAATCTCATTAGTCACTGGGCACCTCTCTCTGAGGTTGCGAGAAACATTCCTGAGTTTGACCCCATTGGGAAATCGGACTACTCATTGGCAGCAATTGCCCAGCCGCCCTTGAGCCGCTAGAAGTGGTACCCTGTCAAGGTGATGGGCCATTCGCTCTCCGTCTTCGCCATGGCTGGACGGTTAGTGGACCTTTAAGAATTAAGACCGATCAAGACAGCCAGAAGATAATCGCGAACCGAATTACTGTCAGAGAAGTTGAAATGCAAGGGGAGATCATGGCTCCAAAGACATTGCTCCAAATGTTCGAGATGGACTTTAATGATCATACGGTGACCAAAGTACCGGAAGAGCGCGGGCTCTCCCAAGAAGACAAAAGGTTTCTGAATATGGCCGCAAAGGAGGCAAAGGTTGTTAATGGCCATTACCAGATTCCTCTCCCTTTCCGACATAAGGATGTCACCATGCCAAACAACAAGGGGCTGCGTACCAAAAGAGCTAATTGGCAGAAGAAAAAGATGCTAAAGGATTCTAAGGACCGTTCCGACTACGTCACCTTGGTCAACGATGTCATCGCCAAGGGTTATGCACAAGGGGTCCCAAGTGAATCGCTGATATCGAAGCCAGGAAATGAGAGGAAGAGATTACAAGTATTCGTTGCAAATCATGTTCAGCTGATTAGAGACTTCATGAGTCCCGCCCAATGGAGATACGTCGACACCAGTAGTAACCCAGCAGACGACGCCTCAAGGGGGTTATCCGCTGCCGCGCTTCTCCAGCAGCAACGTTGGATAAGGGGCCCACAGTTTCTATGGAAACCGGAAACAGAGTGGCCACAGCAGCCCTTTCCTGTTGGAGAAGTTCCGGACGACGACCCGGAGGTCAGAAAGGTTGTTTCTGCTGGTATCATGGTAACGGAGGACTCAGCTGCTACAGTTAACAAGCTGATTGAATATCACTCAAGCTGGTATCGCCTGAAATTGTCAGTGGCCGTGCTTCTCAGAGTTAAGACTGCATTACGTAAGCGACAGGAGAACGAAAGCCTTGCCAGCCTTGCGTCAGATCCAGACCGTTGTCAAGAGACGAACACGAAGCCACCAAGAGCCGAAACGAAAGGAGTGGTTCATCACTGCACGCCACTTACAGTGCAAGAGTTTGAAGAGGCTGAAATCGCCATCCTCCGCTTTGTGCAGTCGCAGTCTTTCAGTAAGGAGTTTGACGCTCTCAGACAAGTCAGCAGCAAAGACGGTGGAGACCAACGGGGTCGGGCAAAGCAAATTAAAATGGTGCTAAAGAAGACAAGTTCTATTACTCGCCTGGATCCCTTCGTACATGAAGGCCTTCTACGTGTTGGCGGTCGTCTCGGCCGGGCTGATGATCTCCCAGAAGAAACAAGACATCCTGTCATCCTACCTCGTAAGAGCCGGGTTACGAATTTGATCGTCCAGCACTTCCACGAACGTTTAGCACATGCAGGCCGCGGCCATACACTTGCTAAATTGAGGGAAAAGTACTGGATCCCAGGTGCCAATGCTGCTGTTCGTCACTTAATCGCAAACTGTGTTACCTGTCGCCGTCACCGTGCCCCTGTCGTCGAACAGAAGATGGCTGATTTACCGAAAGACAGAGTAACTTCAGGTCCTCCATTCACGTGCACTGGCGTGGATTATTTTGGCCCATATGTGATTAAGGAAGGCCGAAAGGAACTTAAACGCTATGGATGCCTTTTCACATGTTTGGCTAGTAGAGCGGTTCATATTGAGACTGCCAATTCTCTTGAAACGGACTCGTTCATTCAAGCGCTGAGACGCTTTATTGCTCGTCGAGGACCAGTCCGAGAAATTCGTAGCGACAACGGATCGAATTTCGTAGGCGCCACTAACGAGTTGCGACAAGCACTCGATGAGATGGACAACGACCAAATAAGAAGCAAGTTGTGCCAGGAGGGCACAGACTGGATTTTCAACCCACCAAGTGCCAGCCACATGGGTGGTGTCTGGGAGCGACAGATCCGCACCACCCGCAAGGTACTCACCGTTCTACATCACGAGCATGGCACCTGTCTGGATGACGAATCCTTCAGGACATTACTCTGTGAAGTTGAAGCCATCATAAACTCGAGACCTTTAACGTTCGCCTCCAGCGATCCTGATGATTTCAACCCATTGAGCCCCAGCAATCTTTTAACGATGAAGACAAGTGTCATACTTCCTCCACCAGGAGTGTTTCAGCGCGCAGATGTCTACATGAGGAAACGCTGGCGAAGGGTTCAGTACCTGGCAAACCTCTTCTGGACCCGTTGGAAGAGAGAATATCTCCTGACACTCCAACAACGCTCAAAGTGGAACAGCCCAAAGCGAAACGTAGCAGTCGGTGATGTTGTGCTTGTAAAGGACGACACCTCTCCAAGAAACGCTTGGCCCTTGGGACGAGTTATTAAGACAGAACCGGACAAGAATGGGTTTGTGCGGAGTGTCCAGTTAAAGACCCAAACCTCAGAACTACGTCGTCCAGTTGACAAGGTTGTTCTTTTGCTGGCCAAAGAGGAGCAGTCATGCCCCGGAGATAAGTAAAGAGATGGAACAATTCAAAGGACTGAACTTTCCCAGAGAATTGCTAAGTACTCGTTAATCTTATTAAGGATTTTACCCGTTAGTTTTCTCGAACATTGGACTTGTCATGTTAAGCATCGCTTAAGGGGTCGGGAATGTTAATGCCGTTACGTTACTACTCGAGGAACACGCGTGATGCCACGCACGCTTTGGATTACCACCCCACAATGCTTTGCGAGAGAACAAACCATGTGCTCAATCGAAAGAAAGGTCTTACGGTTAATCGCTTTTGGAGCATAGTTTTTGTCAGTTTATCGTATTTTGCAGCTGTTATCAGAGGACACAAACGTAAGTTCTAGTTTGTCTTTCTCTTCGCTAGGTATTTCTAGTATTTATTGTTATTTACCTTTTGTTTTAGTTTTCGAAACCGTACAAATCGTACAAACCGTACAAAGTGTATAAACTGTACAACCCGTACAAGTAAGGTCAAGCAAGTACAAGTAACGTGAAGTATCGCACAAGTATTCACCGTTGTACAAGTACAAGTTTATAAGCCATTGCTTGATTATCGTTCTCATCGCAAGCTTTGGTTATGGTCATCGAATTAAGTCTTGAATTCTGTACGCGTCTTCGAAGTGTGTTTTCCCTGTGGGTAAAGCATATATATCGTACTGTGTTGTTTGTTGACTTTGGATCGCTTATATGCACTCACAAATGTGTCACGCAATGCGTCACGCTATTTCAGATAAGCCGCGAAAATAAACAAAATTGAATCATCTGAAAGTTATTGTTTGCATTATAAGTGCTTAGAAGCCGAGTTGATTGAGCTTATAGCAAATACAATATTTTTGGATGTGATTTTTGGTGTAATTAAGACTTTGAATTTTTCGCCGCCATCTTTGTGCCCCTGAGTGGGGCACAACGATGGCCGCTCCATACATTTCTTACTAAAAATATCTAATACTCGTTCGTTTATAACTCTTGAACGAAATGCTTTTGCGCTTCAAAATTTGGCCAAGATGTGTAGTTTTAAACTCTCTACAATTCCATAAACATATTGGATTCGAAATTATTTTTTAATGCTTCTGAATTTTGATATGACGTAAGTGAAAGCCAAGAATATGACCATATTTGGGCAGTGTATCAATGTGTTGAATTATAATTTGCATTATTACATTTTGCGCAAGGAAAGCAAAAGTTGTTACATTTTGCGTTATTATTACATTTTGCGGCGATTATTACTCTTGGCAGAATACCAACGAGTATTAAAATGAGTAGTGATTCATGGTCTCTAATGGACACCTGTTCTAGAAAGTTCTAGGAAATTCTTTTTGAAGTGCTTTTGAAATAAGAGTTTCAATGGTCAAGAGGTTACGTTACCATTGTTTTGACACACGTGAATGCTTGTTTACTTTGAAAGACCGAGCGCTTATTCGAATGGCTACACATTTAGAAACATATATCGTGCTGTAGCGTTTACTGAAGTCTTGAAAAATCCATTTGAAGTCCACAGATCGAAAATTCACTGTGACACTGTAGAATTCATTGGCTGTTTATTCTTCATTTCGTAGTTGTAATAGGAGGCTTTTACATATACGGTAGCTGTGAAAAGTGAAAAAACATCAATATCGTGAGACTGAAAATCAATTTACAACATAAGAAAAAGGAAAATAACGAAACGAAACATATCAAATAAAACGAACTTACATTGCCTGATTTGGCGTGAGTTCCGATCGATAACGATTTTCTTTTCTTTCTATTCGAGGAACAGATCAATGGACCTTACATGCACGAGTGTTTGCGAAAGACTGATTAAAGGTTTCAAATGAAGTAGGTAACGTGCGTGACGGATCATCTTGTGTAACCGGAAAAACGACTGTAAAAAAAAATCATAACACTTAGGTTAGGCTATGTCTACACTATACCGGATAGCTCTTGCGCCGGCACGAAAACCATACCGGATAGGCCTTTCGTTCACACATGAAACGCTAGTTTCGGGACGATTTTTGTTCCGGAGCGCCGCTGCGACGCGGCGCTCGTGAAAGTGAATCGTCACATATCGGATAGATTCTTGTGCTTTTCTCTGGGGAAGTGTGAACAGGCAATCGAACCGAACCGTAGCGTAAGTCAGCAACTAGGAGCGAGGATTGAAACCCACTGAAAAAGAAGTGAATATCCAGTTCTGGGTCGAGCCTGTTCACACCAGACCGGAGTATTTTTCATGTCGACATGATAAGCTATCCGGTATAGTGTAGACATAGCCAATGTCTACACTATATCGGATAGCTCTTGCGCCGGCACGAAAACCATACCGGATAGGCCTTTCGTTCACACACGAAACGCTAGTTTCGGAACGATTTTTGTTCCAGAGCGCCGCTGCGACGCGGCGCTCGTGAAAGTGAATCGTCACATATCGGATAGATTCTCGTGCCACTCTCTGGGGCAGTGTGAACAGGCAATCGAACCGAACCGCAGCGGAAGTCAACAACTAGGAGCGAGGATTAAAACCCACCGAAAAGGAAGTAAATATCCAGTTCTGGGTCGTTTCTGTTCACACCAGGCCGGAGTATTTTTCATGTCGACAAGACCCTTAATGCGGGTGTCACACAGTCGCGATTTTGCTTCACGATTACCTGACGATGCGAAAAGTGACAAAAATCATGAGTCCCTCGCGAGAGGTCTTAGAGCACTTGACGGGCTCTGATATAGGACTTAAGTGGTCTTCAGTGTGTCTTGAAGGACGTGATAAGTCGGCAAACTCTCACGAACATTTTGACCATGCTCAAAACAATCGTGAGAGTCAGCCGATCTATCTTCGTCGGGTAGCGGACGCCAAACCGTCGTCAACTGCTCTTAAATGCTCTTGACGCTCGGGAGCCGCTCGTGAGCCGCTCTAATTGATCGCCAGTCCCACTGATAGGTCGCCAACAGATCGCGAGTAGGACGCGAATGAACGTGGATTGCTCTGTTACGGCACGTCTGTTGATCGTGTATAGCTCGTTTGTAACTCGTGTATAGCTCTTGACAAACGTGAGTTGGACTTCACCTTGTGGTATTTTTATATTTTGACGCCACATTTCCTACGTTCTTTTCGCGATATTTTACAAATTTAGATCGTGAAGGTCGTGAGCTGATCGTGAGTTTAGGTCTCGACTGTGTGACACCGCCTTAAAGCCCGATTCACTACTACTGAATGTAGTCTTACTTTTCAGACATAATTTTATGTTTCTCCGTAAAAGCGCTTAAAGCACTAAATAATGCACTGGGTTTAATAAAGACGCCACGAGTTCAAGCTTCTTGTTACAAGGTTTTTTTTAATAGTTTTTATTGATTTAGAAATTACAATTGATACAAATGATACAAATGATACAAATGTTATTATTAATTAATTAATAAATATTGATATCAACAATTATTGTTACAAGGTATGATGTGCGATATTTCCAGTACCCGGCAAAAGGAATTTCTTGAACCAAGATATCATTCATTGAAATTAACGGGTACATACATACATACATACATACATACATACATACATACATACATACATACATACATACATACATACATACATACATACATACATACATACATACATACATATACTTTTTGTTAAGGCAGGTTGATATGTGGCAACCTAAAGGCTGGTGGGGACCTGCCAGAAACTTAGTACTTAAATTACAAAATTAAACAAAAAATAAAAGTAATAAATGAAAATATTAAATCTAAATACTTAAGTTACAAAAATATACCAAAAATTAAAAATACAGAAAATCCATTTGTTTTGAAGTCTTGATCGAAGTTTACTGCACTCGTAGTTCGTGGAGGGGCACAGGTATTTAAAAAAGCTATTTTTTCGCAATGTTAGAGTTTTATCAAACACCGTAATATCGTATACTGGTCATGTCTTTCTACATTCTGTTATACTACTGCTTACTTCAATCGACCTTCTTCTTAGCCAAATTCACATTTAATGTTCTTTCATTTTTGTCTTAACTCGTAGTACATATATTCTAACCGTTAAATTGGCAATATCAGCGTTTTATAGCGACAGTGCTATTTTCATGTTTTTAAAAGAAAACGAATGGTACAATGTGTTTCTCACCCGCGATAAATGTCCTAACAGTAATTGACATGAATATCGGCCACAGCGTATTTTTACCGATGTCAGTTTACACAACAACCATTTTATCTCCAATAACTTAACTCCTCATTCAGTCACACGTTTTCTTCTTTCAAGAGTTTAGACGAAATTGAAAATTCGTCAGAGTGAAAACGTTTTTCACTCTGACGCCAAACAATCACATAGGAAATGTAACAAAATTGAATTATTGTCATCAAGTGCACTAGAATTAAAAATCCAATGTGTTCTTGTACTTGCAGTTCGTGTAAAACTCCTGAGATCCTCCCTCAAACAGGGACTCCTATATATCGGTAGTTTCTTGGTGTTGCGGATGGTGTGATCACCAAATGACGTAAAACAAAAGATTCAAAAGACACTGAACAATAACCACACCACAACACAAAAGCTAACCAACAATGGCTTCCGCAACACCAAGAAACACCCCTATATATCGTGACATTTTGTCACGTGATAAGGTCAAAGCTCTGACTGGTGCTAATTTTTTTCGCTTATTTTCCAATATCCTGATTGGTATCTTAATCATTCATTTTTTCTTTCATCCGAAGATCCAGATGTGGAATCACTATTGTCATCTGAACCTCCCGTGTCCAAAGAAGTAGTTCTTCAACAGTTCTTTCAGAGTAGGCAATTGGATCAAACCTCCGTGGAACTTGCGAAGCCCGAGGCCAAAAGATTGATCCGTTGGTTGGCAACAAAAGCTAAACATTCAAACAGGCTTGACGTGTTCAAACAACTAAGGGAAATTACACCAGCTGGGACTACCGGTGAGTGTGTATCTCAAGTATTATATATTGTACATGCACCTGTAAAAAGTTATTTCATTAATCATTTCTCAGCATGCTGTATCCCATCATGGTTGCTCCTCACTTATTACACCCATGCATTTTATTTTCAGGTCCTCTGTTGTCTGACCAACTCGATGTTCGGAAAATCCCTTTGCGCCAGCGGAGGGAACTTACAATTTGCTTGAGCGGTAAGTGTTGCACTTAGTTTAGAAGTGGTGTTACTTATTCCTTTCTTTAGATACAGCGAACCTTAGAGAGAACGGATGGGCAGTCCACTTTGTGAAGGAGAAATAAAAATATGAGCATTAACACCACCTGTGTTGTAAGGACACCTATATAAAATGTTGACGTCAAATGCAAGCTCTGTCACTTTGTTATCCTTGGTAACTTTATGAAGTGTAAAACCAATGCACGGAATTGCTTATCGTTTTTTTCAACCAAGACTTGTATTGACGTTGAATCATGACAATAAGGGATTCAAACCACAATTTTTATAGACAAAACTTAAAACGTCTTTCCTTCGCAGTTCACCTATACAAGTATGATAGTAGTTATGTAAGGCACTATAGCTCACTTTTTAAAAATTAACGACAAAACACCATAATATAAGTGACTGTCGTTTATATTATAGTGTTTTTTCGTTAATTTTTAGTTATGTATGACACTATAGGCCATTATCGATAAATCATTATAATTTAGTGACAGCCGTTAACATTATAGTGTTTTATCGTTAATTTTTGATCACTATAATTTTAGTGGCATATGTTATATTATTGACGAAATGTCGATTTAACAAATTTACACCGGTTTTCCGTGGTGTGGACTCTTATTTACCACGATTTACGTCATCACATGGTCACATAGAGTAACTTACTGTGAAACTATCTATTTGTTAGTATATATTTATTATCGACCTACACTGTAATTCAGCCATAGGCTGCGAGAGTGATAAATAAACAAATCATCATCATCAAAATGTTGTGGACTCACGAGGCGCAGTCGAGTGAGTCAGCAACAAATTTTGACCATGTGATGACGTAAATCGTGGTAAATAAGAGTCCACACCACGGAAAACCGGTGTAAATTTGTTTTTTACAACAATATTTAGAAAAAATACAAGGAAAATCGAAGTCTTGTTACAAAACGTGACAGCAAAGAAAGAGCAAGCGTTGTCTATAACTTTCTCGCAATCTGATTGGTTTCTTTCAAGCGCACGTGATGTTAGCGTCAGCACCGTTGTCTGGACTCTCATTTACCACTCACGTCGACCAATCAGATTGCGAGTTTAGCGGCAATTGTGGTAAAAATATATTTTAATCGATACTCATTGATAACACAGCACAGTTTGAAGAAAAAACTTCATCTTCTTCGCTTTCTTCAGGTATTGTTAGTAGTAAATTTTGTGGGTTAACATATATATCATGTACCTTCACTTGAAATGAAACTTCTTCTCTGCTGATATAAATACTATCAATTATCAAAGCCATTTTGACTTTTTCTAGCTTTCTCATTGCGATTCTTGTTAAAATTTTATCACTTTGTTTTGAATATTTTAGTAGTTTAACATTAAACATTTCAGGTCTTATTGACCCCCCAGTAACTCTTGTACCCATACCTTCAAACTGAAAACCATAAAAAATACCTTTTATTTTATTAGCTATTTTTTCACCATAAACACCTTTTAAATGTTGCCTACAAATGTCTCTAATGAAAACCATACAATCAACAAACTTTTCTTCTTCTTCCGTTGGCATTCGACTACTGTATAAGCGAACAGGAATGGTGTAACCAAGTAGTTCACTACTTTCATTTTGACTAAATGTCTCTTTTACACCAAAAATTTGAAGAAATGGTGAATCGATTACTAATGGACTTTTATAGGTTTCAATTTTAATTATTTCAAAATCGGTTTTGCTGTTTTTCACCGGTTTATGGAAATAAAATTTGATGAATATTCTAAAACTTTTGAAAGACTTAACAGATTCATATTTGTTATATTACCATATTTATTTTTTAAGACGATTTTTTTCATTTCTAGTAAAAAAAAATGAAAAATATTCAAATATTCAAGCTTCATCATCGCTTTCTTGTATCGATAATAACGATTCTCGTTGAGGTAACGGTTTGAAATGTACCTCATGAACCTTTACTTGAATTGAAACAGCTTTTTCACCAATATAAATACTATCAATTATCAAAGCTAATTTCACATGACAATATGAATTAAGATAGTCGAACGGTTCGACTCTTTTGTTTCCTTTTGTTTTGAATAGCGTTAAAAATTTATCAGACTTTTCTGAATAATTGAGTTTAGCATATAATATTGGTGGATTATTTCCTATATTACTGTCCTTGTAATATAAAAGGTGATTTAATCTATCAGCTATCTCTACGCCACAAACCTCTTCTAAGCGCTTGTAACAAAGTTCTTCAAAATTTTCCAAAGAAATATAAAACTCATTTTCTTCCGGTGTCGGTTCATCGTCTTTGGACCATAAACAAACCGGAATAGAATAACCAAGTAGCTCACGACTTGCGTCTTCTTTACTTCTTCTTTCGGTCACACCAAAACTGAAAAGAAACGGTGTTTCAATGACTAATGGTCCTTTGTTATTATCACCATCATCGGTTTGTATTTTAATCCTTTGATAATTGTAAAGGTCATTTTTTATCGGTTTGCTGAAAATAATATCTTCATTGCGAACGTCTGAAAGAATTGACAGTTGCATGTTGTTATAATTACATATTTATTTCCTTAAGACCATTTTTTCCTACCTGCAATCCTTGCAACAGCGTTTGTTTTTCCCATGAATGCAGATACCGTTTCCACCGCATTCTTTGCAAGAATATTTTACACGGCTGTGTTCACAAATCTGTTTTCCCGAGCACTCCTTGCAATAGTATTTGTTATTCAAATGAATACAGATTCCGTTTCCACCGCAATCTTTACAAACATGTCGTTGTCTACCATGTTCACAAATCCTTGATCCCGAACACTCCTTACAACTGTATTTATTTTTACCGTGTGGAAAAAGTTGTATTCCAGCTTTTGGCGGCTTCGTGGGTTCTTGTCGTTCAACAGCTTGTAAAGCTTCGATCAGTTCGGCTTTCCGCATCAGATGCCATCCTTTAATTTTCTGCTTTTTTGCCATAGCTTTGAGATCTTTTACCGTTACTTTAGGTTTCAATTCTTGCTTTTCCATTCTTCTATTAAGTACTTTTTATTTTTAAGACCAAATTTTTGATTAACAAGCGCTTTCAAGTCGTTTGTTTATCACGACGTTTCCGAGAAATTGGTCTTAATTTATTCATCTTTTCCGAGAATTGCAGCGCATTAGCATACGTGTTCATTGAAGTGTGAAACCTTCTAAGGTGCATGCGCAGCCAGTCAAATTCATAGCGGTTAGCGCGCGTGACACTTTACACGTACCACATGTGTAAGCGCGATAACTTTCACCTATATAAAAGACCTTTTCGAACCATATATATTAATAAGTCTGCACCAGTCCGGTCATGTTGCTCGTCAGTGCAGGAGGGCCTGGGGTGCTGCTTCGGCGGTACCTTCGGGTCAGACTGTTTCTGGCGAGTCTACCTCCGTTCAGGATCCCGATCCGTCGTACGTGCCGAAATCAGCTGAGATGGACTCCTGTTCTGAAAGTGAATCCTCCCTCATGTCTGGTGATCTGGCTGTCGTCTGCCATGCTGAGTCTGGTCTCGATGGCCCCCGTCGCCTTCGTTCTGCGGAGTCGAAGCCTAAGGCCAAGCCTAAGCCTCGTCCTAGTCGTCCCAAGGGTAAGCCCCGCCCCCCCCCTCCCCCGGAGGATAGGGATGACCGGGATGAGGGAGAGCAACACAGTGCTCCCACTCCTGGTCAGGGTACAGCTCCTCCTGAGTCGATGGCCCTCTCTCCGGAGAGGGACGACGCTCGTCTCGTCCCATCGTGAAGTCTGGGAGGACCAGCTTCAATGGGAGGAAGTCCGTTCCATGAAGCTTGCGTCCGGGGTTGGTAGTGCCTCACAGGAGCCATCCTCCACCTCTGTGCCCTCTGTGCCCCCCCCCCCCCCCGTTCTGTTTCTTCTGCTCCCGAGTCCCAGAACACTCTTGATCTGGGTGGTACCCCTGTCCCGTCCAATTCTTCTTTGGATGGCTCCACAGCGTCCTCAGTTGCTGCTGAAACCCCCCCCCCCCCCGGGGCCTGCCTTCCCTGAGTGGGTTCTTCGTATTTTCTCGGGTGTTCCCCTGTCCGAGAAAGTGTCAGCTAGCATCCGGCGTCACTCGTTCCTGATGGGGACTGGTGAATTTGCCGACGTTTGTGCGGGGTCCCCGCTCAGCCCTCGGCAGATTGAGCTGCTCCGGTCTTACGCCGTCCGGGGAATCATCCGATGCACCCTAAAATGAATTTTTTGATAGGTGCCCAGAAGGGTCGCCTTTATTGGTTGTACTCTGCGGACACCCTTTTCTGTTTTTCTGTTGTTTCCGTTATGTTGTGAAGTTTTTGTATGAATTTTTGCATTGGATCGCATTGCACTGCGCGATCCTCAGGGAGGCGGGGTTCGAGTCCCTGGCGAAGTTGGCGAAAGGGTTCTCCCTTCCTTAGCATGTATTGTGTCGTGATTCTGTTTGTCCAGTTTGCATGACTTTTGTCTGGCGGCATTGCACTCACCTTACTGGGGGCCGGCCATTCGCTTAAACACAAAAAATATATTAATAAGTCTGTAATTTGGTAGAACTCAGGGAGGTGACGGTTGGCCTCCGTCTGAATCCCGTTTACGGTTCATGCAATGTCAGACCCACGGGGTAGTAGTGTAGTTGAGTCAGTTGACTACGCTCTGGTGAACCAGCCTCGGCCCAACTGATAACAGGGGGGTGCTCAAAGATCTCTTCGGAGAACTTAACCTCACCCAGAGGTATAAAATGGGAGACAACCGCTTTGTCAGCGGGTTAAGTCCTCACTTCGGTGAGGCAAAAGTCCTCACTTCGGTGAGGCAAAAGTCCTCACTTCGGTGAGGCACAGAAACAGCCAACCGAGCACCCCCCGACCAGGGTTTTGCAATTTTTTATGAAGTGTCACGCAAGTGTCACGTGCGTGACAAGTAACGCAAGTCGTGGTCATACTATGAACTTTTCCTCATATCTTTTTTCAACACGGCTATTTATTGTTGGACAAAGATCAATTATAACATCGTCAATCAACCTCATATCGCTCACAAACGAATCGTGGTTGAAATGTTTTCCTCGCAGACAAGAACGTAAGTCAACCAAAACTTTCTGATATGTTGTATGTGCAAATTTACTCATTTCATTCCTTCGATTATAATTTTTATAATCGGTGAATGTTTTTATTAACAAACCTGCGCCGGAGATAACCCCTAGTATAACAGGGTTTAGTGTAACTCCGCCGACGATTGTGCCGACTGTGATAAGAGATGAACTACTCAGTTTACAGAATAGATTCATCCGTTTGAGACGTTTAAAAGTCTTTTTGTAACACCACCACTTCTTGTGATAAAATCTGTAAAGAGGCTTAATCTCCGATAATCTCGTCTCATCGATCGAAGTATCGATGTGATTAAATGTGAAAATATCTTGTTTGTGTTTCATATTTTAAAATTATAAGTACTAGTACTTTAAACATAAAATGATTGCAAGCGTTTTCTTTCTTATCTCTTTTATTAATGAACAAGTTCATAGAACTTTATCTCCTAAATGGCTGAAGGAAACTCGAGAGATCGCTAGAGAGGTCGTAGAAGCGTTTGAACGCACACACTAAGATCTGAAAGATCTTGAAACTTGAAAGATCACCTAATTTATTATACGTGGCGTATAATAAATTTAAATTGATTGTATTTACTCTTCATCATCTTCATCATATGAAGAATCTTCATCTTCAGAGTTCCACTCAACAGGCTCAGAGGGTAGCTTGTTTTTACAGCGCAAAAAGCAGCGCTGCATTTTAATTTCTTGGATCAATTCCGTTTTCCACATGTTTTTGTAGCGATTCGGGTTCTTACCATATGCCCGTAATATTTTTATTAGTTGATCAGATGATAATGATCCAAGATGTTCGCTTGAAACCTGAAGTAACTTTCTTAGATATTTTGGATATCGCTGTTGTTCCGTTTGTGATTCACCACTTGTGACTGCGTTTTCCTCCTCCTTATTTTATATATAAGAAAATATTTCTTTAATTCCATTTTTTATAATTTTGCGTAAATTATCTCGTCTCAAGCAGCAGACTTACCAAACATTTATTGATTGCTGGGGTAGTATCCTGGTCACTTCGTACTCTTACACGAAATACATCACTTTCCAACAAAATGACATCATTATCCAAGTGACAGACCTGTTTCTTACCACCCTCTCCCCTTCCTATTACATTGTTTATCGTCACAAAAATAGGAGGGTATGTTTCGAGCGTATCGAGAATGTGAACACGACATTTTACAATTTTACAATTATGCGGAACCATAACTTTTGGCTCTCCTGAAAATAGAGCAAACATCTGATTCGCAGTTCTCTTGTAAACACCGTTAATCACAAACATCCTACTCAGACTTGGTGAATTGATAATTGCATGATTGTTCATATCGAGAGTGGTCTGCATAACCACACTACCATTTTCCAAAATATAAGGAGTGTCGTAAACACTGGCCGGTACATCCGAGTGGTTTCCTTTTATTCCGTAAATTACAAGGTAAGCTTGAGCTTGCGAAGGCGATGTTGGCGAGCCGCTACATTTTAAATCGACCATAATATACTCCGTCGGTGAAATATGCCACTTATGCAAATTGATAATACTTCTAGTGTAATTCGTAAAGTTTTTTGTCGATTGTTTATTTATGTTGATAGAAGTCGATTCAACGTCGACACTGACATTGTGCGCCGTTGGCGGTATAGGAGGGATAAATTCAATACAAACGGTATATTCTCCTTCTGGCAATTTATACATATTAAAACCGATTCTTGATGCGTAGCTATTTAACGGGTGTTTGTGTAGTAAAAGACTGTAGACTTTTCTGTTTAGCGTATGCGGCGACTCTACCAAATCGACTATACCGGTGACAGTTATATCATGCTCGGATGAGCTTTCATCGACGTTTTCCATTAGGTATTTAAATTCATCTTTCAGATCTGCCGAGGTGGTGATATGCGATTCGTCGATATATTTTTTGAGCTTCTCTTCTAATTCTATCGTGTGAATTACCACATTCCCTATCTTGAGATTAAGATTTCTATCAACATAAGATTTTGGTGTAGGTTGATGATTAAGAGTCGGTGTTGCAATATTGTTGATAGGTTGTGAATTCATATCCAAAATACCGGTCATTGTTCCACCTGTCAAAGAAAGCTTTTTGGTTGCTTCAGCATCCACGTATCTTTTATTGGCTCCTTGGTCGGCAACCGTCGGGTCTTTCACATTATAAACCGTATTGTTCCCCATATCCAAACCAGTCTCCATCGGAAACATCTCTTTGCGAGATAAGAAGATATTTTTGACATCGCTGTAAGAGACAAGATTGTTATAATTTGCCCCTAAATCGTGATAAGTCTGTTGTTTCGATTGGACAACATTGAAACGTTGTTTCAGATCGATATCCTTCACGACCTCATGCGTAGGTGTAGGAGCGTTAGGATGAAATTTTTTCAGTCACCATATTGACAGCGGACAGATCGTTATCTTCGTCCGTGTCCATATTTGTGATTAGTTTTCTATTCATGTCGATCTCTCCGGGAAGAATCAATCTGTTTCCTCGAAGATCTAAATCACCGGTCATATGCGTACTTCCATCCAAGTTCAGAAAGTGTGTTTTAGCGGTACCCCAGTTCGTAACATCCTTTAAATTTACCGGTTCACCGACATTCACCAATCTTTTGTTTTGAATATCGTAATCACCCGAAGACGTTAATTTAAAACCGACACCTGGTAATCCTTGCGGCCCTTGTTTTCCTCCTGTTTTATAACTGCTAGTTGCATAGCAACTGTTGTCTGATAATAGCCCATTTGAATAGCTCATTTTAGATTATATTTTCATTAAAATTTTTTATTATTCTTTTCCTTGGTTTGTCAATACATAGAAAAGAATATGGATCTCTTGTAGCCATTTCATATTGATTTTTATCAACATTATTTTCACGACAAAACATAGAAATTTCGTTATTACTTGGAAATTCAAAAATGCAAAAATGTGAACAGTTTAGACGTATATCTTTTGGTGTTTTATAATAACTTTGTGAAAGATAAATAACGCTACAATTTTTATGTCTGCCATTGATAAAATAGTCAATCAGCGGATCTTGGTTCTTTTCACAAACAAAATCATCGAATATAACTATTTTTTGGTTATCGTCCGTTAATTCAGAAACCGGTATAATATAATCGCTACTTGGTTCTATAACATCAAAACCTGCTTCTTTACTAATCGGTTCAAATTCTCTTAATAAGAACTGATATTTAGATTGTTCTAAATTTTTCGCATACAGATAAGCCTTATCAAAAAACAATAAACGAATAATAATAACACACTTTCTGAACTTGGATGGAAGTACGCATATGAATAAACGAATAATAATAAGATTTGTTTTTCCAGAACCTGAAATTCTGTTCTGGCATGAAAGGTTGTCGCTGCTTGTAGCTCGTAACCATATCATCATCCACATCATAGTTTATAAACTTCATCTTATTGAAATAACAATTATAAAATTTAAAATCGAATAATAGTAATAAAATGAGTTTAATTAAGTGGAAAGAACTTGCAAAACAAAAAACTAAGTTGGGGAATAAGATTAATTTTGTTCATGAAACGCTAACAAAGAAAAAATTAGGTGAAGAGACAAGTCAATTGGCTTATGAAAAAATATTTTAACCGATAACATCAAAATTAGATGTTAGTAATTTACAGGTATCAACAAGACCAAAGAAGAAAAAGCAAAGTGCTAAAGATATTGATTATTATCCAGAAGTAGATCCGTATGAAGAGATGGATGTAGAAGGTTTAATCGATGATGGTGAAGAGGTTTTTCCTGAACAAGAGAAACAGATACCACCGGCATCGGCAGATTCTCCACCGGCATATTCACCGGGTCAATATATGAAATTAAAACAACAAAGAGCTCTGGAAGAAAAAGAAATATTTGAAAAATACGATTTACCTATTATTGAAACTACCGAAGAAACAGTAGAAGAGACGCTTGAAGCATATGATAGCGCGGTAAAAGAGCTAGGAAAAGAAAAACGAAAAATAACGAATTTAATCAATAAATTGGAAGATTCTACAGAAAAGGAAAATCTCAAAGAATATAGAGAGCGACTACAAAGAGAAAGTTCAATAATTACAGTGAGAAGAGATAAATTAAAAAAGACCGGTAAAGGGCTTGGGAGAAGAAGCGCTCCAAGGAGCGCTGGAAACCTAATATTTTTCAGCAATCCTAAAGAACTTGTCAAAAAAACTTGAACTAATAGTAGGTGAAATTATAGCCGGTAATACAAATATTGAGATGCGTAATACCGGAGTTACAATTTTAGACGAACTTTTGAAATCATCGCTAATCGATAAAAGGCAGGCTGAACAGATTTATAAGAAATATTTTAAATATTAAAAAAATATCACTAATACCTAAAAGATAACGCACAAGTGTGGTATTTCGATAGTTTTGGTATGGGTTATCCCGAAGAATTTACAACTTCGTATGGAAAACAGATAATGTATAATTCAAGTCAGTATCAAAACATAAAAAGCGTCCTTTGCGGTTATTATTGCCTTTATTTCCTTCATCAATGGTCACTCAAGAAAGATTTTTATGATATCTTACAACCGTTTAGCTTAACAGATACATTGTTCAATGAAAAGTTCATAAAAAAATACTTTGTGTAAGCGTATTTAAAATTAATTTTTTATTATACAAATCGTATAATAAAATGGAACCACCAACACAAAAAACGTATTGCGTCAAGGAAAAAATAAAAACCGGCTGTACTGAACCATCCGGTTATAAGATAGCCACCAACGGCAGGCCTTATTATTGGTGTAAGTGTGCTAATTGCGGAATAACGAAAACCCGTTTCGTTAAGAGTTCGGAAAACTAGTTGGGCCCCCACAAGGTGGGGGCTTTTTTGATGTAGAAAACAGTCATAGTCTTGGAGAGATAGCTATGAAAGCTGGTATGAAAGGTCTTTACAATTTAGGACGAATAGGAGCGTCAAAAGCCATCAAATCAGACTTTGTAAAGAAAAAGATTAAATCAGCCGCTAATAAGTATATAGATCAGGCTTTGGACAGTTTCACGGGAGACTTATCGAAAAGACTCGATCCGCTTCACCACGGTAGTGGTGTCGACATTCTTAAAATGATTGGTAAACTACCGAAACCGAAAGACGGTTGGACATTACCCGGACATAAATACACAGGACCATACAATGACTTGGATACACAATTAAGATATGATCCGGAAACAGGTAAAATTCTAGAGATCTACGAACAGCCGACGGGTAAAACGGATGCCATAGCGATGCAGCATGACGTCGATTATTCTGTGTGCGCGAATAAATCAAACCCGCGAAAATGTAAAAACGATGCGGATAGAAAAATGGTGAAAGCTTTGGATAGCGTGCCCTATAGCGATCGACAGTGGGGTCACTGGTTAGCTAGAAATACTATCGACGTAAAACAAAAACTTGGGTTGGGAAACGGATAAGGCCGCCGAGTAGTAGAAACGTAGAGACGTGGCAAGAAAAGCTTGCAGACGAGCTGCATAAATCCATAAGACGAAAGTTTACTCGGCGGCGTGTTATTGTAAACGGTATCGATGAGATATGGTGTTCTGACCTTGTTGAGATGCAGAAATATAGTAAGTGGAATAAGGGATATCGATATCTTCTCATGGTGTTAGATGTTTTCAGTAAATACGGTTGGATTGTACCGCTGAAGGATAAAAAAGGAGAGAGTGTCGCAGAAGCGTTCAAATCGCTATTCAAGAAAGGAAGAAAACCGAAAATGCTGTGGGTGGATAAGGGTAAAGAGTATTACAATAAGAATATGAAAGAACTGTTGGATAAAAATAAGATAGTAATGTACTCTACTGAAAATGAAGAAAAATCTAGTGTTTGTGAAAGGTGGAACCGTACGATAAAAACAAAATGTGGAAACAGTTCACCGTTCAAAACAATACCGAGTATCTTGACGCGTTACCGAGGCTGGTGGCTGAATACAATATTTCAAAACACCGAAGCATCGGTATGACACCTGTGGAAGCGTCGAAGAAAAAGAACGAAAGTGCTGTTTACTTAAATTTGTACGGTAAGATGAAACACACACAACCTCGACGATCGAAATTTAAAGTTGGGGATAAAGTTCGAATATCAAAATACAAACGCCCTGTTTTCGATAAAGGTTACACACCGAATTGGACTGAAGAGATTTTTACTGTTGATGCGATTAAATACACTAACCCTATAACTTATAAACTGAAAGATGAGCTTGGTGAGGAGATAACGGGTTCTTTCTATAATAAAGAGCTGCAGAATGCTAAGCAGACCATCTTTCGAATTGAGAAAGTGATTCGACGAGATGCTCGAAAAGGTAAGGCGTTAGTGAAGTGGAGCGGGTATAGCGATAAATTCAACTCTTGGGTATATCTAAAAGATCTGAAAGATCTGCGGTGAAGATCTGAAAGATCTTTTTTTCATTTCACGTTCATGAAATGAAAGATCTGAAAATTAAAAATGGTAATAAAAAAAATCTTGAGCATGATGTAGTTAAGATGGATTCACAAACTGTTCAACAGCTTAGGACAATTGCGCGGGAAAATGGTTTGAAAGGTTATTCACGTTTGAGGATGGCGGAGCTGATCAACCTTATCGAAGAACATGTGAGCAAGCGAGCACCAACACCTCCCCCACCACGCGGTATCGTTAATTTTATAGATGAACCTTCACCACAACCGTCCCGAAGAAGAAAAAGGCAACCCTCTCCACAACTGTCCCGAAGAAGAAAAAGACAACCCTCTCCACAACCTTTAGGCCACGAAGAAGATACTCATCAATCAGACAAATGGTTGTCTGAACGTAAACGAAATAAGAAGAGACAAAAGAAACAAAAGACCCGACAAACAAAGAAGGATAAGAAATTGGAAGAGACCGTAAATAGTTATGTTACTACTGAAGATACTCTTCAATCGACAAATAATAAGAAGAGACAAAAGATACTAAAGAGGGAGGCTGCCCGCCTAACAAAGAAAATCAACCGTGCACAAAACAAACGTGGCGCACTGTTCTTACAAGAAAAACTAAACCAAGTTTTGAAAAAGATCGATAATTACAGATTACCATATGAGATAATCAAGATAGGTGAGAATACAAGTAACAAGTTCAAATCGTTTTTCGACATATTCAATGTTAAAACAGTAAACCCTTGTGAAATATTCGATATTGATAAATTACTGTTAGAAATAGGGCTCAGAGTAATAAAAGAGAGAGGGTTACAAAACGGTGACAAGATTCGATGGATACTTAGTCATACGAGTTGGCAAAAATCGGTCAGTACAAAACGAATCACAATCACAGATCAGCTTGGGACGAATCTGGTCGAAGAGATAGCTAGATTCATTGAATACAAGGATGTACCGCTCCCCGAGGTCAAAATAGAAATTCAGTCGATAAAGGTTCCTAGGGGAGCGGGTCGATTACGTGTGACAAAATTAAATGCTAGCACCAAAAAGAGTATAATCACAATCAAAAATAATGACTCAACCTGTCTTGCGCGATCAATAGTGACGGCTCTCGCAAACATAAATAAATGTAGATGGACAGCATCTCAGTTGAAAAACGGGTTCAATAACTCGAGAAAACTGCAGAAAGACGAAGCTATCAAACTTCATAAAGAAGCTGGAGTTGAAATTAATGAGGAAACCAGTTCAGATCTGGAAGATGTAAAGAGATTCGCGGAACATCTTAAGATTCAGATAAACATTGTAGACGGTGATCAGTTCAATGATCTGGTTTTCACTACTGAAAATGAACACGATAGTAGTTATGGGGGGCACTCTGGGGCACCCAACGATTTTTTCTGTCGCCGATCTGCTGAAACCGCTAAATCCTTCTGCCAACTTTTCCCGCGGTTCCAAACCGCTTGGGCATCCGCAGTTTAGTAGTTATGGCTCACCATCCGCCAACGTTTAGCGATTCGAAATCACCACCACTCCAATCCAGCGGTAACCAATTACCGCCTTCATTTAACGATATATATTATCCCTAATATCCATATGGCAGCGTGTCCAGCCCAGTTTCCACAGGATTTAAACATCGCTTGTCATAAACGAATCTGAAATCCTTCTCCTGGTATTCATTAAACACTTCTTTTGTTTTTGGGTCTCTGGCAATATGTCTTTCATTAACCAATGTGATTCTTTCTTTTTGCTTATTGATAATTTTCTTCATTTCCTTCAAATTCAAATATTGACTATTTTCATGGTTCAGCGAGAAGCCTTTCACTTTGCATGTTATCTTTCCTTTTCCTGTCATATAACTATATGACTTCGGCCCCGATCCACACCAGTCCACAATCTTATCGCCATCTAACTCGTCAGTTAATTCTCCAAGCATATCACCTGTTTCAACTGTTGCTCCTCCAGGCTTTTTCACATACCATGCACTATCGGTATCAAACCCTAACACTTGTTCATCTAACACATCCACCACATCATACAGCATCATTCTTGCATGGCTAGTTGTGAATGCTGCCACAAAGATATTAGTACAGTTTGCATTTTCAATGAACTGTCCTTTTAAATCATATGTCATTTGCACCATATTATCGTTGATGAAATGCACCAACAGATTATCAATCTTGTCATCCAGCAATATTGAATAAAATTCTTTGGGTTCTGTTACGTATTTGTTTTGTTTCATATTGTTTCTTTGGCCAAACTTTCCCCATAAACTATCGAGGCAATATTTGGCTATTGTTCTTTTTACCGCATTAAATTCAATATTTTCAAGTTCAATTCCTAATCTTTCTTTCACTACACTTTTGAAATGTTCCTGTGATTTATGTTTACAGTTTTCACCAACTGCCAAGGCGGATGATTCCATCTTAATCTTCATGAATTTTTTCACATATTCTTTGAAGAGGTCTTCCGTTGTTTCTGGGAAATGCCAAACCTCATAAATCTTTTCCATCTTATAGCCTTTTTCCAAAGCTTTCTGCATTTCATTCAAACACCAGGTTCCGATGAATGCTCTTTCTTCATCGTTTTGATCACAACGTTGTTGTTTTGTTTCAGCGCATGTACGGCACAGCGGAAACAACAACTTTTTCGCATTTCCACACATTATCTTTTGCGGCAACACTGGGTGATATAAACCCCCGCGGTGGTAAAACTTTGCATTTGATAAAGCCAAACCATGAAGGATTAAATCTTTTTGGTTCAATTATTTTTACGGGATGTCCTTTTGGATATTTCTTGAAGTATTGAACCGTTGGATACAAGCTCACAAAATCCACATAACCGCCTGATTCATTTTCTTTAAAGTCATATGTCAGCTTTGTTATATTTGTTCGTCCGCCAAAGAATGCATCTCGGGGATCCAATGGTCCAACACAATCACGCTTCCAAGTTTTCTTGAATAATTTGAATTCATTACACTGTTTCAGATAGCATTCGGTGCCTTCAACCAATTTATATCCAGCAAATCGAATCTTAGCATTTTTCTCAAGCGTCTTCTTCCGCAATGTTGCCATATCGATTTGATTCTTGGTGTTTATTGTGGCTCCATCAAAGCACTTTTCACAACCATGCCAGAAACAACCTTGATATTCAAATACGGTGTTTGTTTCTTCGCAAAAGCCATCTACGTAATACCACCGATCTTCTAACCATAATGTTTTTTCACCGCCATTCAATGCATGCTGAATATTGCAGTCATGTTTCTCCGCCAAAAAGTCTAGCCAGGCAATCGATGCTTGCGAATATGTTTCTCTTTTGGTCTTGTTTCTGACCACGGCAACCGATTTTTCTTCCAGATAATTACTCCGATAGATTGCCATACACACAGATGCAATCGTGATATATTGCAGTGGATCGATATTCTCGAGTTCAATAAATTCTTCGCGGAATTTCATCATAGATCTTCTGAGAATGTCGACATCTGATCGGCAGTATTCAATCAGCTCTTTCTGAAAGTCAAAGACATAGTTTTCTTTGACTCTTTCTTCATGCCAGGTCAGAAATGGTTTTCTGCAATAACTCTTCATCTGATCCGGCTCATAATATTTCTTATTCGGTATCGGCCCCACATTTGATTTCTTGTTGAAGAAATGCGGAAAATACCCCTTTTTCAACTCCTTCAATCCAAATGTCTTTGGAAACATTGCCAACGACCGCAACACAAAATTCAAGCTGTCGATGAATCTGACTTTGAAACGCTGGATCTCCATTGACATTATTTTGGTGCCGGAATATATGCAATAAGGCTTCAAACTGTTTTCCACACACCATTTTAAGATAAACTGAGCATCATAGCCTCTTGCATTGTGCGCCACGAATTTCCAACCAGCATGTTGACCATTGAAGACAAACCTGCAAAAATCATCGATGTTTCGAAATATCCATTCATTTCCTTCAAAATCTTGTACGATCGCAAGATTCACTTCATGCACACCGGTTTCCTGAATGCACTCGAAGTCGTAAAACATAAACTTCTCTGAATAAGTCTCGCAGGAATAACATTGTTTCTCTTGAGTGCAACGACCCGCGGAGTGGCCGTCTCCGACGGAACCTGTACATCGACCACCCTTGGCTTTTGTCTTTTTCATATAGCATTTATGCTTCGACATATCGCAATAGATGTAGCAATCAGAACATTTTGAATGCCCACAAATATGTTTGTCAAACTTATCTGTGATTGTTCGATTACACTTCAAACATTTCGAAACAATTTCACACCCTGTCAACTTTTCCACATCTTCCAATGTGGATCCAAAATCGTTTTCAGGAACACCGGCTTCCTCGTGAAGTTTTCGCGCTTCTGTTTCTTGCAGCAATCTCGATTTATTGAAACCATCTTTAAGTTGTGATGTGGTCCACTTGTGTTTATTCAAGTGTGCCATTGCTGTTACAATAGCCCTTGCAAGGCAAATCGAATCGGAATTCTTTATGGAAATCACTGACGTCTTTCTTGAAACATTATTTTTTGTGACTTGCAAGCGCCCACTGCCGCGAGGAAGTTTCGTTGATTGCACTTCAATGCTGATTTCATCAAGAGGCACTTCCTTATATTCAAGAGGTCTGAATTTTTCATAAAGTGAAAGCAGTGGAATAGTGCCACCAACAATCCTGAAGGTAATTGTGCTCAAGGGTCGATCAAGTTTGACGTGATCCACAATTATTCGGATTCTATCTCCATTGACCAGCCCGCGTTTCTTTATGACTTTATTCAATATTTCTTGGAAGATTTTCACCGGGTCCAATGTGATTGTTTTTCGCTTGATTTTGATTCGGAAATGATCGAAATAGGATGTAAATCTTTGATTTGATCGTTCATCAACTAGAATTATCTCATAAGGCGGCCCCGTTATCGGTGGCTCAGAGATCGGCCGACCTCGAAGTTCAGCAATCTTTTGCCTTATTTCTTTTTCTTTTAAAGTCAAATTATTGTGTGGTCTTCTGCTGTTTTTCACCTGTCTGATTACTTTCTGAAGCTTTTTCTTCAACCGTTTTATTTGCTTTCGCTTTGTTTTCAAATCAATTGGCTCTGGTGGCGATGGAACTGTAATCTCCTCATCTTTCTGCCTTTTTAGACCTCATTTGATACTCAAGAAAGCCTTTCATTTCCGCTTTGTTTCGAATATTTTCAAAGCCTTCCAACCCATAATGCCTAGCCATTCCTTTCATCTCAGCCAAAGTTTGCGTTTTTGGTTTCTTTGGCTTCGCCGGCGCTCTTGCGGTTTGAGGTCCATTATCAAGCAAAAGCTGAATTAATTGAGCTTTTTTTTTGGCTTTGGAACGACCAGGTATTTTTAAGTCACTGGCAAACTTTCGTAATTCTGAAACTCGGGACGCTTCAAGAGAGGCCCGGACAATATCTTTGTTTTGAAATTCCATTTTTAATACAGTATATTAAAAAAATAAAAAATCAAAAAAATCAAAAAAGAATACAATATATTAAAAAATAAAAAAAGAATATATTATATTAAAATGAGAAACGATTTAATCAAACTTAGACTAATCAATAACAATGAAACACATGTTTTCAATGATGTTAATGAAGCTTCAAAATCTTTTAATTTAATACCTCTAACACTGAAATATGCACTCAAAATGAAAAATAAGACAATTAAAAGAAGATGTGACAAACAAGTATTTTTAATTGATGAATATCTTTCCAATAAAGAGCCAATCACCATAAATAATCAAACTTTCGAAACAGCCAAAGAAGCAGCCAATTGTTTTGGTGTTACGGTGCAAACAATTTATAAGGCTCTCAGGGAGAATAAACCTTATCTCTCAAAGAAAGATGGTTTGAAACATCCTATCAGAACCCGAACACCAACTAAAAAACAGAAAAAAGTGATGATATGTGTTACCGCAAATGACTGCCCCCAATGGTTTTATTCTCTAAGTTCAATTGGGTCATTTTACGATATTTCCATAACAGAAATTCCTCTTAAGGATGGTACATTCTGTGCCGATGACACGGAGTATTTCATCAAATATCCAGACTCTTTCTTATTTTCAAACGAAGAGATGTTGGATTATCAAAAGGAATTCAATAAGGAAAGCTCGTTTTTGTAAATTATAAACCCAAAATGGAGTTATAATTTAGCAACAGATAAACCAGCGGGTCTTCATTTTTAATTTTTTTATCTATGATAATAAAATAATGATCACAAACACCAATTACCAAAACCAGAGAATAACCCTTTCAGAACCAGAAACCAAAAAGACAGGTGATTTTTCATTCGTTGTCTTGCCAATATTGGTTGACACCGGCAGTGAGCCTTGCAATATTCTTCTTGAAGGCAAGATGAAAATATGGATGCATAAAAACGCTGATAAAACATCTTACTCTCTCGGCCTTACTCTCAATGACGATGATATTCCGATGCTTCGTTCTTTTGAGACGACCATCGACAAACTCGTCCTTGCCAAGAAAGATGAACTCAAAAGGATAAATAGAAAACTTAACAATGCTTCTTTTTCAATCATCAAAGAAGACAATTCAAAGTTCTATACACTCTATTCCAAGCTATACACAGATAAATCTGGAAAGATTAATTGCCGTTTTAACAAACTCATTCAGAATAAGAGATCAGATGGCACTGTCAAGGAAGTTAAAAATCGTGTGAATCCACATGACTGGATTGGAATTCCTTTCACAGGTTCTGTTGTCGTCAAGCTTCGCCAAGTTTTCCTTGGGAATTTTCCATCAATCACAATCACAACCCAAGAAGTTCTTATCAAAGAATTGATCGAACAACCTAGTTTCTTTGATCAATATGAAGACGAAGATGACTATGACGATGAATCCAGCGAAGCCGAATTCCAACCGGAGCCACCCCGCCAAAAGGGAATTATCCAATCAGACGAGGGTGAAGCACTGACACTGAAACAGCTTAATGATAGCGTGTCATGAGCTTTCGCCTTTTTTCTGTGAGTCCATTTTCCGATTATATTTTCAATGATAATATGATCAAACCCAAACCGCCTTGGGTGGTCCTCCCAATCCTTTTGGTGCTGGCAACAAAGCTGGGTAATAGTGTTTATGATAATCTTTTTCATATTTTTCGTAATTCAGGCCCAAATCAGCCACCATACCATCAATTGTTATCATTTCATCGCGGAATTTTGACGGGTCAAATCTACATCCTCTCAAGTAAGATCTCAGCTCAATCAAAACTTTATCATATGTTGTAAAGGCGGATTTTGCCATGGTTATTTTGTTCTTATAATTTTTAATTTCACTGCTTGTTTTCAAAACCAAACCAGCCCCGCTTATTACACCCAAAACGATGGGATTGAGTGTGATTACCCCAGCTATCGTTCCAACAGCAACAAGCATGGTTGAAGCTATATTGTTTGCAAAGTAGGCTTCTTTGAGTCTTTTGGCCATTCTTTTATAACACCACCAGCGTTTGTGGTAATATTTGTACAATTCTTTAATCGCTTCGAGTGTTTCTTTGTCCAGTGTTGGGTCAATATGATTGAAATGGAAGAGGTCATTTTTAGGCATTTTAGAATACAAGAACAAATTTTTTCTTTTTCAGGATGATGTTAATGATGTGCGGAATTCAATAGCAAATACAACGTTATCATGCGTAATATTTTCAGTTGTATTTTTTTTTTGTAAATTTCAATCCATATTACATCATGTTTTGATAGGTTCATATTTATGTTAAATTCCTGTCGCCTTTCATTTACTGTTGAGTCAAAGCTTTGATTTTGTTTAGTGGTTCCACTGACTCTTACTTTTAACGTAATACGAAAATCAGAATTATTTAATGAACCAAAGTAACAATTGATACCTTTTAAAATACAATCATAAGGTATAATTTGAAATGGATTTGCAAAATTCAAAAATAAGCGATTTTGATGCCGTGAGTTTTTGAAGTAAGCCGTAATGAATGTTTTTGATGTTAATGAAGGATTTAATATTCTATGACCATTCATATCCAAATCAGCCTCCATGACCATCTTTTGATTTTCAAAAATGAAAGGTGCATCGAAGACGCTGCTTTCAACATCAGGTTGAGAACCTTTGACGCCATATATGATCAGATTTGCATCTCCGGTTGCAGCTGATTCAGCGGTTCCCCGCCACTTCAGATCCAGAAATATATACTCAGGTGGAGTGATCTCCCATTTATGCATGTGGATGATGGATCTTGTATAACCAAGCCCGCTTGGAGTCGAAAACTTCTTTGTTGATTGTTGATTGATATTCAGACTTGTGCTCACGACATTAACACGAACACCATCCATTGACGCGGGGAAGAATTCAATGCAGATAGTGTATTCGCCGTCTGGTAATTTGTACAGATCGAATCCAAGTCTCCCAGAGTATTCATTAAAAAGATCTTTTGTGATTTTCAAATCGTACGCCTTCTTATTGAAATGATGCGGCGAACTTGAAAAATCAGTTACTCCAGTCACTGTCATATTATGTTCAGAGCTGGATTCATCCACATTTTTCATCAGATACCGGAATGCGTCCTTTGGACGCGAGGTTGACGTGATATGTGATTCATTGACATATTTTTTAAGTTCTTCTTCTGTTTTGTCGATGTGGATTACCACATCTCCTATCTTGAGATTAAGTTCTCTATCCACATAAGATTTTGGCGTGGGTTGATGATTAAGAGTTGGCGCTGCAATATTGTTGATTTGTTGGGAATTTATATCCAGGTTTCCAGTCATTGTTCCACCTTCCAACGAAAGTTTTTTAGCGGAATGGTCGTCCACGTATCTTTTGTTTGCGCATTGGTCGGCAATGGTTGGGTCTTTCACATTGAAAATGGTGTGATTTCCCATATCCAAACTAGTTTCCATTGGAAACGTCTCTTTGCGGGATAAGAAGACATTTTTAACATCATTATAAGAAACAAGATTGTTATAATGTGCCCCCAAATCATGCCATGTCTGTTGTTTTGATTGGACAACATTGAAACGTTCTTTCAAATCAATATCTTTAGTCACTTCATGAGTGTGCGCCGGAGCATCAGGGTGGAATTTTTTCAGAGTGATCATATTCACCGCTGAAAAATCATTGTCTTCATCAGTTTCCATATTGGTGATCAGTTTGCGATTCATTTCTATGCCTCCTGGTTTGATTAAATTATGACCTCTGAGATCAAGGTCTCCTGTCATATGCCAGGAACCATCAACCTGAAGTGAATCTGCCCTCAATTGCGTTAATTTGTTTTCGAGATTTGTTTCAAGCGTGTCAACCTGGTGTTTTGTGATTGCGTCATCGTTGTCAACGCCTTCGGCAACATTGACCAGTCGTTTTTGTTGGATATCATAATTATTGTTGGCATCTAATTTCAAACCGCCTTGTTGAACTTGTTTGTTGAAATTTTTTATGTATTCACTTAAGTCAACACCTGTGAATCTTCCCACATTGTTGAATATTCCCATTTTAGAAAGGTTCATCAAAGTTTTTAGCAACACTTTTCTTTTCTTTATCAAGGAAAAGGAATTCATAAGGGCCTAGCCTATTGAAAAGACTTGAGTCAATCAAATTCTCCTTTGCAATGAGATCCAAATGAGTTTTTGTTGCTGGTGGATACAGAATCATATGAGAACAATTCAAACGAATCTTTTGTGGAACATCATAATAGGCTAGGATTGCGAGAGATAAATCGGGCTGATCCCATGATGCCTTCCATTGGTCCAGTGATTAGCGATTTGTTTTTGAATCCTCTCAGAAGAATTAATGAGATCATCAAACACGACCGTTTTCCGATTGTTGTTTGGATAATCTGAGGTATTCATGATGTCATCTGGGCCAAGAATTTCGAGAACATCATATCCAACTTTTTGGCTGACACCATCCATTAACTTTTGGAAGTCTTGAATCTTATCTTGATGCTGATTTGGCGTATAGAAATAAATTTTATCATAGAAGATGAGAGGTTCTCGCAACATATGCATAAGCGTGTTTGTCTTTCCGCAGCGCGTTTGACCCGCAATGAGCATTTTGAAATCCTCATCAAGGAAATCATTGTATTTTCTATTTGCTGTTCGATTATTGACGTTTCGATCATAATTTGCAATCTTCATTTTAAGTGTTGAGACAATATTTATCTTTCGAAATAAATGTTGTTTCACCACTTAAAATGGATCTTGAAAGAATAAAGAAATATGCCTCAAGCGAATTGGATGGTTATCAAATCGCGAAAGCAGTCACAGATGTAAAGAATGAGGTGAAAGACCGAGAACAGGGAAGAGATGTTGTTATGAGTGATTATTTCAAAACCCTCCGCGAACCTTTGATTGAACAACAAAAGAAGACAGATGAAAAACAAGACGCCGTGATTGAACAACTCCGGCAAAATCAACTGGCTTTGACTGAAGGCCTTCAAGACATCGTCACGCTGAATAGAGAGTTGCCACAGTTACCTGGAATTGAAATAACAACGGCTCCACCCTATAAATCACCACTAAGATTTGATATCGATCTATATAAAGGAATTTCTGAGGAAGACCAAAAAATTTTCCAGCGATATCATTTAACACCTTTAGAAGTCCTTGCAGGAATGCCAACTGAACACGTTAAAGAGGCCAAAGAATTGTATAAAAAAAAATAGACCCTCCATACTACACAGCTAACTAAATTACAAAATAAAGCGAAGTCACGCGGATTCATAACTGATAAAGAGGAGCAGGATTATAATCAATTAAAGGCTGACACCGGCGCCTTATATAAATATGGAGATAGACTTAATTTAATAATTAAAGCAAAAGAAGGAGTCATGAGAACACCAACAAAAGGCCAAGGCGTGCGTTCCTATAAACAACCTCGAAGGAATGCATATAAGATTCAACAAAACGCCGCAGGCGAAAGTCAATATGGTGGGTTGCTTATCGATGTCCCCAAACTTTTCAATGAAATGAAGCTGAATGCCTTCAGGGGTGGGAAATTAGTCTATCAAGCCGATGCAGACAAATCATTCATCGATCTGGTGACAAAAAGATATGATCCCCGACGAAAATATTCTATGAATGCTGTGATGATTTTTAACGATATAAACACACTGTCTAATATGCCTGCGCACAAATCCTCAGGAAAATCAAGGATGGTTGGATCGGGCGTCGTCTTCTATCAGAAACCAGAAGAGCTGGCGGATCGTATGAAGATTTTGATTGGCTCAGTGGCTGCTGGCAACAACTCGCCAGTCTTGAGGAATGATCTTTCCCAAATAAATGATGAACTCTTGAAAATCGGGGCAATTGACCAGCTAATGCATGAAAAACTTTATCAGAAATATTTAAAATAATGGATGTAAACAGAGTACTTGTCTTCAAATCAATTGATGCAAGAAAACAAAACCCACGAAATAAACCAGGGAATTTCACAATTAAGTTTATTCCTGAGTTGAAAGTAGACGATAATAAACAACATTATATGGCTTTGGATCATCTTTCCATGACTGCAAGTTGGCATAATATCAGGCCTAAATACGGCAACAACAAGTTGGTAATTTCAAAAGACAAGGGCAAGACATGGGAAACAATCACCTTTCCCGCGGGCGTTTATGATTATGATGATATCCACGAATTCATTCACAAAAACATTGGGCCAATTGGAAAAGACCAATATGGAATCAATGTGTTGTTTGATTTGACAACTTTCAAAGTATTTATTCAGTTGGCTGAAAACTTTCAAATTGATTTTGCAAAAAGTGGAAACTTTCACGTCTTGTTGGGATTTGCTGCGGCTAAATTAACAGCTAGTGCTTATGGATCGACGTTTCCAAATATATCAAACAGTGTTGACAATCTCTATCTCAGAAGCAGTCTTTTGAGCGAATCAATTATCTCCGGGAAAAAGTCAAATGTGCTTTACACGTTCTCAACCAGCACTAAAACCAGAGCATTGCCATTCGAAATTCAACCAATGAATTACTTGTGGAATAAAATAAACTCTAAGCATATTTCTGAGGCCACCTTCTTCATGACTGATGATGAAGACCGAGAAGTGGATCTGAATGATATTGATATTTCCTTGACTGTAGTAATTAAAGAAGTGAATTAAAATGGATGAAAGAAGAGAAAGAGATCCTGATACAGGTGAAATCATATATCCACAGGGGCAAAGCCATGGAGGTGGAGCGGGTTTCACTGACATGTTCTCGAAACTCGCAGCTAAATTAACCGGCAAAACAGCTTCGAAGTTGGCTTCAAAGGCGGCAGAAAACTTGTTGAAAAAGGAGCTGAAAAAATTGGAGGAAAGACTGGTCAAGTCATTGGTGAAAAAATTTATGATAAATTCACAACGAAACCGAGCGAAGCGAAGGTGAGCGCAGCGAAACCAGCAGCCTCGGAAACAAAAGGAAAAGAAATTGGGGAAATTCTGAGAAAACAAAGCCGAACTGCTGAGGTGGCTCGCAATGAGCCCAAGACTCAAACAAACACCAACAATTTCCAATATGTTAGAGATGTTTACAATGATTTAATCTGAAAAATAAAATATTATATAAGTAAAATGACGATGAACTTTAGAAATCCAGAATTCGTAAAAAGATATGAATATACATATTATGATCTAGAAACGCCACTCGATGACAACATTGCCAATGACAACCGGCAGACAAAAGGCGATTATCGCTTCAACGTGGATAATTCCTCCGAAGCCAATCCGATTGATTGGTATAATGCATATCTGGAGGTTGACTTTAAGCTTGTTACAACAGCTGACAGTGCAACTGGAATAACCGCAGGGGCCAACAATGGTAATCAAGATTGCACAACAACTAATGGCCTGACGTTCATAAAAACAATCGAAGTTGAATGTAATGGGCAAACAGTTTATAATAACACAAAAGCAAATGAATCAGCAAATGCGTTGACGCTCTTGAAATATACGAAAACCTATGCCGATTCGGTTGGGCAGGATCAGTTCTTCTATCCTGATACATCAACAGGAACAACAGAAGGACGACTGCAACTAGCAGATAAAACAATAGTAGCCGCATATAATGAAGGTTTTGCTAAACGGAAAATCCTGACTGATGGGGCGGCTATCAACAAATGTTCAATTCCGTTGAATTTATACAGTTATTTCGCTGCTTTCAAAAATAACCTTCACCCAAATATAAAGACAACTCTTGTGTTGAAACTTGAAAATGACAACAACTTGATTTTCCGAAAAGGTGCCGCGCCAGATTCAAAAGTGATTCTCACTAAACTCAGATTGTGGTGCCCAAAAATAATTTTCAATGGCAAAGGCTTGAAACAATATCTTGAAACCGAAAAAGTAGACATATTTGAGAGAACACCAGGAAATATTGCAATCAACAGCCACGAATAGCTATTTCCGTATTTCCAATGGAATTCGAAGGCCTAGGCATGTGTTGATTTGGGTTGTTCCAACAGCATCTTATAATAGTCAGACACATAATATATTCACTTTCAAGACATTCAATATTAATGCAACCAACCGGCGATTCACTCGAGCACAGCTGGAGTTGAACAACTCAATTTATTATCCCCAATTGGAAATGACCTCGGATGAAGAATCAAGACTTTACCGCGCTTTGATGTCATTCAATTCCGGTTATAATGACGTTTTGAGTGGACCATTGATAGATCGAAAAAATTTCAAAGAGCTTTATGGAATGATTTACTTCGATCTCCGAAACCAAGAAGATGATGTGAAAGATGCTGTGGTTTCTTTGACGTTCAGATATGAACTGAATGAAGCCAACGCAAATCAATACACGATAAATGCTTTGGTGTTGCATGAAAAAGAAATTGAATTGTACACTGCATCAAATAAGCTTTTGATCAAAGCTTGAAAAAGTTATTTCAATATAGAAAATGACGTCTTATATTCCATACCATGTAAACGTGTCCGAAGGGCAAAAAACAAAGCTTGCAAGAGCTGTGAAAAATTCAGCTCCAATTACATTGAGACTTTCGAGAAATGAATTGAAAGGGAACGATGAACTATTGTTGACAAAAACCCAAATAAACGAAATACAGAAAGCAATTAATGCTGGGCGGGGGGTTGAAATATCCATCTCGAGAACACAAATAAGAAAAGCTGTCAGACAAGGCGGAAGTCTTTGGACTTCATTGATTTCTTTAGGATCGAAACTGCTTCCATTTGCAACAAAAGGAGTTTCAAAAGTTGCCCCGCATCTTGCGACTGGAGCATTGAGTGCTTTGGGGAGCCTGGGAATAGATAAAATCTTTGGAAAGGGAATTGAAATTCCATATAATTTTCTTCCGCAACTTGGCAGAGTCAAAGAGTTAACTAAAAGCCAATTAGATTCTGTTAAAAGAGGACTTAAGATTGGCAGCGGAATAAATTTCAAACCCACACAGCGACAAATAAATGGTGGGCTTCTTGGAACACTTGCGGCGATAGGAATCCCGATGGCTATTCAGCTCGCATCGAAATTATTCGGCTCTGGAGCCGCTGCCGCAGGCAGATTCGGGTCAGGGCTTCAAGTTCCAAGGAAAGCTGCTGCGGGATTAATGGTGAGTCCAAAACCGGGGCTTTATCGTTATAGGCCACCGCCATTTTTTGGAACCTGGGAACAGCAAGGAAAAGGACGCGGACAAAAAAAATCTGGAGACGGAGCGAAGCGACCGCGACTGAAAGGAGATGGAATTCTGTTAGGACCGAACAGTCCCTTTCAAAACATTCCCCTCGTAGGAGCAATTCTGTGAGGCCGGCTTGGAAAGATATTCCATTGTCAAACTTTGATATTCTTGAGTGGGTGAGGTTTCTTAAAATCCGCAATTTCAAAGGAATCTTTTCAAGAGACTCAAAAGATCATATTCATAACTCTGGTGGTTGTATAATTAATTTAGATGATTCTGTTGGAAACGGAACACATTGGGTCGCAACATTTGTAGGTGACAAACGTATTTATTATTTTGATTCATTTTGTCTGCCGCCTCCAATTGAATTTGTAGATTATGCAAGAAAACTAAAAAAGGAGTTTGTTTATAATTACGGCCATCGGATTCAGGACATTAATTCGGTGCGATGTGGATATTATTGTTTATATTTCCTAGATAATATTCATGAAAAATCATTTTATGATTGTCTCAAAGTGTTTGATTTAAAACATCCAGTGAAAAATGAGAAATTCATAAAACAATATTTCAATTAAAAATGGAATCATCATATTGCGTTAAAGAGAAACGAGTTACGGGATGTGTAGACCCGTCAGGCTATATTATTGCAAAAAATGGGAGACTGATGTGGTTTTGCCATTGCGCTTCATGCGGAATAAAGAAGACAAGATTCGTGAAACAGTCAAACTAGCGCGGCCCTCACAAGGTGGGGGCATTGGGTCGACAATAGCAGAACTCGGACTTGAAGGCATGGCGCATGCTATCCCGTGGATCGGGAAAAAGACAGTTGAAATGGGTCGCTATGGCGCCAGTGAGTTGCTAAGAAACAAAAGCGCTCAGAAAAATATCTTGAATTATGGATTAGAAAAACTAACTCCACTGATACAAAACGTCGGTAGTCAAGCCTTAGATCAACTATCAACGCAAATAAGACCAAACAAAAAATATAAAACAGACAGAAAAGATCTCGACAAAGTCGGACTCGGCTTCGCCGCCAGCGGAGCTGGACTTGACGGTAGCGGGTTCGACGCGCATGCACTTATTGGAAAATTACCGCGGCCAAAAGGCGGATTCACTCCAGGTAAATATAAATATATGGGCCCTTACAATCCGTTAAAAAGACAACTGGAATACGATCCTGAAACAGGTGAAGTCCTGAAATGGAATGATCTGCCATATAACAAAGTAGATGAAATTTCGGCTTATCATGACATTTGTTATGACAGATCGAGTGAAGACAGGCAAGACAAACAAAGGAGCTTGCGACAGGCAAATGGTTGCTGAACTTGACAAGATCCCCTATGGCGACATGCCAAAATGGGGCCAAGCGGCAAGATTCATTATTAACACGAAGCAAAAACTTGGATTAGGGGTTTCAAAAAACGACAGAAGGTTTCGAGTACGGATTGGGCCCGAAGCCTAAGCGATGAATTACATAAACCAATCCGGCGGCGCTTTCCAAAACGACGAGTTATTGCATATGGAGTTGACAAGATCTGGGCCGCAGATTTAGTCGAGATGGGGAAATTTTCGAAGTGGAATCGCGGAATAAAATACCTCCTGATGGTGATCGATGTCTTGTCAAAATATGGGTGGATACGACCACTGAAAGACAAGCGAGGACAGTCCGTGGCTGATGCTTTTAAAGATATATTTAAAACAAAGCGAAAACCGAAAATGTTATGGACGGATCGCGGGACCGAATTTTGGAACCACATTGTTCAAGATTTGCTAAAGACGAATGGTATATCTTTGTATACAACAGAAAATCAAGAAAAGTCATCTGTTGTCGAGCGCTGGAACCGATCGATAAAAGACGAAACTCTGGAAGCTTTTTTCTGCGAACAATAACACAATTTATTTTGACAAACTTGGCAATTTAGTGGATCAATATAATCACAGTTTCCATTCTAGTATTTCCATGACGCCCACACAGGCAAGTTTAATTAAAAACGAGTCTAAGGTGTTTGCTAACTTATATGGCGATTTACTTTATTCTAAGCACGCCCCAGCAAAATTTAAAGTCGGTGATAGAGTGAGAATATCGAAATATAAACGGCAATTATTCGACAAAGGTTTCACACCGAACTGGTCAGAAGAGATATTTATTATTGACGAAATATTGAACACAAATCCGGTAACGTATAAATTTGTAAACTGTTTTGATGCTAATTTTCCACTATTTCAAATACGTTTCAATATCGTTTTAAACAGGTTTAAACATCGTTAAAATAAGTCAAAAACTACTTAAAAACTACATTTAAAGCACGAATTTTAAACGTATTTTGAATACAAATACATTCAAAATAGCCTTCGAAACAGTTTACAAATAGTTGGAGAATTTATAATGTATTTTTAAAAGATTTGTGAACTGTTTTTAAAACTATTTTTAAAGGTGTTGAAACCTATTTGAAATATATTTTAAAACGTATATGCGGATCTGAATTCATCGAAACTACGCTTTGAAAAGGTTTTAAAAATATATTTCAATATCGTTTTAAACAGGTTTAAACATCGTTAAAATAAGTCAAAAACTACTTAAAAAACATGATTCAAATACATATTTTTCATATATTTTTCAAAAATATATTAAAAATAGTTTTTTTCAAAATACATTAAAAACAGTTTTAAAATAGTGTTCGGTTTGGTAAGGGTTAAAGACGAAACTCTGGAAGCTTTTTTCTGCGAACAATAACACAATTTATTTTGACAAACTTGACAATTTAGTGGATCAATATAATCACAGTTTCCATTCTAGTATTTCCATGACGCCCACACAGGCAAGTTTAATTAAAAACGAGTCTAAGGTGTTTGCTAATTTATATGGCGATTTACTTTATTCTAAGCACGCCCCGGCAATTATTCGACAAAGGTTTCACACCGAACTGGTCAGAAGAGATATTTATTATTGACGAAATATTGAACACAAATCCGGTAACGTATAAATTAGTTGATCTGTTAGGAGAAAAAATAATTGGGTCATTTTACGAACCTGAATTGCAGCCGACGACTCAGGATGTTTTCCGCATTGAAAAGGTTATTCGCCGCGATCACAAGAAAAAGAAAGCTTTGGTTAAGTGGAAGGGCTATTCCAACAAATTTAATTCGTGGATACCGTTGAGTGATGTTCAAAAGCTTGCCTAAAATATCTATCAAACGTGATAGATATTTTCACCGCGAATTACGCGTAATTCGGTATTTTGGTTCATAGGGTTTCCTCGAATTACGCGTAATTCGCTTTCTCTATTTTCATTGGCTTACACATAATTCTCATTGTCCATTTTCACTGAATTACGCGTAATTCTGTATTTTGGTTCATTGCCTATTTTCATTGGCTTACACATAATTCTACATTTACATAGCAATTACTCTCTCTTACGTGTAGCCAGTTTCCAAGAAAGTAATTTAGAATTGAATTTGTTTTGTCTTACACGTCAGCTCGTTAACATGGATAAGCAAAGGTTTGGTAGATTTAAAACTGACTTGAAAAGTGCTTTCAGTTCGATAATCGAGCAACATCCTGAGGCGAAAAATTGTGTTGAAACTGCGGGAAAACAATTAGGATTAAAATATCCTGAGCTGCTTGATGACAAACAACAAGAAACACCACAAACAAGAGACGAAGAAAGATGCGACAACGTGGCGAAAGAGCTTGCCAGAAGTTTCAATAGCGAGAGATTCAAAGATTACCAAGGCATTGAAAGTAGTTTGAAAAGAAATAGCCCCGAAGAGTGTATTGAAAGCATTAATCAATTATCAGCCGCTATTGGAGATTCAAGAAAAAAGATTGTCTACTAGTCGGTTCTACAAGGAGAGTTATTGAAGAGTGTTAAAGAGACGACAACAACACGTTCATTTGCTGAGCTACTTTCATTGACGCAAATTTCTAAAACTCATGCTAATTTTTTGATAAGATTTAGTAACCTCGTACAACAATATAATAAGCTGTCGCATTGCGCATTGCCAATAAGGTATTTCAACGAAAATTTTAATATAATAAAACAGGTTTGTGAAAAGGATCCTACTAAATGGCGATGAAAGACATATTGCTAGAGACCCAAAAACAAAAGAAGTGTTTAATGAATACCAGGAGAAGGATTTCAGATTCGTTTATGACAAGCGATGTTTAAATCCTGTGGAAACTGGGCTGGACACGCTGCCATATGGATATTAGGGATAATATATATCGTTAAATGAAGGCGGTAATTGGTTACCGCTGGATTGGAGTGGTGGTGATTTTGAATCGCTAAAAGTTGGCGGATGGTGAGCCATAACTACTAAACTGCGGATGCCCAAGCGGTTTGGAACCGCGGGAAAAGTTGGCAGAAGGATTTAGCGGTTTCAGCAGATCGGTGACAGAAAAAATCGTTGGGTGCCCCAGAGTGCCCCCCATAAGTACTCACGATGGACAGATGATATACCTTTACAAAAACAAAAACCACTTCGACGTTATCACAAGTATGCCAGCGTTCTTGAGTAAAGATTATTATTGTCACACCTGCAAAAAGCCGTATACAAAACGCGATTGTCATAGATGCCCCGCAAAATGTACAGCATGCTTCAAGTACTTTCCAGATGGGAAAAAGTGCTCTAAACCACCAATTCCATGCGATAAGTGCAATAGGTCTTTCTTTGGAGTAGAGTGTTTTCTGGAGCATCAACGTGAAAGATCCTCAGGGATTAAAGCGATACTGTGTGTAAAAAAGTAGGTAAATGTTTGAAATGCGAGCGTACAATTACTGGTGGCCTAAAGAATCACATCTGCGGATGTTCGGAGTGTAATAATTGTGGGGAGTACTGTGATATGCATGAACATCTTTGTTACATGTCTAAAACGAGATGTAAGGGTGGAAAATGTCAAGGTTACGGATGTAGTCCTGAAGATATGTGTTATTCTTGTGAGACAAGAACTGATAAATACATTTTCTATGATTTCGAAGCAGTTCAGGAGACCGGTGTTCATGAGGTCAATTTAGTCGTCTGTCACGATTTTTATAGAAATAAAAATTCATTTGAAACGCTCGACGAATTTTGTAAATTTATTTTTAACAATGAGCATAAAGGGTATACCTTCATAGCTCACAATGCAAAAAGTTACGATGCTCAGTTTATTCGAAATTGGTGTATAGAGAACAGAGTGAAACATGATATTATTTACAACGGAACAAAGATTATGTCTATGAAGGCTGAGGGTGTTAGATTTATTGATTCTATAAACTTTATCGCTGGTCCACTATCATCATTCCCAAAGACATTTGGCTTGACAGAGTTGAGAAAGGGGTATTTTCCACATTTATTCAACAAAAAGTGTAACCAAAACTATGTAGGAAACATTATGATTATGATCAGATGAAATCTTCAGCAAGAAAGGAATTCCTAAAATGGTACCAAGCGCGGGTTGATGAAAACTATGTGTTTGACATGAAGAAGGAGCTGAGAGATTACTGTGATAGTGATGTAGACATCCTCAGAAGAGGCATGTTGATTTTTCGAGAACAGTATATCGAATTAGGTAACATCGACCCTCTTCAATATATAACCATCGCTTCTGTATGCATGACCATGTACAGAAGTAACCACATGCCTTGTAAAACGATCGGTGTTGTAAAGGAAATTACACGTGGAGAGACCTATAGTAAAAGTAGCATCGCATGGTTAGATTGGATTTCTCAGAGAGATGGCGTTAACACCAAACACGCTCTGAGCGGTGGTGAAGTAACTTTACCAGATATCGGAAAGGTTGATGGGTTTTGCGGGAATACGGTCTATGAATTTCAAGGATGTTTTTGGCACGGTTGTGAGAAGTGTTATACATGCGACACAATCAACACAAAAATTCAGATGGATATGTTAACTCTAAGAAAGAGGACGGTAGCGAATCAAAGGGCTCTTAAAGCCATCTCGTTAATGCGAGAGAATGTAAGGTTAATAAACAACAACAACAACAACAACAACAAGAATTGGAAAAGTTGGGTGCCTTTGATAGGTAAATGTAGTAAAGACGTGATAGGTAATATGTGTAAAGCTGCTAAATGGTTTATTGAAGTTGAAAGATTGAAAATACCTGTAGGTCTAATCGTAGAGTTAGACATTGCAGTCATAGAGGACTTAAGGGCTCTTTTAGGAGCCACCAAATCAATAAAAGTCATGAGCAACAAAATAATCACGAGTATGAATGTAAATAATTTTCATGTTAATTTAGCGTATTTGTTCAAAATAGTCTTCATTTTACAGCTGAGGGGAAACTTCAACTTGATTATATTAAGCAAATGAGCCGAGGCCAATTTGGTTGCTACGGGGGAAAATTATGAGGAGGGATGGGGGTGGCAAAACTACTTAGATTCAATCTATCTTTAGAGAGCCCTTTTACTTAGTTAATTTTCTATGTTTTGTATCAGTCACAGTATTTTAGTAGCAATGACTTGTATGGCATTACAATGGCGATTTTCTTATCAATCGAAATTTGGGAAAGATGTACGAAGGTTAAAAAATATTTACTATCTTTATTTATTGATATTTAAACAAAACTAAAACATATTGCAACGATTTTCATTTGGGATTAAAATTGATTTACTAGCAATGTTTTTAAACAGCCAATTTATATGTGCAGTGTATATGTGGATGTATGAGACAAAACAAGAACTTTGTGCATGTGAATAAGTTCAGTAAAAAGACTTCAGTAAAAAAGGAATGTTTTATCTAAATACTTCACTAAGGTAGACTAAAAAAGGCAAATGAAAATATTTTACTTGTCGCTTTTTCCGTCAACTAAAAAATTGTGTACCTTCGGGCAGAATGGTGTCTCTTGTAGGAATAGAGCTGGTGATTAGATTTCGTTTCCTTTTATAGCTGAAGCTGTTTTCAAAACATCTCGGCTTAAAGAAGCCTTGGTAAAAACGACAAGCGACCTGGCCCCGAAAATTGCCGACATGAGACGTTCTGAACAGCGAGAAGCGGCTCGATTCCGCTTCAAAAAATACGACAAATTACGACAGCGACTTTAGAAGGTTGTGCAATTTACCAATAAAAATTAAACATTATTGACCATATCGTTCATATCAACACCCGACGGCGAACGGTCTGTTTTAATGATCAATTTGTTATTGAAACGTCTACCAACCTCGTTCCCAAGGCCCCTATCTTCCTCTCTCTTGGATCGGACGTGCAGTTAGAGTACACCCTAGACTCCCGGTATACACATACATATCCGTGACCTTTGATTTTTGATTTTTTGGCGCAAATTGGTTTTAACAAGCTTAATAATTTTCCTTCGAGCATTTTTATTTTAAAAAGAGACTTTTCTTTTGATCTTGATGAATGTCATTTTGTCTCTGTGACGCGGTCGCTAAGCTTTAGTATTCGAATTTCGTGGTACAGCCGTTTGGATCGCGGACAATGGCGAAGCGAAGATGGCCAGAATCGCTCCAAAACGGAGCCCTTTTAGAGCCCGTGGAAGGGAATTTGGAAGCTAGCACGAATCGCACGGGTAGACATTTAACCTGCGGCCTCACTGGTGGCAATTCGGGGAGCTTGAGTTGAATTGTTTAGAATTTATTGGCTTTCGCGTGGCGAGGGTTCGCTCAGAGGTCTCCAGCCTTCCCTTCTTTTATAGTGGATAGTGGGGCGAGTGACAAAAGTTGTAAAAATGCATTTAAACCGGTCAGGATACATCAAGAGACAATAAAAGTAAAGGTGAGAAGACTTTAGTGTGTAATATTTTCGATTTTTCTATCGCTTATCAATTCCGTGACAAATCGTATTATTACCTAGTATATTTCATTACTGTGTACTGGATATCACGATTGGTCTGCCTGTGGGATCATCCAATTTAAATCTTTGATGTGTGCCACAACGCATCGGATAAATGTTTACGCTTATCCGCGTTTGTAGATCTTTATATATAAGATATAAACATCTAAGAATTTTACGGAGATTTTAAAGAAGAAAAGAACTGATCCATGACCTATGGTCGCTACAATGTCTGTCATTGATCGATCAGAGTCCGTTCACGCATATTCATTGCTATTTTAAGACTTAAATTCAGTCAGGAAGTCAACAGGCGGTGTGCGTCACGAGATTTGACCAATAGCAACCCGTTGTTTAAACAATAGTCCTCGCGGCAAACAAGAAGCTATTTCAGCGCGTGGAGTTGAAAAAATTGTTCCTTTTCAAGGATTTCAGCGATGCCAATTAAAAATGTTTTCAGGCAGAATTAAAGAGAGATATCCCTTCTTCGTCATGGCTACAATTAAATGTTACATTCGAGCACAATGACTGCCTTAGCTGATCTCAAAGTAAACCTACTCGGTTCAATTGCCACATTATCGTAAACTGAACTTTCACACCTTTTCTTAGACTTCTCATTCCTTTACACTTTTGTTTTTCGTCTATAATTTGGGACATACAGTTAATTTAGTCTTTCTTCTTTGAGAATTTTGGAGTCTACCCGGGTCTACCCCTTTTAGTTTTCTTGGTTGAAGCCGTTCAAAATTGGTAAGTTCAACAACTCGCCAAGGTCTCCTGGTGAGAAACAATAATTTTCTGCGCCCACGCGGCGGTCACGCGCGTCCTTTATCATCTTCTTGTTTGTTCTTTTTTCGGCCTATTTTTCCTCAATTATAGTTGAAGGAAGAAAACATTCAAACTTTCATAGGTTTTGATGTTCAGAGTGACATCTTTTGTCGGCGTTTGCAGTGTTTGTTCTGTATAACACGTAGAGCGGTCTTTGCGTGATTTAAGTCTCATGGCATTGACCCGTGCATAAATTTGATCTGTCCGGTCGTGCATAAATTTGATCTTTCCGGTTGTCTTGTTTATTAACGGAATGCATGTTTCGATTCAAATCAGAATAGTGTCTCTGAGAAAAAGAAAAACCGGCCTTTACGAAGTCTTTTTGCGTTTGTAGACTTGTATATTTGATTACTTTACCAAAGAAAGGCGCTAGATTTAAATTCAGGCTAAATAACGCAAACGTAGGAGATGCTTACTCTGTCGAGACGAAGGGAAAATGAGCCGCTCCACAAATTAGCCCATGAGGCATTGCAAGTCGTGACGCACACCGCCTGGGAAGTCAAGACAAAAAAGTGCATATCCTTAGAATTCCTCTATTCCTCAAAGAAAGAATTAAGCAAATATATATTTTTCCAACGTTAATTTCATTTTTAAGACAGTTTTGAGATCCGCTTTTTCCTGTTCTTTATAATCTTCCGGAAACCGGACATTCCACAAAGATAACAAGGTATCGCAGAATATTCATAATCCATCGGATCAACAAAAGCAAAGAAACTTTTGAAACTGTTTTCCGCTTAGTTGTCAATGCTTGTTAAAGGAAATATTTCACGCAGTTGTATGTTGTTATCGATATCGATGTGAAATGTTTTGGAAAGTGAAGCAGACAATGGCTGCATAAGTTAATGTTATACATGAATGGGTTATTTGCGAATATATAGTAGTTCTGTCTTTTTTTATTCGAAAGTCGAGAGTTTTCTATTTCCGGTATCATGTGTTTAGTAACTATTAGAGATTAAATGGGTCTGCTTTAAACCTCAAAATATAGTGTTGACAGTGTGTGTCTTCTTAACGACCCCCGGGGTCACGACCGCAGTAAAATTTCGTAAAATATTCTATTAAGATCCAAGTCTTATGCGATAGTCATATATTGGAATAGTGGGATCTTGCAATTGTTTTTTAATAGCTCCTCAGAGTTTATTCCGTGTGTAAGTGTAATGTGTTTCTCGGAGCTAGGCAGTATCTCCATTGTCAGAAGTATAGCATCATTACATCCGGTTTGAAATATTTGAATCTCCAGCATGATAGCTGTACACTCTTTATCAAGTTTCCCGGAAAGTGACATCATGAAACTTAGCGCCCCAATTTCTCAAATTATAAAATTTGTACTAAAGTAATCAAACATGCGGGATTCCTGACCGCAGTATTTCTGATCCGAGATACAGGCAAGGTTGTCCGTTGTTGCATTATTATGCAGTATTACTTTATTTTGTATTAAATTTTCCACCGCAGAAATATACTCGCGCAGAAAAAAAATTACTTGTTTTAATGATGTATATCGGCTTAACAAGAACTTTTCAACAGTGAATATATTGCTATCATAACTCCGAGGCGACCGGCACAACAGTCATCTGTATTCCCGATTCAACTCCACACACGTCCTCAAAAGAACCAGAGAATGTTATCGTAATACTGATACATTTTTACAACAACGTACAATAATTCACTCACTAGTTTTCTCGTTGTTTATGTTCATATTGGCGCCAGAACAGCAACCATATAACTAGGAGAACTATACAAACCTCCGGTCAGGAAGTAAAATTGTTCAATACCGATGCCTTGGATTTTATTTATACTTGACCAGAAATCCGCAAACATTTCCTCCCAGCAGAAATTTTAGCTGTCCCGACGCGCAAAAATTTCTTCCCGCAAAACAAATTCAGTCGGACAATCCGCAAACTTTCCTTGTGCACGGTAGCTAAGCCAATAAAACTATGACGTCTTTCCCATACTATTGCATACAAACGCAAAGTTCATGCTATTTTGCTCTGCCATATCGCTTATATTAAAACACAAACTTTCCCGTCCAATTTAACTTTCTTAAAACGTCTCCATTCGTAAAAATAGACCGTGAAATTCTCAAACTACGTTTCCCAAGAAAACGCATTTGACCTTTTTTTACCATTCTCGAAAGCAGCTTGAATGGCTTTACGACAAATGATTGAAAATTTTAAATATTGATACGTAACGTGAGATATCGAAACAAAGAACTTTAATATCTTTGCGGTGACTTAATGTGAAATATGACAAGTTCTGACATCCCAATACCCTAGGGAAATTAACAATAGGACCGGGGGTGTTCCTCAAATATTTTAGTGACGGTATGTGACGCCCTTCTTGAAATCCTAACCGCTTTAACCAACCATATCCTCAATGCCCTAATATAGCTTCTATGAAGAAGAAAGAAGAAACCCCCCCCGGACAAAAGTCCACAAAAATTTGTTAACAGCTTTTGCCCCTTTTTTCGTACTCAACTCCGAAATCTCGCTTAATGCGCATGCGCATTAACGAGATAAAAACGATAAAATTAGAGCTGCCGGGTATGAACTGGTTGAGGTTTACGAATGTGAACTGAAAAAGGAGAAAAAGTTTAGTAAATTTCTTAAAACGTGGAATCGGGAATTTGTAGGACCTCTTAATCCTAGGGACGCATTTTTTGGTGGACGAACAAATGTAACAAAATCGACCTACACATTCAAAAAAGGTGAGAAAGGTAAATATGCCGACTTTGTTAGTTTATATCCAACGGTTCAATTCTACAAGGATTATCCAGTAGGTCATCCTACAAAGACATTTGATCCTCCTCAAGAGTACGATAAGAATTGGTTTGGTATTGTAAAATGTAAAGTTTTGCCACCAAGAGGTCTTTATCACCCAGTGTTACCGGTAAAAATAAAATGCGATAAGGCTGAAAAGCTGCTATTCCCGCTCTGTAGAGTGTGCGCTGAAAATAAGATTCAGAAATGTACACATACAGATGATGAACGAGCGTTCATCGGTACATGGTGCACAAATGAATTGAATGTGGCGATTTGTAAAGGGTACAAGGTACTAAACATATATGAGGTGTGGCATTTCGAGGCTAAAACCGATAACCTTTTCAAAGATTATGTAAGAAAATTCATGAAAATCAAGATGGAATCCAGTGAACTGAAGACCGGCCAAGGTTGTACATATAAAAGTGTTGATGAGTACCGGTCAATTGTTAAATCAAAGTTAGGAATCAAGCTTGGTGAAATTAAGTACAATCCTGGAAGGAGGGCAATCTCAAAGTTGTCTCTGTGTAGTTTATGGGGAAAGTTTGGTCAGCGTAATAACTTGAATCAGACTGTGTACGTCACTGAACCACCTAAATTTTACAAGATCTTGCTAGATGAAAGCATAGGTGATCTGAACATTCAATTCTTAAACGAAGAGATGGTTGAAATAACTTACAACTTGAAAGACCAGTTCGTTGACAATAGTAATAACACAAACATATTTATTGCTGCCTTCACAACCAGTCACGCTAGAACGATGTTGTATGAAGTGTTAGATAAACTCGGTGATCAGGTTCTCGGTTTTGACACCGACAGCTGTTGGTACATCGAACGTGAAGGGGGACAACGTATCGAAACAGGCGACAGCCTCGGTGATCTAACCGATGAGTTAAACGGACATTATATTACGAATTGGTGCGGTTCTGGTCCAAAATCATACAGTTACAGTACAAGTGATGGAAAGATGGAATGTAAGGTCAAAGGTTTCACTCTGAATCACAAAAATAGTCAATATATAAATCAAAAAACCATGAAACAAATCATCGAAGGTCAAAAACAACGAATAACAATCGTAAACGAACGAGCGATAACTCGGGATCCTTTAACAAAACAGGTTGTAAATAAGTACCAGAAAAAAGACTTTAGGTTATGTTACGATAAACGGTGTATGGTGAAGACTGAATCAGGAATCGAGACGTTTCTGTACGGATATTAATGAGTGACGATAAATTATAAATGAGTATCGATTAAAATATATATACCGTATAGTATGGAGTGACGACAAATTATTATCGACATTTAGTCAATAATATAACATATGCCACTAAAATTATAATGATTTATCGATAATGGCCTATAGTGTCATACATAACTAAAAATTAACGACAAAACACTATAATATAAGTGACTGTCGTTTATATTATAGTGTTTTGTCGTTAATTTTTAAAAAGTGAGCTATAGTGCCTTACATAACTACTTATGATATATTTAAGCAATAGAACACATTTTCTATGAGTTTACCGGCGTTATAAACCCACTTGGGATGTTGGGAGAACACTCGAAAAGCTTGTAAATCACGAGCCGCAGGCGAGTGATTTACAAGCTCTCCTCGTGTTCTCCCAACATCCCAAGTGGGTTTATAACGCCGGTAAACTCATAAAAAATGTGTTCTATTGCTTTTATGAAATAACTATGAAAAGCGTTTGGAAAGAGAGAAATTTGTTGTAGTTTTGTGCCGATCAAGTAGCTTGTTCTCATAACATTCATCATATGACCGGGAAAACCAATCAGAGCGGCTGAAAGAATGAACTTTACACGATGCCACTGACAAAGCTGCACTGACAAATTCACGGGTTCAACGAAAGTGATGAAAAGTTTTAGCGCTTTGAAATTCGTCAGTTGGAATTTATCAGCTGAAAGAAGAAAATATATTCAATGATTCAAAAGTTCTTTGAATGGGAAATCCAGAAAATTGTGTCCGGAATCTGCCGCCGCAAACATGAATGTACGAGGAAAGTTTGAAAGCCTAAAATTTTTATGGCGTATGTTGGATTCAAAGATTGCCTTCTTGTCAAGAATTTTTCAATTGGAATAAAGGTTAGTTCCAGAAACTCAGCTTCTGAAAATGTTTTCGACTTTATCCACTTACTTTGAAGTGTACAGTGAAGCCCATACTTCTCTACATTTTAAGTTCTGAGTGAAAACTAAGCTCATTGTTTTTTAAGCCTACAGTTGAATTGTTTGATCATTCTATGCAAATAATTTGTTTAACCATAAACCTATAATTTTTGTTAGCTTCATTTTCTTCTTGCTAATTGATCATCCTTGCTTGGACACATAATCAGAATTTAAACTGCATCCGGTACAAAAGTATTCCATGAAAAAATCTCAAAAACAAAACACGATAAAGCGTATAAATGGAATCGGCGTAAAATAATTAAGACTTACCCTAAACAACAAAGCTATAAGCTTAAGCCTTGCTTTTTAATTGCACTGTGAAAATCCGTCTTATTTAGAAGTTATCTTAGGATTTGTAGGAACATTTATAAACTTCAGTTCAGTGAATTTCAATCGAAAATTCCTCAGTTTGAAAGCCATTGTTTTCTCTTTGGGATCCATAATTTTTGAGCTTTCCACTAATAGCTAAACCTTCAGTTTAATGAACTTCACAAAGTACATATCGAGGTTGTTTTGATTGCATTGATCGCTGCATGTAAGCCTTTCCAAGCCAATGTTAAATGAAAATATATTCCTGTTGTTGATATCAGTTTTAAAATATTAAAGCTTAGTGTTCTTTTGTCGTTAAGCCGTTTTTTGCTTGCGTGCGTGGGAATGTTTTTTTTATTTTGTAGGTTTGAGCAGCAACTTATCGTTTACAAGAAACATATCTTCTCTTCTCATCTTCAACAGACCACAATATGCAATAAGACACTAAACCGGCTCGAGTTGTGAAATTCTTTTTCCTCACGCTTGTGTTGATGCAGTGGAAAATTGAACTTTGTTTACTTTACAGTTTCGCTTGCGCGGTTTTCTATGAGTTTACCGGCACAATAGTTAATAGGTCTTTGGCCAATCAGAACGCGCGTAGTATCTCAGTTATTTTATAAATGATGATCTCTTAGTCTAATTTGAACCCACAGATGATCAGCTCTCCAGTTAGCTCTGTGAGCTCATTGGATAACGGCAATGTGCTGGTATCGCACGGTTATGGGTTCGAATCCGGTTCTAGCCTTTTTACACGCTTTCTTTGCAACTGAAATTCAATGGAACGTTCTTTTTCGGCCACAAAACGAGCAAAGATAACATAGCACAGTTTCTTACAAATTTAGTTATCTTTTTTTTCTTTTCCTTTGTTGCAATGCTTTATTACAAATTGAATATGCAATTACTGTACTAAAATAGTGCGTGGGCCGACCTGTAACCATTTTAATTTTGCCCAGTGTTGGCCATCCGTGCTTCTTTTCAGTTTCCTAGAATTTGTTTTGTGTTTGACTGTAGTTACTTTTAAATTAGCTAGGACGGACGAGGAACGCTCTGCCTAATCTTCTGAAGATTTGACATCTATGTCAGCCAATTTTCATGGAATCATGAATCAAAGGCCAGATTTCTACAAAAATAGGAAACTTCAGTTTTTAACGAGGGGTATCAGATAGGTTAGATCTAAAAGGGATGACTCAAAAGGACCTCATTAAATATTCTTTACACTACAGTCTTCGGATCAGAGAAAACATCGTTTGATGTTAGTGTTGAATATTTAATGAGGTCCTTTTGAGTCATCCCTTTTAGCCGCGACCTATCAGATAACCTGATATCCCTTAGTTATTGAAGGGTATGATTTTGGACATTTTTGGGATTCCATAATCGACCTCGGTAATTTCTCTTGTGTTTCCGTTACTCTTCGGCACAACTTCGTAATTCCCAATGGACTAACTCCGTAGCAAGATCGGGTTATGTCGTAGGTAGTTTGCGACACGTGGTTTATTTTTAGCTTTACGTGATATTTTTAGCTTGACGTAATAGTTGCTTTGTACCTGTACAAGTTTGTTGAAAAACGACGTGTGCCAGTCTACTAAGGTGCCGAATTTTGTTTGCATGATGGGTCCTACTTGTATAATACTGTACCAAAAAAAAATGGAACCGACATTGTCTTTTTACATAACGATATCTGTAGTTCAGTCAAAACAAGTCGTCAACCTCTCTACTGACATAAAAAATCCTTTAAATGAGAAACTCTACGACACATAAAACAAAATTTTTACACTTTTGGGTGAAATAAAAACGTTTACTTTCTTATACACAGAGTCAGTCTCTATTTTTAAAACGAGAAGAAGAGCTTGAAAAAGCAATAACTGATAGACTGCAAATAATAATCGACACTACGCGTAAAAATGAAACTGAAAAACAAGAGATGTTTAGAGAATTAGAAAGGAAAAAAGCGGAATTAGAAAAAGTAATAGAGTACCGTACAAAAGGTGCAATCTTGAGGTCAAAATGTAGATGGTATAATGAGGGAGAAAGAAATACAAAATGCTTCCTAAATCTGGAAAAAAGACATTATAAACAGGGAGTTATAAGTCAATTAAAAATTAATGATGATGAAATGGTAACTACAGACAAAGAAATCCTAAGTCAGTGCGAATCCTTTTATAAAAATCTATATAGCTCTCACTCGAATTCCAATGGAATTGATGCAAATGACATATTTTTTGAAGACTGAAAACACTAAATCGCTGAATCATGATGAGCAAATGTCCTGTGAAGGACAGTTAACCAAAGCAAAATGTTTAGAAGCATTAAAAAGTACAGAATCAAACAAAACACAGGGCTCAGACGGACTAGCCACCGAATTTTACAAACTTTTTTTGGAATGACTTGCTGACTACCTTGTGAACTCGATTAATTTCGCGTACCAGACAGAACAACTATCTGTAACTCAAAGACGCGGGATCATTAAATTAATTCCAAAAAACGACGCAGAATCTTACCTTATTAAGAACTGGTGACCTGTTACTCTTTTAAACTGCGACTACAAAATTGCCACCAAAGCTATTGCGAATAGACTTAAAAAAATTCCACCAAATCTCGTAGACAATGATCAAACTGGATTCCTTAAAGACAGATATATCGGGGAGAATATCAGGCTCATTGACAGTATAATCAATTATGCAACAGCAACTAAAGCCTCTGGCCTTTTACTTTTTCTAGATTTTGAAAAAGCCTTTGATACAGTGTAATGGCCTTTCATACAAAAAACATTAAAACACTACAATTTTGGACAATGGGCCAGTGACCTTTTTAAACTAGAAAGAGGAGTAAGACAAGGCTGCCCCCTCTCCCCCTAAATTTTGATTCTACCAGGCATCTACCGCAGAGATTCCACGAGATACTACGCATGCGCACGGTTGATCATGAATTTGGGTCAAATGCACAGGGACCCCAGCATGTCTTACATTTTCCATATCGACCATATTGTTAAGCAATCTGCTCCTGGCAGAGATCAACCTGTTTTAATCATTCCTAGATTCTCTTCCGATAGCCGGTTATGTGTTGCAACAGTCCTTAGTGAATACATTAACCGTACCTCTTCATTAAGGGGAGAGGAGGAGCAACTATTTATTAGTTTTGTAAAGCCACACCATGGAGTATCAAAGGACACTATTTCCAGATGGATAAGGCATGTACTGCAGAAGGCCGGTATTGATACAACTGTGTTCAAGCCGCACAGTACCCGAGCAGCATCCACAAGCAAAGCTCGCAGCTGCAATGTTTCTTTAGCTGCAGTTATGAAAGCAGCAGGCTGGAGTAGCAACTGTATTTTTAACAGATTTTACAATAAGCCAGTTCAGTCCGATGATTTCTCTGACAGTTTTGGCCATGCCGTTCTTTCAGCTATGTAAACCCAGTCATGGTACTATTTTTACTTGCTGTTCTGACTATGTTACTTGTTTAAAGTTATTTCTTTACACAGGTCTTACAATGCCTGATGTACTTATAAGTGGACACATACAATAAATTGTATTGACTGTTCTTGTCATTACTGAGTGACCACATGACTTTAAAATCTCGTGGAATCTCTGCGGTAGATGCCTGGTAGAATTAGAAAATTAAACGAGACTTACCTGGAAGTTGAAGTTTGATTTGGATTCTATCAGGCATCTACAGAGCAGAGATTACACGCCCACCCATTGTCTACTGTATCCTCCCTGCAGTGTTTTCATACTGCACCATGTTTTTTCTGTACGGGACCTCATGTGGACACTCCTCTTTGAAGGATGACCAACCGTGCGCATGCGTAGTATCTCGTGTAATCTCTGCTCTGTAGATGCCTGATAGAATCCAAATCAAACTTCAACTTCCAGGTAAGTCTCGTTTAATTTTCTAATTCTTTGTGTTGAAGTGCTAGCTGAAAAACCAGAATATCAAAGGCATCTCCGTAAATGCCGGGCGTAGTCAATCGATAAACTGATAATCGATTTCCGATATCACTCGATAGGAATCGATAAAGAAAAAAGTTGAGTTCGATTGATATTGATTTCATCGATTTTTATTGGAAACTATTTTTGTCAATTTCTACAAGTTTGAGATTGACACGATGTATTTTCTATAGTTTTATTGCAATGCAAATATCAACAAGCTGATACTAAAAGAACAAGAACAATAACAGAAATAATTTGTTTTTTTTATCGATGTTAAGCTTCAGCACGGTTCAAAGAAGAGGAGGAAGTTGCGACCAAAGTAGCGGTGTGCAACCCTCTTGTCTCGCTATAGCAACGCCATAAATATGAAGCAAAATAAACAACAAAATCAGTGTTTTTATAATTTCAGTTAATTGCATTAAGAAAGAAGCGTAGTAATAAATCTCAAGGCCTACTCTGGGCCCTTAAGTCGCCTTAAGTTGCCTAAAGTCGCCTTAAGTCGCCTTAAGTCGCTTAAGGTCGCCTGAAGTCATTAAGCTTAAAAAAGGCCTGTACACCTTAAAATTGTCCTAAAACGTTTCACTTTTACTATTTCTTGAATATATAATAATTTTATTGCCCCAAATCTCTGTTTTAGTTCCCATATATGATTACATGCTGAAAGGTCATGGCCTCATGCAGTAAAACACCATGCTTCAATAGTCATGCACCATGCCCTAGTTGCTTCAGTTATACTTGTTGAACCCTATAAAGGATGGACCATTTTATTTTTGAGGGGGGGGGGGGGGGGGGGGGGGGGCAAATACCAAAAAAAAAAATTCGCGCACAGATAAAGTATAGAAAAGTATGGAAAAATCACAAAAAAAAATTCTTGCACAGCCACAAGATAGAAAAAAAATTCATGCTAAAACAAAATGCCCAACCCCCACCCCTAAAAATGAAATGGTCCATCCCCAAGGAGGGTACACTCATTCATCTTCAAACATTGACAGCTATTTAATATTTAATCTATACGTTTACTTATATTTCATGGACAAAGTGTTGCTGAAAGGTTGAAGTTGTGGCTTAAATTATAATCAACATTTAATATGAGCAACAACATAAAAAAGAAACACTGCTGATCAGCAGTCAATACTGATATAATGGTGCAGGCATTCCTTCACCTTCAGGGTATTATAACAACAGTGAGAGCTGTTTTTGGATCACTACGATCAGAATAATTTGAAAAGTATTTTGGAGTTAAGCCCAATTATTGCTTATCACTTTTACGTTGAGCAAGTAAGCTCGAAAAGATCATAAGCTTATCCAAAGGCAATGTAACTGTATATAATACAAATGTACTTAACTTTTAAGCTTACTTACCCAACGTGAAAGAGCAACCAAAAATAGGCCATTTCACCCGCATACAACCTCTAAGCTGCGTTTTAGCCATCCAACAGTATTCTATTTACAACCAATCTTAACCAAACGTTTGAAAACTTGAAGCTTTAGTGTTCTAGTACAACTTGTACATGTCATCTTCTTGACAGTTTGATGAAGCAAAGAATTTAAATCAACCTGTACGCTCGCTCACGATTGCAAAATTTGCGTTGATTATGTTACTATGATGGCTCTCTCTCACAAAGAGTAAAAAGGATTTCTTGTTATCAACCATTAAGCAGGAATGTGCAAAGGATTTGCAGCTGTTTCCAGCAGGAACTTTTGCCTCACTCGAGCACTTACGTTCAGGAAATTAGCATTCAATTGATTCGGCAAGCAAAGTCATAATGCAAAGCTGAAGGGTTACTGTTGTTGAAATTTTACAGTACACAGCCTGGCTAAGCTACCACTCACGTGCTTTTCCCTCGTGGCGTAGATTGTCAAGCTGGCCTGGAATTTTTGAAATCGACACCAATGCGAGATGCAGTTGCTCTTGTAGCCATTGACTAGCTTCCTGCTTGTATTGCGGAAAGAAAACTTATTCCGACAACTCAATTCGAGGTAAGGTAAATGTAAATTTCTGAAATTTATTGGTTAGGAAAAGAAAAGCGCGAAGCATGGAAACCATCTACGATTGGAAAGGAATTCTGGGAGAATCAAAATGGCGGACACCAATAAAGAACCAATAAATATTGTCAACTTTGTCATTTGCTGTGCATCCGTTTGTGATCCATTATTTTCTGGAAATTTTTGAGGTAATAATTAACTTCTACACCGGTAAATCTGTCAACAGCCTCAACAGTAACACTATTTAATTTTGTTTTGACAGGTTAAATGCTGCCAGGTGAAAAAGTGCGAGAGCATTTCGGGCCTAGTAGCAGAACTAATCAACCCTGCTAGAAAGTCTCCTAACAAGGGTTCGGTTCCCTGTCAGCGGAACATCCGAGTTTTCAGGAGCCGGACAAGTAGTTGGAGAAAATGGGAAAGATGCGCTATTGAGAAGGACCCTCGCTTACGGTACCAAATATGATATCGGAGTATTCTATTGGACTAAGGAGAACAACAAATTGGCTGGGTGCCTGACCAAACAATTTTGGATGTCGTTTGCCAAGCTTTCGAGTCAAAATTGACTGTGCAACTGCCACAACAGTGGCAGATAAATTTGCAAAATTTATGTAATAAGTGAAACCGAGAAGTGATTGTTTAATTAACTAATTCGATGCCTTTGTTGTATAAGCTTAAATAAGCCAAGGAAAATGTATGTTAGTTTGATTCAGATCAGGTATCCATTTTTAAGTGAAAAAGTTGGATTTTTTTTCCAATATTTTGTTTGGCAGTGTATATGATCTTTATATTTTTGTTTGATTATTGTATTTATTGCAATATCGTAAAAACATTTAAGCAGCTAACTGAATTGTTTTCTCATTCTAGAAAAGCAATATTAATGTTCCTGCCTCTTGTTTGGCTAATTAATTTTTATAATACAATTTAGCATTTACATTATTTATATAATGTAGTTGTTGTTGTTATTGTAATAATTTGAATCTCAGTATAGCTAAAAGGGGCTTTAAAATCTGGATACCGGAGACTTAGGGTCACTTAGATCTATCTGAGACCAAGTGAACTGATTGTGATAATTTTGTTTATTGAAAGACGAGACAAACTATCATGAACGCCAGGAGTCAAGTCAGGACTCAAGCTATAGTCCTAACCCTAACTGTACGTCTAACCTGAACTGGAGTCATTCAGGTCGCATCCTGACTTAAGTCCTGACTCGATCGGACCTGTTTGAATCCTCTCTCATATTTCTCTCCAGAGACCAGTGGCTTGGTATTTAGGTATAGTGATGAAGAAACTGTCAATAACTTTTTGTTTAATCACTTTTTAGAAACACTTTTATGTTGCCTGAAGTTGGCTTCAGTCACCTTAAGTCGCCTTAAATTGCCTTAAGTCGCCTTAAATCGCCTTAAGTCGCCTAAAGTCGCCTTAAGTCACCAGTATTTTAAACTAATTTTTCCTTAAGTCGCCTTAAATCGCTTAAAGTCACCTAAAGTTACGGCGACTCCAAGACATGTAAGCTTATTTTCCAATATGCCTAATACACCGACGCCCAAGTACATGTATACGCTCCCACAGCGTCTTGTTCAACAGAGATCCAGCAACTACGTTGGCCCTGAGAAGAACCTTTGTCCATGTTCAACTGATTTCCAGCGTACTTTTAGACATTACCAAGTCGAATGGATAGCAAAACAGCTTGAAAAATAGTCCAATATGGCGTCGAAACAGAGACGGTTTAATAGTCGTGCATCTATGCATGCTCGAGTCGGCTTGTCATTACTTTGTTTTGATTGGATGCTGAGGCTCTCCCGAGACTGCCGACGGGTAGATCTTCTACCGCTCTTGATTGGTTTTCAAACAATATTTCACTGTTACTATCGGAAAACCGAGACAGACAGAAGGACAGAAGGACAGAATTCTAGATTCTCGATTCTACACGATTAGTAGACTGCCTGCTGACATCGATCCTGGCAGCAATTAATGTATGGCTTTGTTTTGCAGGAGGAGATGAATGGAAGGACGTTGCTAAGACACTGGGATTGACCTCAATGGAGATACGTTTTCTTGATAAGCGAACTGTGGACCCATTTGATGCTGTGTTGGCTGTCAATACTGAGCGGCGCGGATTAACTGTGGGTAACCTCTACAATATCCTGATTGAATGTGGGTTGCCCATGTCAGCCGACCTTCTGTGATCGAACTCTGAACCCATATACCGGCCTTTCATTACTTGGCGTTGTTACATGAGATGAGCGGTCTGTACAATGTGCTAAATAAATGTGGGCTGCTGCCTGTGATAGCCGACCTTCTGTCTGTGATCATCGCGTACAGTTTACAGGATTTAGGATGAACAGTCAACTCCCACTTAAACAGACACCTTCAAGACCACGATTTATGCCTGTAATGGCAATAGTCAAGACAAGGCAACAATATTTATTTGTACTGAACATAAAAAAGACCGGTAAATTTTACATTAGTAGATTACATTTGTGGCTGTCCAATTAGGTTCCAGCTGCCTGAAATAACAGTCTATGAAAGCAATTTTTTTAGTAATTCTTCTGTACTTTCGTCGTGTTGCTTTCGTCAGAGCTCAATTGTACATCGCTACGTCAAAGACTGTTTTGGCACAACATAATCGAATAGAGAGGATTTTAATAAGTTATATAACTTTTGACATTATGACAGTCCTTCATGAGGGAGTTCCTCATTTTCTCTCCACCCTCGCGCGTCGCATCTCCGCGCGGGAGACGATTTTCGCGTTCGCTCGCGGGATCACCCGCTGGACAAGCCTGAGTGCAGAGAAATGAGGGACTACCCGCAGTCAACCCAAAATCCGTTCAGTGATTCTCTAATGATCTGTTCTATTTAATTAAAAGATCAACAACGCAATAATTGCAATAATCGCAAGAAAATGCCAGGCTGCAGGTGTACTACTTTCCATTGCTATACCTAGCAGCACACCTTCACTTTTTAAGCGAAAGTTTATATTTTATAGTAAATAAAACTTATAACGACAGTGTTAAAGACCGCAAAGTAACAATTTTCCCCAAATTAACCTTTTATAGTCGAGATATTGTGTAACGAGAGGTTTTTGGCCTGTTGGCTAAGTTACAAACGCTTGACGGAACTTTGCAAATATTGATACTTGACAACTGAAATACTTCGCGAAGGCGCGTGAAGACTGAATGTTTAGCAAATAGTGATTTGCTAACGACGACGTGAAATGGGGGAGAAAAGCTCGGTAGAGCGGACTAGCTTGCTGCAGGCACTCGTTACAACTGCCAGAGGTACAGGGATCTAGTTTCCACGTCCCGATGAACAAGGAGGCGAAGCAAGAAGTGACACTTCTCTGGAAGAGAGCAACTTCTTTATTTGTAGAGTAAAGCTCGTAGAGTAATACTTCACACTGAACTAGCTTGTTGGTAATCCATCATGGTTGTCCGGTGGTACTTCTAAGGTAGTTGTAAGGTAATCGTAAGGTAATCGATTTACAACAGTTTTGACGCTACTTTTATATTGTCTTAAGTAAATACAGGTGTTCACTTAATTCAAAAGAATACAAAAGTTCATTTAAAAAGACATGTGTTGCTTGATAACGAGTTACAATTTGATTGGTTAAATTTCAGTTCTTTATGATAGTAAAACAAAGTTCGTCTCTTTAGGGTTTTCCGATTTAGCGGAAATAACGCGGAAACGGAAGGATTTTTTCCGGATATATAAGTGATACAATTAACCATTATATTATTACAATGAAATTCAATTCGTTCTATAGGTGTCGGCACATTCACTAAAGCGTGATGCTTGAAGTTATTTTTGGCGGTAAATTTGCCTGTAAAGACCTGTAAGCCCGGCGTAGCTTTTTCTCGACAGCTAGAGTTACCTTTTTGTAAACAAGGCCAAACACACGAGGATTGACCGAGCGCTGCTAAATGTACTGGTATTCTTAATTTCAAAAACGTACCGTTTTTGTTTTGCTTGACAGTTTGCATAGCTGTATGTTGACTTCATTTTTAATAGACATTTTAGGCTGCAGGCAATTTTAAATTGTATCATGAATTTGTAGTATTGTTTCCGTTCCCGGTTTCGCGGCTTAGGTATCTCAATACCTCCGAGGATACTGAAGAAGTCATTGCAGTCAGAGCTTTGCAGGGATGCAGATTTCTATCATATACTCGGTCGGCATTTCGAAAGTTTTTTTACTGTGGAAATAATAATTTTAATCTGGATAAGTTGTCGGTTTAGGAACTGATGCCTTGTTTTCTCGAGAGAGCGCTACTAAGGTTTTATCTAACTGTGATCTGGTACTGGGCAAAGATAATCAAGGTGGACTTAGAAAAAAGAACGTATGAAGGTTAAATCAACTCCGTCGGAGTCGAAAGGACAGTCGCATGAAAAAAAAATCGCCCACTCCAGAAACAATGAAAAATACCATCATAATAATCTTTTACGTGCAGGCTCAGCCTCACCGGGATGTGATTATTCAAGTCTCCTTTGTTAGAATGGCACAATGGAATTCAGAGTACATGTAGGAACGCTAGGAAGTAGCATTGTGTGTTCGTATACAAATGTGTACCGTATGCAAATTGCCAGGAAGTTGAAGCACAGCACGTGCAGTTCGTGCTGAAAACAAACGAAATTGAAAAAAAAAAACCGTTGCGTAAGAAATAAATTAGCATACGAAAAAAACAGCTTTTGTCTCATATGAGCTCTGGCTCAAGGAGTCAACATTGCTTGTTGTTATCGTACATTTTGAGAGCCGAAAATTCTGAAGATGAAAAGAGGAACCTGCCAAACAGAGCTATTCTAAAGACAACTCGCTTAGTAAGTGGTATATGATTTTTGCTGTTTAGCGACAGAATTCCTGCGATGAACTCACGTGGTTTCAGCTGAACGCAAAAATTCAACACTTGGATACTGGTTACATTATAGTCGCTTCACTTTTGTTTAGTTACGTTCCTTGTTGATATTTGCCGTTCAATGACTCCTGAAAAGGGACATTAACGTTAATTTTACGCAAAAGTAAATCCACTGTGTAATGCAATCGAATTAGGCCCGGTTCAAACTTTGAATCTAATGTAAATGAGCAAGAACAACGGAGTTTTCTCATTTGCATTAGATGCGGCACATGTGAAGTTCAAAGTTTGTTGAAAGAATATTAAAGATTCAGTCACCATTTGTTGTGTCAGTTGAGATTTTGATAATTAATATTAATACGTCAGGTGCAGTCACTTTATAGCTTATAAAACATCACATACTAATCGCGTTCGAAGAACGCAATCCTAATTTCGTGTTGGTTGTCCTGTGGTTTATGTGCAGTAAAATCTGAGATTTTTTGGTAGACGGTCTTCCAAATAACCGCCCCTGTCGTTTTTTTCAGGGGCTCATTTCCGCCGGAAATCCCTTCGAACGCGTCTCCATAAGCTGTGATTACTGCTAGTTAAAATGAATGTTTTCATCAGATATAAAGTCAGTGCACGTGACGTATTATCAATCTGTTAGGTTTGTGGGCTTCAATTGTTTTGAAATTGCGACAACTGTATTTGCTTTAGAAAGTCTTTTCACGTGTCAAATATCTCAACAGAAAATAGACAATGAATAACTGAAAATGCATTGTGCAAAATGACCCAACACCACATTTTTATCGTCAATTAGCTAGCAAGGCGGAAAAATTCTTTCCGTTTCCGCTAAATCGGAAAACCCTTTTCGGTTCCTATAGTTTTCCTTTGATTTGTGTTAATCTATTGAAAAAGCACGTGTTGCAGACTAGACTGTATTGTAAAAAGTTGCAGATGATCTTTTGAAATGTAAATTATTCGGTGGTTAACAAAACAAACATCTGTTCTATTCAAGGTTATTCTCTATTGAAAGCACACGTGTTCTATTGAAATTAGAGTTCATTTTCACACTTGTTTTACGGATGTTCTATTGTTCACATACAAAAGTTGTCTGACCTTGCTAAAGAAAACAGGGATATGCTACGATGGTTGACTACATGGAAATGATCGTTTTAGGTATTGCTTGTTATCTGTCAACAGCCTCAACAGTAACACAATTTAGTTTTGTTTTGACAGGTTAAATGCTGCCAGGTGGAAAAGTGTGAGAGCACTTCGGGCCTTGTCAACAGAACTAATCAACCCTGCTAGAAAGTCTCCTACGAGGGTTCGGTTCCCTGTCAGCGGAACTTCCAAGTTTTCAGAGCCGGACAAGTAGTTGGAGAAAATGGGAAAGATGCGCTATTGAGAAGGACCCTCGCTTACGGTACCAAATATGATATTGGAGTATTCTGTTGGACTAAGGCAAACAGTTTTGGATGTTGTTTGCCAAGCTTTCGAGCCAAAATTGACTGTGCAACTGCCACAACAATGGCAAATAAATTTATGTAATATGTGAAATCGAGAAGTGATTTTTAAGTAACTAATTCGATGCCTTTGTTGTATAAATAAGTCAAGCAAAATGTATGTTAGTTTGATTCAGATCAGGTATCCATTTTTAAGTAAAAAAGTTGGATTTTTTTCCCAAGTACTTAGAACAAACTTCCTCGGATTTTGTTTGGCAGTGTATGTGATCTTTATATTTTTGTTTGATTATTGTTTTTATTGCAATATCTTAAAAACTTTTAAGCAGCTAACTGAATTTTTTCGCATTCTAGATAAGAAATATTGTTCCTGCTTCTTTTTTGGCTAATTAATGTTCATAATACAATTTAGCATTCATGTTATTTATGTAATGTAGTTGTTGTTGTTGTTATTGTAATAATTTGAATCTCAGTATAGCTAAAAGGGGCTTTAAAATCTGGAAACTGGAGACTTATGATCACTTAGGTCTATCTGAGACCAAGTGAACTGATCGTGATAATTTTGTGTTTTGAAAGACGAGACAAACTATCATGAATGCCAGGATTCAAGTCAGGACTCAAGCTATAGCCCTAACCCTAACTCTACGTCAAACCCTAACTGGAGTCCTTGGTCACATCCTGACTTAAGTCCTGACAGTCGATCGGACCTGGCTTGAATCAACTGTTTATTAACTGTTTATTAACTTTTTATTAATAATCACAAATTTTACATAAAGCAATATCCACTGCCCGCAGTTAGCAGATTAGCTAGTCGAGGCGGGCAGTGGTTACACGTATGTAATACATATACAGACAGAACACAAGAAAGACTAGAGAAAAACAGTAGTTAAATAAATAAACAAATAAATATAAATAAATTCAATTTAATTAAGTTTACAATCATGAACATTGCAAATATAAGAAGGCCAAGTTTTCAGGAAATTTTTGTTATTAAGTCGGGTAAATCAATATAATCATTTTCTTCTGAAAGTATTCGGAGTAAAGTGTCGTGGACATTGATTTTAAAGTTATTTTTGGACATTTGACGCATTTCACACGGTAAGCTATTCCAGACTTTTACACCATATCTTGAAAAAGACTTAATTTGTTTATCTAACCTTGAGTGTTTAACATAATAGTCACCTGTCTCACCTGTCTCATATTTCTCTCCAGAGACCAGTGGCTTGGTATTTAGGTATAGTGATGAAGAGACTGTCAATAACTTTTTGTTTCATCACTTTTTAGAAACACTTTTATGTTGCCTGAAGTTGCCTTCAGTCACCTTAAGTCGCCTTAAGTCGCCTTAAATTGCCCTAAGTCGCCTAAAGTCGCCTTAAGTCGCCAATATTTTAAACTAATTTTTCCTTAAGTCGCCTTAAATCGCCTTAAATCGCTTAAAGTCGCCTAAAGTTACGGCGACTTAAGGTCCCAGAGTAGGCCTAAAATGGTACTGTGGATGTCAAGAGATTTCAGGCGTACGGGTGTCAGAAGAAACACAAGCTGTTGACTGAGCTCAGGGTCTTCTTGATCGTTAGCTGAGGAGGGGTCGTTGTGTGCGTAACCAGGACTGGATCTGATATTCGTCGTGGTGGTTGGGCCGACAACTTGTGATACTCGGCGTGATGAATATTCGTTGACTGTAGTAGCATGGCCACGAAGTGACAAAACCAAAAGAATGACAAGGAATTTGATGAGGAAGGTTGTTGCTGACTTACTCTGTTTAACCAAAGAACCGCAATGGCGAATAAGTTTGGTTTGAAAAGGGGTTGATTTAGCATTCTTTCCTCGGCCATTGGAATGGCAGTTCTCGTGAACTGTTAAAGTAGCCATGGGGCTGGACGGAACTGCTTCTAGTGACAACTCGAGAGGGTGCGTCTTGTCTAGCTTTAGCTTTCCTCTTGCAAAGTCAATTACCGCACCATTGGATGACAGGAAATCTCGACCAAGAACGGCGTTGTAGGTCATGTTTTCTATGACATGGAATTGACATGGAAATTCTCTTCCATTCAGTAACAAAGGTACTTGAATCTATCCGATAGTTGACAGTTTCTCGCCACTGACGGTCTTCACTACTGTGCGAGTACTTGAGGCAATAATAGATGAATCCCTTTTGCTCAATGTTTCTTTAACAAATGCGGCATTCATTATAGAGATACAGGCTCCTGAATCAATTAACAGGTCAATTGGACAACTGTGTATTTTTCCGGTGACAAAGGCGTTATGTTGCTGTTTGTTGCTTGGAAGAAATGGACGTTTCGAAAGTTGAACAGTTTCTGTTAGATTTGTATGTTGGTGGGATTGGTGTATCTGTGGTATCGCAGAGCCTTGTTTGATGCGGCCTGATTGGGAATAATTCTTTCTCTTGTATTCACTGGCGTCTTTTTTAAACTGGCGAAGTGCCCCTCCTGATGTTATAGATGACTTTTCTTGGTTTGTGTTGTTAGGATTATTTAGTATTCTGACTGCCAGGTCTGTGAAATGGTGGGAACTTTCTGTAGTGGGTGCTTGTAACTTCCTTTCCGCAAGAGATTCATCAAGGTTTTGTTCTTGTGGGGTACTAGGCTTGTTGTCGGGGTTAATCTCTATTCTGATCACTATCTCTGGCTTATCAACTCCCTTCGTTTGGGTGTGGTCGTCAGAAGATCTCGTGGTTTGGATACAGCAGGTAGAAGAAGTATCTGAGCTAGACCTGGATTTTCCCTTTTCCGATGAGGTCTCGTGTGTAATAGCGTCACTGTGATGTTGATTGTTGGGACTTGGGTATGTGCAGATGTGGATGGTAATGGTTGGCTCCTTCTTGCATAGTGAACTTGTTAGAAACGCTTGACGGAACTTGCAAATATTGATACTTGACAACTGAAATACTTCGCGAAGGCGCGTGAAGACTGAATGTTTAGCAAATAGTGATTTGCTAACGACGACGTGAAATGGGGGAGAAAAGCTCGGTAGAGCGGACTGGCTTGCTGCAGGCACTCGTTACAACTGCCAGAGGTACAGGGATCTAGTTTCCATGTCCCGATGAACAAGGAGGCGAAGCAAGAACTGAGACTTCTCTGGAACACAGCAACTTCTTTATTTGTAGAGTAAACCTCGTAGAGTAATACTTCACACTGAACTAGCTTGTTGGTAATCCATCATGGTTGTCCGGTGGTACTTCTAAGGTAGTTGTAAGGTAATCGTAAGGTAATCGATTTACAACAGTTTTGACGCTACTTTTATATTGTCTTAAGTAAATACAGGTGTTCACTTAATTCAAAAGAATACAAAAGTTCATTTAAAAAGACATGTGTTGCTTGATAACGAGTTACAATTTGATTGGTTAAATTTCAGTTCTTTATGATAGTAAAACAAAGTTCGTCTCTTTCGGTTCCTATAGTTTTCCTTTGATTTGTGTTAATCTATTGAAAAAGCACGTGTTGCAGACTAGACTGTATTGTAAAAAGTTGCAGATGATCTTTTGAAATGTAAATTATTCGGTGGTTAACAAAACAAACATCTGTTCTATTCAAGGTTATTCTCTATTAAAAGCACACGTGTTCTATTGAAATTAGAGTTCATTTTCACACTTGTTTTACGGATGTTCCATTGTTCACATACAAAAGTTGTCTGACCTTGCTAAAGAAAACAGGGATATGCTACGATGGTTGACTACATGGGAATGATCGTTTTAGGTATTGCTTGTTATTTATTTCGAGTTTATTTGCTCGTAATTCGCTGATACTTTCATGTGTGTATTTTTCTCTCGTGACAATTGAAATATTTTCTACCCACTCGCCGTCTACCTTGATTGGGGCCTTTGACCTCGTGTACATTATCTAATTGGTACAGGAACCGATTCGTGTTATTCCTCAACATGTACACCTTTTAAGCTTTTTATCATTGACTTGTTCTTAATAAATAAATGAAAAACGAAGATGCTTTCTTCGAGATGAACTCGCTGGGTACATGTAAAAGGGGGTTGTTGAACAATTTAACTTGGCTAACGAATGCGAGGCATACGGACGTCTCGGGATGACAACTTCAGCGCGGTTTAAGTGTGTACCCACATTTTGTGGGTCGATTTAGTATTCATATATGCATTCTATTGTTTTTCTAATTGAATATTCATCATTCACGGCACGAACAATTTCCGAAAATGCAGCCAGCTTACACGATCGTAAGCGCTTTGATGTTAGGTGCGATTTATTTCTTTTGTTTCTAGTTTCATGCTCGAATTATGTTTTGACACACCATTGTTTCGTTGAAATTAACTTTATAATGAAAACAAAGTGGAAAGCCGGAACTTATATCACGCTAAAAGTGTAAGATATGATGCCATAGCCATTTCGTCAAACAGCAATGCGTAGCAAAAAATATCGAAGGTTTTGGGTTCGCGATTGAGTCCTCCACTCGGCAGTCAAGTGCCATTCACAACGGAATCGCTGAACGCAAATAGCTGAAGTAAATTACTGTACCGCTTTTAATAGCGCTGAATTCAGGCTTATGGCAAAACACTACATGAACAAACTTTATACGACGTAAAAAAATAAAAGAATGGAATTTATTTTAGCGAAATATGCTGTAGTTTCCCTCCTTATAATTTTTTTTACGAACGGCAAGGATGGTCACGCTGTTTTCTTTCAAAATGCTGACGATCGACAAGCGTACGTGACCCGGGGCTTGACCTTTGACGATATGCAAATTCACGGCGGTCTAACATCCCAGCAATAGAGCGTATGCACTCACGTGGCAAGCAGCTATGCAAATTTATTGGAACAAAAGAAAGTGTTAACATAAGAAAAGCGTTCAAATCCCACAGGATTGTTTTGGTACACCAACATGGCCGCCGTTCTATTGTTTTGGTACACCAATATGGCCGCCGTGACGTCATGTGCATACGCTCTATTACGCTCGACTTTTCTTTGTAAAAGAAAAATTTGAAAAGTTTTCAAAGTTATAATTCAGCTTTCCACGGCTTCGCTGTAACATTTCTCTATCCTCACCGGAGGCAAACACGAGAGCCGTTTATTCTACCGAGAGACATCAACTGGTAGAAATGAGTTCACTTTGCAATTAAACTTTTTTTGTTTATGAATGGAAAGTTGTAAAGATTGCCGAGTTAATTTGGATTTTGCGCAAGTTGTGTCAGTTTAGCTTCACGCGGAGCGTAAGAAACATTTCTTGGAAAGCTGTACATGAATGATTTTCACGGCGAATCGCAGAATTAAAATAGGAAAAAAATAAATAAGTTATTTACCGGCTTAGGTCGGTCCGTATAGGAAAAAACTGTGCCCTCGGTCTTGAGTACGGCCCTCGGCCTACGGCCTCGGGCCGTACTCAAGACCTCGGGCACAGTTTTTTCCTATACGGACCTCCCGGCCGGTAAATAACATATATATCTCGAGATAAAAAATTATCTCGAGATAAAAAATTATCTCGAGATAAAAAATTATCTCGAGATAAAAAATTATCTCGAGATAAAAAATTATCTCGAGGTAATTTTAACTCGAGATAAAAATTTATCTCAGTATAAAAACATATCTCGAGATAACTAAACTGAACACAGGCCAAATTATCTCGAGATAAAAAAAATTGAGCATGGCACCTATGGGCCACCGTAGAATTTGCATTTTCATTGGCATGAAAACGACAGCGAGAGCGTGTAGAGCGTGCAGAAAGATACTCGCTGTTAAAACTCGACATTTCATTGGTTGGTTTACCTGGGAAAACCAATCGACCCTACTATCTAGGTAGGCTTTTACCTTGGAAAAATTATATTGTTTTCCATGGCGTGACCATTAATTAAAATTTACCTAGGTAAATTTTACCAAGGTAACATCGGTTACACGTAGAAAACCATTTACCCAGGTAAATTCAAATTTAAGCGTGCCATGTAACAAAGGCGCTATTGTTTTCCAGGGCGGGCAAATAAAATTTACCTAGGTAAAGGCCGTGTTTTCACGAGCGATTTTTCAAGTCGCTGAGCGAGTGACAGTCGGAAATCTCGTGAAAACAGTTGCTTGTCCAACTCGCTTAAAGTTAAGCGAGTCGGCGAATTTCAATAGAATTCTCATTAAGGTAGCTTAAGCGAGTCGGCAATTAATTTCGGCCAATCACATTTCGCCAACGTTCAAACACCCGAGAAGGGCACGTCAGAGGTGATATAATTTGCATTTGCCGCAAATATTTGAATTGGCCAGAAACGCAATGGTACGCTATCCATTTCTTCATGATTACAGTTCGAATTTTCCACCGTCTCTGATGCTGGAAGAAGCCCGATAGCACTGACACCAATAAACATAAGAATCACATATTTGCAAGCGTCTCTTTCTTGTTATTCCGCGAATAACAAGGGACAAACATCAAGAAAAATGAATAAAGCTCTGTCCGTGAAAACGCATAAATTATTTAAGCTGCTTAACGCTGTCGGTAAACAAATCACCTCAAGGAATGTTAAGCGAGAAAAACCGCCTCGTGAAAACACAGCCAAAATCGGTTACACGGAGATAAAAACTTTACCTAGGTAAATTCAAATTTCAGCGTGCCGCGGCTATTGTCATTTCGACTTTACCTAGGTAAAAGTTGTATCGTATAACCGCGCCTATTGTGTACTGCTAACAGCATCAATTAAGGTGGGTCTGCATACGAGTTTTTCCGGGTGTCAGTGGCTGTGTTTTCACGAGGCGGTTTTTCTTGCTTAACATTCCTGTAGCTAATTTGTTTACTGACCGCGTTAAGCAGCTTAAAAAATTTATGCGTTTTCACGGACAGAACTTTATTCATTTTTCTTATACCATGCGCGATATATTTTCTTTTGTTAAAACAATAGAAAATTAGAACACAAAAGAACGACAATACAATGCCCTTCTTTGTTGTTTAATTGCCGACAAGCTTAAGCGACCTGGTTTGGTGGCTTAAATTTAATGAGAATTCTATTGTAGTTCGCCGACTCGCTTAACTTTAAGCGAGTTGCACAAGCAACTGTTTTCACGAGATTTCCGACTGTCACTCGCTTAGCGACTTGAAAAATCGCTCGTGAAAACACGGCCAGTAAAACGCGGGGTCGGGGCCGGGGTCGGGGCCGGGGTCGGGGTGGGATTAGGTCTAGGATTAGGTATGGGATGAGGCATAGTGTTAGGATTAGGTAAAGGGATTATATTTAATACCATACCTAATCCTAGACCTAATCCCACCCCGACCCCGGCCCCGACCCCGCGTTTTACTGATACCCAGTTTTTCCACTGGTTTTGCGCATCCAGCTAAATCACCACTATAATGTTATGAAAACGTAAATGTATAGTGCGTTTTTGAATATGCTTATGCAGACATACATTGTAAGAGATATATTTTGAGTGCGAATAAAGTGGCTGGTCTCTCGATGGCTGGTCAGCTCCCTCCAGTTGTCTCTAGTGCTTACATGGGAAGTGTTTTCCATTCGGCTGCGCGCAAGAGAATAGAAGTAAACTATTACACACTGCAACAATTAGGGACAGACTATTAAAAAAATTCAAAAATGGTCGGATGCCTAAGAAAAATATCCTAATATATATAGATAGCCTGAGCCTAACAGCGTCGCTCTTTGAACAGAAAGCCGATGATAAACTTAACTGAGGTGAAAGGTCGGAAGCACAAGAATAAATTTTACCACAATTGCCGCTAAACTCGCAATCTGATTGGTCGACGTGAGTGGTAAATGAGAGTCCAGACAACGGTGCTGACGCTAACATCACGCGCGCTTGAAAACAACCAATAGAGCGTATGCACTCACGTGGCAAGCAGCTATGCAAATTTATTGGAACAAAAGAAAGTGTTAACATAAGAAAAGCGTTCAAATCCCACAGGATTGTTTTGGTACACCAACATGGCCGCCGTTCTATTGTTTTGGTACACCAATATGGCCGCCGTGACGTCATGTGCATACGCTCTATGAGATTGCGAGAAAGTTATAGACAACGCTTGCTCTTTCTTTGCTGTCACGTTTTGTACCAAGACTTCGATTTTTCCTTGTATTTTTTTCTAAATATTGTTGTAAAAAACAAATTTACACCGGTTTTTCGTGGTGTGGACTCTTATTTACCACGATTTACGTCATCACATGGTCAAAATTTGTTGCTGACTCACTCGGCTGCGCCTCGTGAGTCCACAACATTTTGACGATGTGATGACGTAAATCGTGGTAAATAAGAGCCTCACCAGGGCCACACCACGGAAAACCGGTGTAAATTTGTTAAATATATTCACTATGCGATATACTTTCCCTCGGCACGATTTTTTCTCTTTGTAGCGGAGCTCTCGCCGGGCCGAAGGCCAGGCTGCGCAGCACCATACTCATAGAACCAGAGAACCATAGAACCCATGGACGTCATTTATCATGGTCATGGCTAGCGGAATGTTTCGCGGGCGCGTTGTGTGCCCGCCGCCGTATCGTAAGGCCCGGTTTAAACGTCGCATTTTACATGCGCCGAATCTAATTGCCGAATTAAGTGCATGTAAAATGCGACATTTAAATCAATTAAATTCGGTAGATTTGTATTAAATGCGAGTTCAGTCGAATATGCGACTGAGGTTCGACAGTTGATTTAAGGCCCCATTTCACATGTGTCGAATCGAATTCATAAATTATGTTAATTATATTTTACCCATAACTCCACAGTTTTATGCTACATGACATGCGCACAGAAAATTGGCGGGAATCGCGGATCGCGGGTCCAAAAGAAAGCAATATGGCGGCTGTCGAGGATACTAGAATGTGTGATTCATGCTTCTCTTCGACAAAGTATACATGTTTGACATGCGGTCATTTTTTTTTTATATGAGATGCTCTGTTTTTGAAGTAGACGAGGAAACACTGGGTTGGAAGGCAGGATGAAGTGTAGCTCGTTGCGAAGCTTGTTTTCGGGAGAAGATGGAGAACGAAATTTGATCAGGAAAGTGCCTAGGTACTTGGTGTATCCCTGATCATAATGTATGGTACCGGTACTTCACGTATCCCTTATTGTAATGTATTTAGATATATTGCAGTGTAATTTAGGGTCGGATTACAGTATCTAGGGTTGAAGCACTGATTTTAGTATTTAGGGTTAAGCACTGATTCCAGTATTTCCAGTGTATTGAAAGGGTTAGTTCTTATATATGGTCTGGGCTGGCAGCATATTATCTTATATCCCTTAAAAATTACAATTTGCGGCAGCTAGTCCTCGGTGGTACAGTGGATAGTGTGCATGGAGTAGATCATACGGCTCGGGTTCGATTCCCCATTCTGCTGTTTTTATCTTCTTTTTCTACTGAAATAAAAACTAAGTGTTTAAATACAAAATAATAAGGGATACACCAAGTACATACCGGAAAGTGAAACGAATACCACTGTCTCCTCTCGCTCGGTTTAAGTCTTCTTCTTGCTAGCAGGTGATGCACTGCCATCTGCATTATAAGTCGCCGTTTCCTGTTAGCTCGAATGGTGTTTGAGAGGCATAAACGCCACAAACTCAAAATGTGCTCCTTATCTTTGTCAGCCATATTGGCGGGAAACTTAGAGCGGAGTCTGGGAATAAAGATGTCACTCGCACTCGGCAATTAAATTCGGCACAATTAAATGCGACGTTTAAATCAAATGCCGAACTTTTTTAAATCAAGTCGACTTAAATTAGTATTAGATTCGGCGCATGTAAAATGCGACGTTTAAACCGGGCCTAATAAACAATTTGACCAGCAATGAAGAATTAAAAATTTTAAAACAACCCAATAATACAGTTACAGTTTTAAAGGCAAGAATTCATTCAACACAATAGAAAGATGACGCTACATGAAACGGCTTTCCACCTGCCTTTCATTCAACACCGAGAGACTTCGTTAATATAAAATGCCGCGTTACTTTATTTTTATTGCAGCGCTTACAACAAAAGCAAAAGTTGCGACGCCCGCCTTAACTTTGGTTTTCGTATTTACAATATTTACTTTAGATACAGGTTGATCTTAGCACTCTTCAAACAAAAGAATACATAAATACTGTACAATGTTTTGTATCGTAGATAAGGTGAGCCACTCACATATAATGAGATAAAAAGTGTTCTTAATTCCAAATTAAACTAAGGGTGCTTACTATTTGTCAGAACCGAACCGTTCTCTTCGCAAACAGAATGCAGGTGTAGACGACCGGCAACTCAAAGTTTGAGACAACAACCACAAGAGGCTATCTTAGTTTATGTCCGCCTATTTCTCTTGTGTAGCCAGTAACCTCAACGCTTCATAACAGCCCTGGCGTGCGTTTCTCAAAACTCTGAAGACTTTTCGGGCCTCAAAAGCTATTTTCTGTGCAGGCTATTTACCAAAAGGGTCCCAAAAGAGATTCAATTTTCGTCCGTGTTGGAAGCTAAGCAATAAAATCCTAAGTTGACGAGAAACTTTGCACTGGTTTTCGGGCCAAAAACTTCACCGCCACTTGAAAGAAATTGAATTTCAAAAATAGCTTTTGGGCCCGAAAAGTCTTCGGGAGTTTTGAAAAACGCACGCCTGGCTTTTTTGAAGAACTTTTCTACAAAGACAATCAAAATGGTGTACACTATTTGCAAATTCACCGGTCCGACCCGGACAGACAGTGACACTGTTTCGGCCTGTACAGAGTTGCCACTCATTAGAACATAAAGAATTCCCTGACTTTTCCCTGACTTTTCACTGACCTCCAAACAATTTTCACTGACTTTGCATCAGGCGAATTATCAAATAAGCCACATCCACTATTACATTTGCTTCAGCTTCTTTTGCAGACCATCAATATTCTTTTCTTCACTTTTCGATCTCTTTACATTTTTCACGGGATTTTGAACGTATGGCATTTGACTTCACCAAACTGAAAACAAAATTCCCTAACTTTTCACTGACTTTGACAAGAACTAAGATTTTCCCTGACCTTTTGCAAAATTCCCTGACTTTTCCCTGACCTTGAAAAATTTTTGTTTTTCCGTGACTTTTCCCTGACCGTGGCAACCCTGCTGTAGGTCTCATCAGCGCAGTACTGAAAAACTGAGGTGAATCGGTCTTCAAGATCGATTCTTATGATTGCCCACTTGTGGTATAATCATAGTGCCATGCCCAGAGTGCTCAAACAACCGAGGTAGTGAGCTATGCGCAGTGCTAAATAGGCAATGGTATCCTCAGTTTATATTCACCGGTCAGGACGGCCAGTTCTTAAAATGATAGAAACTTATTTACGAACGGACTTCTCCTACCGGCCAGTTCTAACAAACAGTAAGCGCTCTCTTAGAAGGTACAGTTAGTCATACCGAGTCCATAGTCTCACTAGTCTTACGGCAGCCTTACTGCAGCCGGACTACAGTGGTGCCAATAATGGATCTAGATGGGGCTCCAGGCGGGCGTGGATCTCGAAAGTTCCGATACCTTTTCGGGCCTGTTATATACGAAGTGTTTACCAACAAAGATTCCATTTTGTTGATTTTGGAAGCAAAGCAATAAAATCCTAAGTTTACCAAACATCACACCGCCGTTCGACATTAAGTCACCTCGGGCCCGAAATGGAGTTTTGACAAGGAGACGACGATTAACAAAGAGACGTCATTTGCGCTAACGTGTTTCGTCTGGCTTAGATCGAAACTACCTCGTGAGTTTCAATCATGCTCAGAGTAAACATGTTTCGATCATGATTTGCGCAATGCACCGCCTGCTGTGAACAATTTTCATGGTGAAACATGTTTCACTCGTAATCAGACTAAACATGTTTCGCCCTTAAGTGTGAACACATCATGGGTTCACCAGTGGGTACCGTTGTAGTGTCCTAGACACACTTATAGTTCTGTGACTCGGAAGATTCCATTTCAGCACATAAAAAATGGTATTTCTATTAAGAAAGATAAATAACATCAAAAGCGACAGTTTTTATGGAATAAATAAACTGTAACGTCACGATTGTAAAGGGTCAGAACTGATTTCAGCGTCCTCATTATCAGTGACATCATCTTCGGTATCAGAGCGGACACCATCTTCACCATTCTTTGAAGACGCATTTCCGATCCGATCCGGAATTTTAGGCTCCACACAATTTCGCATACTTAGCACTGTATCCATGGTAACCGCACTGAAAGGACGATCAGCCAATAGCGACTCTGCAGCACTTGACAAGCAGCTTGGATCACTGGCCATACTTGAGCCTGCAGTCACCGGATCATCAGAGCCTGACAGTCGACTGTTCTCCTCACTTGCGCATGTGTAGCTGCTCAGCCCGCCAAGAATAAGAGAAAGCGCCTGCCGCGTGTCTTCGCTGTTAATTATCGGCCCTAGCACTTTTTTCACATCTCCTTCACCTTCATCAAAGCCATCATCACTGTTACTTTCACTCTCACTGCTATTGACACCCAGACCCGCACCATTGGCAGCAGTTTGATTAGTAGATGGTTTACAACCCTCTTGATTACAACTGTCAGTTTTCTCACAATCTTGCCCCATTAAATCTCCAATAACATCATCAAGCTTGTCACAGAAAGCTTCATTGTCATCGATTTCGCCAACACTGTCACTGTCGCTCTCCTCGCTGGTACTGTCTAGAAAGCCTGGTATGTTTCTTGAGGGGGAGGGCAGAGGAGAGTCCATAACTTCCGCTCCGTAGAATATGTAACGGCTTGGAGGCATGAAGAGAAATCGAGCAGAATCTGGAAATGGACAAATAAGAAATGTTCTTTAACAAATCAGCATTTGCTTTCTAGGATGTAACATGTGTAAGATACCGGCCGGATGTTATGCTCTGTCCTGTTCACCTAATTTATGGGCTGGGCGGGTGGGGTGAAATTATTCAAGGACCGAGCGCAGATGACATTGGCGTGTCCGAAAGCAGATGTCCGATCTCTCCTCTCGAATGTAAAGCGAATTTGAACATACATATTCCTTTATACATGGAATTTGCTTCATTTAATTAATCGTCATGGGGAAGAGGAAGGGGGTAAATCGTCATGTGCTCACTTTCTCCACAAAACCTTTAATTTGACCTTTTTGTTTTCCAGGGAACAGCAAAGAAATGTACCAAAATGTAAAACGCACGTGAGAATCGATTGTTTTCGCTTATTAAACCTATGTTTTGTACCGTCTCGCTGCCGTCATCGCCGTGGTTGCTTACGTCTGGTTTCCACATGATCGTCACGATTGCATGCTGTGAAAAACGTTTAGCGATCGTTGTGTTGACTAGCTGGTTTCCAAATGAACGCTACGATCACTGAACGTTTTCGTCAGCGATCGTAGCGATCATAGCGAACATACAACAGGCTTTTTAAAGCTCCCTGTTATTATCCATTCGAACAACCCTGTGGGACCAAATCTCACAAGCGACCGCGACCATCTTACCAAATGTTCTCTTTTCATTCAAATCACTTTATTTGAGACCTCAAGTAAGCGACCTCCTCTCATGGATGTTAGCAATTTCGACTATAGAAATGCAAGCACTTCAATCATTTATCTACCTCCTTCATGTGGTGTGTCGTTTCCAAGGGAATGTTCATTCCCTTGATCACTGGCAGACGCTCTGGGCTGGTCCCTGTACGAGTCGTCACAAGTATCGCCGGAGCCACTGCTCTCGCCAACAGTCATACGACCTTCCAGAGCTGTGCTAGGTGGACTGGCTGGAGTCGCATCTTCACTCGGTTGCTTTATATGGCTTGATGGACCGTTCTCTTTGGTAGGTGCAGTTTGTGGCATCTGAAAAAGAAAAGACCATTTCATTATAATAATTTCAATATAATAATTTCATCAAAACCATTTTATTTCTGTTCTTAAATTTAATTAGGAAAACATTGAAAAACAGTCAACACCAAACTAAAATACTAAGGAATATATATTTTTTCGGTCAGTTGAATGTTTCACCGACAGAATCAAAATAATTTCACTTTTTCATAGGGAAGTTTTGACTTACAATGCATTTTCAGCTGCCTGTGAACTGACACGTATTAGGTCTCGTGGGCTAACAGTGTTACAAATTTACTATACATTTCAAATTCAAAATACTGGAAAAAAGGACAGTGGCGGTTTGACTACATTTGTTATTTCCTTCTCATGTTCCCAACACACCTGTTCACTATCCTGTCTTTCTTCATAATTCACTCCTTGATGTTCCTCTCTAGTCATATTCCCATCTTCGGGTGACAGATGTCTTCTGTCTTCACCAGGAATTTCATAACCCTCCAGCAAACTGTTCCAAGCCCCGCCCAACCGCTTGCACAGCTCGGCAATGATGACGTCACAGTCACCAAGTAACTCAACGTCAAATGTCATGTGTCTGAGGGGCTCCCTGTTGATGAGAATCTGTGGCACCTCAGGTGGTATGTGACCTGTGGAAAACGAAGCCAAAAAATGTTCAGTTCCTAAAAGTATAAGAACGATAATTTCGTCATTGCTTTGGTTTTGCATTGGTTTGCTTTGTGATTGGCTAAAAAAATCTCGTACTACTTTCTCAACCAATCAGAAGTAAGACCACATCCATGGTCGCACGCGTTTTCCCGCGCTTAGCGCTGGCAACATGCATGTACTTTTTCGAGTTCTGATCGGTTCATTGGATAAAACTGGTACAAACTAGATGTACAAGTAAAACCGGTGTGACAACAGATTGGTTTTCATACTAATTCTCGATTATGTTTACATGCATAACACTGGTCAGAAAAATCGTTTAAGTTGAATCTCTATTTTTTCGGCAGCTGAACTGACACAACTGTTGTAATATGGCAATTTAATTTTTACATATTCGAGTACACTTACTTGGAATTAAAGCAACAGGTCTGACTTTCAAGGAAGATCCAATGACTATCAACAGATCAGTCTAAACAAACAAGATCAGGAAAAAAACTGATTTCAATTTATATATACACCTACATGTTATTACAATAAGGCTGTCATATAAAAACGAAAAATGAAAAACGAAAAAAGGCCAAAAGGAATTAATTAGGCATACAAAGAAACGCTCAAAGAAACGGCCTCAAAGCGCCTCAGAACACAGGTAAATCACGTTATCTTAATTGCACGATTAATGCACATATAAACGTGTGGGTTCCCTGTCAATGCTGCAAGCTGTGATGATTAAGTTAATTAATTCCTATTTCATTGGCCTTTTACATTTTACATTATTCATTTTTCTATGACAATGTTTAATAGATAATTCTTCTTTCCACATCTCCCGCCCCCTTGCATTCATGCTGATTTATCTCCTGTGGTAACTTTTATTTCACTCTGACGCTCAATTATCTTATGAGAAGTTTAGATGGTCTATGAACAGATTGGCATCAGGTGGCCGGAGAAGATTGGGAACGAGGATCTTTGGCAACAAACAGGTCAGGAGCCAGTGGGGATAGAGTTAAAGAGCAGGGCATGGAAGTGGATCGGTCACACGCTAAGTAAACCGGATGGAAACATAACAAAGGCAGCCTTCGACTGGAATCCACAGGGCAGGAGAAGGAGAGGGTGTCTGGCTCAGGCATGGAGGTGTTCTCGTTTGGCAGAACTACAAGACATAGATGTGACGTGGGCGGCTGCTAAGAAAACAGCGCAGAACAGGATTAGATGGAAGACGATGGTTTCGATCTTACGTTCCGCAAGGAAATAAGAAGTTGAAGAGAGATGAACAGATCAGTAATAACACAACTTACCACCATGATAGAAAAAAGGTTGGCAGGAGGTACTCTATATTATAAGCTAGAGAGGCAGTTAAATGCCAAAGGGTATATAATATTGAAAGGTACAGAATTGGACTATTTTAGGACACGGGAGTTTGACCTTACATATTGGTGCAATGAAACCAAGCAATTGTTATTGACGAAAAAGGAAATAATGGAGGCCTGAAACTACTGGTTATCTGAAAGAAAAACAACGCTTTTTTGATAAGTGTGTTTGATCCAAACAAAGTGATCGTTTTCAAATTCAAACCAGCATAATTTCTGGGATGATTTCTACGTTTAAAAGAAAGATGAACCTGTATCAATTTTAAAACGCTTCTATCTTTGACAGCATTTCAAAATGATCTAGTTTCAGTAATAGTCTCAAGAGAAAAGTGGAAACAGAAGGCATAACTGCATCAAACACAATGCAAACTGGTCCTAGTAAAATTCATTCTACTATAGTTGGATCTCTTTAACACTAGCACCAAATATCCAGCACCAAAGGGTCAGTCTATTCAATTGTACAACAGTCATTTGACTACTACTACCAGAATCCTTCAGTTTTTTGTTTTGTAGTCCAAATTAGGGCTATTGTTATTTAAACCGCACTGGGATTACAAAATTTAAATAAGAAAGGAAAAACGAAATGAATTCTGGTAGTAGTAGTCAAATGACGTCATCGTGCAAATGGCCTATTAACGTTGTCGGATAAAAGCTTCAAGCCAAGACCGCCAAGCTGTATGGGTTAGGGTAAATAGCATTGTTTAAAAATCCCATACTACCTTGCGGTCTTGGCTTTTCGCCTTTTTCATCCGACAACGTTAATTGAAATAGCTGTTTACATTTTAAAGAATCTCTAAATCTGAACGCAGTTCCTTCAATGTTTCAGTAAGATTTCTATACTTTTTAACATTTTCGCTACTCCTTGCTTCCTCTTGCAAGTTGCTTATATACATGCACCTCAGATGATTAGACAAAATGTACACTACAACACAGTACAATATGCTCAAATGCTCATACCTTGTCAGAATCTTCATCTAGGTTGTGATAAAACTCTGTTGGAAGACTTTCGCCAAAGAAAACAATATCTAAAAGAAATCATTTAAAGATGCACCTAAATCACACAGTCTTTGAAAATTGAATTCCGTTGTTTAATGCTGTGAATTTCTTAAAAGTGGCTTCAAACAGAGCTTTGTTAGCTGGTCTAAAAGCACTCAGTGAAACTATTTTTGAGGTAAATAAATGGAGTTGCAGTGGTGCAGTGGTTAGTATGTGGGACTTCATGGGTCTAAATATGTATCTGTTGTGTTGTTTCTTTAGACAATTAGAAACTTTACTCCACATTTTTGAATTGTCTCTCATTAGGTTTGGATTATGAAAAGAGTTAAGTCCCAGGCTGGTATAATTTAAAAAAAAAAATGTCAGTGTCTCGGCAACTTATGGATTTTACAATAATATTCTGTACAGCAAAAAAGGCATTTTTGCAAATGAGTAAAACTGACTAATTTTTTTGAGTATAGTAGGCATTTTACTCGATATTTTGAGTTAGTTTACTCAAAGTTTGAGTTATATATTTAACCCAACATAGTGAGTTGAAACAACTTCTTATTTTGAGTAAATCCAGCAGGATTCACTTCTACTCAAACATAGGATAAAAACTTTCTCACCGCAGTGAGTAAGTGATTCTCATTCTAACTTAAAATAGGAGTTAATTTTTTAATCCAATACAGTGAGTTGAAACATCCCTTTATTTTGAATGAGCTCAGTGTGGTACTGAATCATCTACTCAAACGTGCATGAGTAAAAGCACACACGAGATTGCTGCTTCTCGAGTGAGGGAGAAACTTATAATGTAACATTTGGATCAAAGTAAATTTTTACTTCACTTATCAGTGAAAACAGTAATTTGTCTCATGTTCTGCATGCATGGGTGATCCGGAAGGGAACCAGCATCTGATTCCCGTGGAAAATGCCAGATTCAAATGAAAACAGCAAACAACAACTCGTGTTTCAATCACTTAAGAGTAGATACATGTACATGTAAGCGTGAATAAGAATGCTGCTAATTAAAAACTTTAATTTGCTTGATTAGAGGTCATCTTGGACTATGAATTGTAGCACACAGAGCAAACATTTTCTCCAGGTCTTGTTTAACCCACCAAGAAAAGAATGTCTGCAAACCCAAACTGAGCTTTTTTCTAAGTACAGTGTAGGTGACACAAGAGCTGGAAAAATCGTCTGCTCTGCCCTAAAAGAATATGGATTCATTAATGATCAAATTTTACCAGGCTTCATTATGGCAAAACAGCTCCCGTCCTGTGGGCATTTTGGGCAAGGTGGTATGACCTAAAAATACAATTCAAATACTAAATTTTAGTATTTATGACTGCAAAACTACGGGAATCAATAACACACAGAGGAAGATATCAAGTGAATTATATCAAAGGGAAAACTGCCTGGTCTAATGCATCTCATAATGCTAACCCCATAAGGCAAAAGTCAACCAAAAGCTTCCTTTTCGTTCACATTAAAACATCCTCACAGCAAATTTTAGGTCGATAAGCTTTTAATAGGTTGATATACAGCTCTTTTTCCTTTGTCTCACGGTTGGTAAAAAATTAATGATAAACATTACATCTGTCTCATTTCATTACCGAGCTTAACCATCTTTGTTTATTTATCAGCACACATGACACTTCAACATTGCTGATCCTAGCAGTATGAAGGCTGCATATCATATATGAACCTAGTATAATGAGCAGGGTCATAGCAGTCCAAATGATGTCTGTGATTGGCGAACGATACAATATTGATATATCACTTGAACAATGCCCTTATCCCTAATCCCTATCGCAGCAGGACAAATCTGTTGTTTTCTAAGCGAATGACAGACATTGTTTGGACAAGTGCGGGACTACCCTGATTGGCCTACTGTAGCTTGCCACGAGTCTCTCGTAGCTAAGTGGTTAGAGCATCCGATCGGTGTGCGAAAGGTTACAGGTTTGATTTCTGTTGGAGACGAGTTCAGGGTTTTTTTCTTTGTTCCACGCTCATGACTTGATGAACATTCGTAGTTACTAAAAGAAGGAATGACCTACAATGACCTACAATGACCTTCAATGAGCTACAATGACCTACAATGAGTTGAGCTACAATGAGATACAACGATCAGCCACAATGACCTACAATGAGCTACAATGAGCTTTAACGATCTACAATGAGCTACAACGAGCCACATCGACCTACAATGAGCTTCAGCGACCCACAATGAGCTACAGTGCCTTAGAGAAAGCTACAATTAACTAAAATTAGCTACAAGGGGTTTATAATATCACCATCCTTACCGTTATATACCATAGAAAGGTCGGTCCTGTGAGAGGAGAATAATTAGCGACCACCCGTTCACTTCTGAAAATCACTGGAAGTAACAAAAGGCCATACCTGTACTACATTATCTTTACGTTATCTTTCCGGACCGGCTCACGTCAACCCGTCCGGCCCCGCTCACGTCACCTTGCGATTCTATTTTCTGTAGGATTGCGTCAGCAGGGCCGTATGGTCGTATTATAAATAAGTTTATTCCCGGTTCAAAAATATTATCTTTCAAACATTTCACTTCAACTTTTTTTATCACAAATGTTTATACAAGGATATCGGTAACTATCTTTAGGGAATCATCGGCTAGTATCGGCAATCTGCAAAAGGCCCCGTGATTACTTCTTCAAATATTGGAAGGATTTTTTTATTCTTTATTTTAATAGCTTTGAAATGAGGTATAATTATTTATACACTTTATGTCATGTATAGTAGTGCGTTTATACACGTAGCTACATGGATTGTCACACAACGCTTCTCACCTGCCACGAAAGCTAGAATCATGGAAAATCTGCAAAAATTTTAGAACATGCTGGGTTATTCTTGGACACCTTAGGATAATGTTTGGTATTCTTGGAAAGTGCATGTTCCTAACAAAACGAGCACCATGCCCCTTTGTAAGTTACATCCCTGAGCGGTGATCGACAAGAACCAAGACCACTTCCGGTTCAAAGATAATGTAAGATGGAATGTTTGTACAGGTATGGCCTTTTTTTACTTCCGGTGATTTTCAGAAGTGATCGGGGAACTTTCTACGGTATATAAAGGTAAGGATGGTGATATTATAAACCCCTTGTAGCTAATTTTAGTTAATTGTAGCTTTCTCTAAGGCACTGTAGCTCATTGTGGGTCGTTGAAGCTCATTGTAGGTCGTTGTGGCTCGTTGTAGCTCATTGTAGATCGTTAAAGCTCATTGTAGCTCATTGTAGGTCATTGTGGCTGATCGTTGTATCTCATTGTAGCTCATTGTAGGTCATTGTAGGTCATTGTAGCTCATTGTAGGTCATTGTAGCTCATTGTAGGTCATTCCTTCTTTTAGTAACTACGGATGAACATTACATCTTTCTCAGCTTTAAAACAAGTTCAAAGAGCTAACCTGTTGAAAAATATCTTCCCTTATTGCCTCAGAAGATACTCGGTGTTTACAGTTTGTACATGATGCAGTAGAAAAAGAACCTAAAGAAGCAAAAAGAATTAAAATTATTTATACAAATATCTGTTAGGTAGTTATTAAGCCGAGCACAGTTTTTAGTTGTTTGAAAATTAATGTTCATTGCTCCCTTCATAAAAAAACTCTGTAAAAAGGAAACCCAAATACATGTATAGCAATGTAGTTAATTAATCCCTGACAAAACAATATTAATAGTATAAAGAATAACACACAAAATGAGTCAAATAAACCACATGACATTCATGAATATAGTTAGTTATTAATTTAATTTGTACAATATATCTCATTATGAGATGCTTTGTAGTAATTGCTGCTGGTAGTATGATAATTGTAGTTTCAATGTTTCTGGTTTAAAAATTTCCTTATCAGTTTCATTTTTATTTCCCTTACTTTCTTTGGTTTCATTACCATAATCTGAGACTAAAGCAAATACAAACGACAAGATATATTTTTATTCATTAGAGACCTTTAGATCCACGTTTCCCGTTAACTGCGAACCTGTGGAGGTCACGTGACCAATGCACAGGGTGACATTTGCTGTTAATTCTTCACGTTTTCGACGGTGGAAGGTAGGTTTTCACGTAGGCAGTTACCTCAGCATTTCTTTGCACAAATTTTGAGCTACCCCACGTATGAATGCTATTGAAATGTAGAACAACTCTTAGTGTTTCATTTGATATGAGTTTCACTATCAGGGATTGAACATTTTTGCTTTGTTTGTCTTTTGAAACAGAAACACGAGGCAGCCTGAAAAACAAGTCCCCCACTCTCTCTGCAGTCTCCCGCTATCTAAAAGTCTCTTATGTACTGACGACAAACGCCAAACGGCTAACCTCAACCCGTGGTCCGCGGTTAGCGGGAAACGTGGATCTAGAAGTCTCTACTGTTTATCCTACACAGCCCTTAACTTTGCTCTGAACCGGCTTCCCAAAATTTCTTTTAAACTTTGCAAAGAGTTCTGCCTTAATATGCCAATTACAATTTAATAATAATTAAGTTTTCAATTAGTTATAAGCACTTACAATTAAGGGTGTCTTTAACAGGCTATATAATGTTACTATGGTAACCTGTTATGTCATGACAATGACCATAACTTGTTCACCAATGACTAGGCATTTGTTTCATACAGTTATTGTAGCATTAACCATCAAAGTGTATTAGTACTGGAAATTACTGTAAACTGCCACCTTAATTAACACCAAATCATAATTTTAAAGGATTACAAATTAAATATTTAATAAGAGGAAAACAAAACATAAAAGATTGCCATGTTTTATTGAAAGTGTTACTTAAATTTTCAAAAGAGTAATATTCAAGATAATTCAACTCTTTAAAAAAGAGTTGAAACTTAGAAACCAGCAGCCAACATACATGTAACATATTATCACTAACCATGGCATTGTATAACTCTTGTTATGCCTGCGATTTGCTCCAGTGTATCAATATTCTGTGAATAGTTCTTTAGAAGCTGACCATTTGATTCCAACTGCTTTATGAATCGGTGACCAAGTGAGGGCTTAAACTGTCCTGGATAAATTTCCTGGTAATACGAAATAATCATACAATCATTTGACTGTTATGGGAAAAAAATGAAACTGTTTTATGCACTTGTCAACAGCTTGGATGAGGGGGTGGGGAGCAGGCTTTTAGCCAGAAATTGAAAAGTGGGTGTCCTGAAGGTAATTCCCATCATAAATTTTTAAAGGATTAGGTGCAATTTTCATGAATTTCTTCAAAAAGTGGGCATCCACAGGACGCCTGGACACCCTGCTGGCTAAAAGCTTGGTGGGGAGGGACTAGCACTGCCTGCTTATGTAGGAAAATCTCACACAGGCCAGAACACAGAACACTCAATTGTTCTCAGTTAATTAACTTAAGGTTACAGTGTACCTTCAGATCGAAAATTTATTGAAAATTTTTTTTTGGCGTTAAAATAAAGTTTACAGGATGAACTTTCATCCAAAAAAAAAATTATCGAAAAATAGTGAAAATTGACGGAGAAATGACGGTATAACTTTTGTGGGCGGAGTTTGTTTATTAAGCGATATGTTTTTTTAAGCGCCGTTTTCTCGAAGATAATTTTTCGCTTGTTGGGGACACTTTAAAGAGCTACAACTCAAAGGCAATTTGTTCGATTTTCCTCAAATTTGGACAGAAGCTAGGCTAACATATAATCAACAAAAACGTGTCGGCGAATTTTTTAATTCCGAAAACTTTTTCGTCAAGAGCCATTTCCGTGCGATCATTCCAATTTTTTTTCTCCCGTTTTCGAAAATATTCTGTAACTTTTCACTGCAATTGAATATGGGAAATCGCCGACACGTTTTTTTAGCGCTTCGTGTCCGGAAACCCGAGAACAAATCAAATTAGCAAAATATAATAATCGCTTTGAGTTATAGCGTTTTAAAGCTGATTCGGACGTTCGAATTTAGACGTCGTAAAAAATTCGACAATTCATTTTATTACCAAATGGTTTCCATATTTAGATAGCCAGCTCTATAAGCTTTAATTTGATATCTGGGTTTAGGTATATTAAGTGTAATCTTAAGACGCTAGAGCTGTTATACTGGAGACACCCCGGAAGGTACACTGTAACCTTAATATGGTTACATGTACAAGCTTATTATTAGCACTGAATTCTTAGTTCTTTATCTATTAGGTTTTTACAGCATTGTTAAATTTAAACACAGTATAGGTAACTTAATAAAATTTAATCTAATGTTCCAGAAAATATCCATACTCCCACCATGGAAGGTTTTTTGTTTAGCACCCCCTGTCCCCCCCAGGAAATTCCAGTTTAGCTTTATACTTTGCTTCTAAAATGTTGGCTTTTAAGACTCCCCTCCCCCTAGGAATTTCCACTGACCTTTGTTGTACATACATGTACTAAACCATGGATTCTGCAAACTTCAAAAAAGGTAATATTTTTTTCCCTTTCTTCAATGTACATGTAGCAAGAGAAATTCAAGTATTTTTACCTTTGCAAACTTAAAGAAAGGTCGTGGATTTTGGTAGAAGTAACCAATATCAAACATAGCTTGAGGATCTGGAAGATCTGGGTACTCCACGCTTAGCTTAGAATAAATGCCATCACGAGATCTAAAGTCGGGGATACCACAAGATACAGATACCTAAAATGGAAACAAAATATCAGCAATATGAAAACAGTTGTGTTCTGCTGGCCAACATCAACTGTCGTTTGTTGGTTGGGGTTGTTTAAAGTTTATTTTGGAGAAAAACTGTGTGCTTAATTCATTTGGGACACATTGGCAAAACAAGTAGCCAGTTACAGCTTCACAAGCGGAACATTTGGTCCCAGTTTTTATGCTTAGTGGATGGCTGACTAGTTCAAATAGAGCAAATTTTGTTTTGAAAATGATGAACTTAAAAAACATGTTTTAGCATGACATAAAAATGAGAGAGAACTGCAGGACATAATGCATAAAGTGTGCATGTTGCCTAGTAACCCAGCAGAAAAAAAACTTGCATTTTATGATGTGAATTTCATGAATTGTGGACATATATGGCAATGGCTAATTTACTGCGCCTTTCAATAACATGCAGAATTTGAAATTCAAATTTCCACCAACAGTTGCGTTTCACACTGCCGTCAATCATCTTTTCTTCACTTCAATGAGGTCAAAAGGTCACGTCCGTGCATTTTGATTGGTAGATTTTGATCCGTTTTGTTTGTTTCTTTTTTACATGGTCCGTTGGCTTTCGTATTAATTATGATTGACGGTAGGGAATAACGCAACTGTTGGTGGAGATTTGAATTTCAAATTCCACATGTTATTGGAAGGCGCAGTAATTAACCAAGACCCCAAAAAACATTACACAAGCCTGGTAAATAAATAAATTTCCCGTGTCTGCTACCAATATCATGATTTCATCTAAAGCTTTAAAATAATCTGTAACTCTACAGATCAGCTTCTGTATTGTTACTGTATATTGTCTTACTTTCATTATTTTCAATTACATTACTTTTCCCTGCCTCGAATAGCATTTTTGCTAATTTGTAGGGCAACTGTATTTAAGCTTAAGTTTAATATGTCTAATAAATTTTTGTTTGTTGTTGTTGTTGTAAATTTGATCATCAACTTAAAGGATCTTTAATAATTTGATGTCTTCTGAGAAAACCATACATGTACCAAAGTCAAGCTGTGTTAACTGAACTGATACACTAAGGGTGTAAACGTACATGTACAGGTGTGTATGGTGTTTAATTAAAAAATGTTACAACAAAGGTTGTAATTACAGGTACAGGTTGTAATTAAAAGGTACAATGAAAATTGTGTTTCTTAAGTACATACACTGTAATGTGTGAAATTTTAATAATCTAGAGCTATATGTAAGTAAAAATGGAACAGTAAAAACTAGCTAGGATTAAGGATATACATGTACATGTAGCTGAAATAAAAACTACATGTACAAATATCAATTAAAATTACACTAACACTGGTCAAAGTGTATGGCTATTGGGACAAACGCAAGCAGTATTTAATACATGTAGTTATCATTAAATTTACTCTTTCTCTTTGTTCAATGCTCATAATTATTAACACTAGCATCTACAGTGTAGACAGTAACTTAATTCCAGGAACAGTCTATAACAGTGAAGTCAGAAGTGTTCAGTGCATACCCCAGCCCCTGTGAGAACAACAATGTTCTTTGATCCTCGCAGGAGCTCTACAACATCATCTAAGGAGTTGATGTGGTCCAGCTTTTGTCTTGGGGTGGGCTCTGTAAGTATATCAATGATGATTTTCCACAAGGTTCCTTTGTCTAAGGTGGGTGGCTGCAGAGAAGATCAATGCATAAATTATTATTATTAAAAAAAATCCAAAATCACCCACAACCACCAACAAAATGGCCCGAAACTAACTTAACCAAGATTCATATGTTTTGTTCAACCAACGTTTTTGGCAGTAGTTCAGTTGAGACCCTAATACTTTAATTTTATTACATGTATATTTGGGTTGTCACACAATGCAATGCTCCTCCCCACTAATGGCAGCTCATATCTGAACAGGGTTCTTTTCCCTTTGTGTCCAGAGATCCTAACCCTAACCCTAATCTTGTTTGTTTCTACAATTTAGAACCCCTGTCACTTATACAGGGTGAAAAATCAAACTCTTAAGTCCTCTTCAAGAACCCTGGGCAACATTGTAAAGTAGGAAAGGGCCAGCCAGGGTGAGTTATGTTAAGGATGTGGCTGCTACAGTAGCCACAAAGGCCTGACTGGAAGCTCTGGTGAAACTAGGAAGGCTAATCCTTTTGAAAGTGGGGCTACTGAAACAAAAACCTTGGAATTATTCATTATCAAGTGACTTAAAATAGAGTATAATAGAGATCTACAGTGGATGTCCTGTGCTCCACAGAAGACAAACTTAGACAGCCTAATTTGTGTGCACTTCTACATAACATTATATTGCATGCAACTGAATGTCATATAATTTTATTTTAATCCAGAAGTCCTTGAATACACACTTACCAATTGGGCATGGGGCAACATGTAAGCCAAAACATCTTCAGGATTAATGCCAAGACTCATCTGTCTCTGAATCCAGCCCATAGGTCCTTGCACAAAAAATATCAAAAATAAGTTGTGACTTTGAAGAGGGTATGGAGAAAATACCACATTGGATTGAAGCAAGTTTTCAAAAAATGGGTGGTTGGGCTATTCCAATGCATCACCCCCCGCCCCCCCTCACACACCCACACAATACACCGTAAATTTGCCTTTTCAAAATAAAAATTATTTTTAGAAAAACTTAATGAGTTTTAGTTGAATCATCAGCATTTTTTGTGAAGGACGCAAAATGTTGCTCTAAATTTCGCGGATATATCTTCAAACATTTGCTAGAACATTTAATCAAAAATTTTACTGTCATTCTGCACATGAACATCCCCTGCTCCTAAAAAATTTCTGCCATTTAACGCCCCCCCCCCCCATCTCCCAGTTATGCAAAACATGGGAGCAGCGCTTTCAAAATTTCTCCATTTATATGTATTACTTTGCATTTGCCACGAAAGCCTTGTGCACTGGTCAGTGGAATTACCAAGAAAAGTTTGCAGCTGATGGAAGGAGCGAGCGAGTGAATTTCCCACCATTACTAATAACCTTGTCATTATGCTTTGTGTATTCATGGGTTAAAAATGACTTTATAAAATATTGATAAAAGTAGAGTTTGATAAAAAAGAGCTTAACTTGGTAGCTTTCAGCTATTTTTTTGGATAAATTTGGTTCTAAAGGCCAATTAAATTCTACAGATAGTTTTCAACTAAGCCAGTTCATTTGTATCAGTTTCCTTTCAGTTATATAACAAAACTAAACATACACAGAAAAAAATTGTGCTGTGGCATCTTCCTGTATGTTGTATTTGTCAAATGCAATTTTTAGTTAAATTATGACTTTTGATAGGGTTAACCTAGCATCTTGATTTTCTTTCTTAGTATATTTTAGTTTATTTAAATCACAATAAATTCGCTGTTCATCGAGTACCAGAAGTCTTTAGCCAGCTCACTATCCTGTACATAAATAAAGTGTTGTTGTTGTTGATAGATAATTGATAAGGAAATATATCAATTGATTGTTTTTGTTTGATAAAGGATTACTGTCATTCTGCACATGAACATCCCCTGCTCCTAAAAAATTTCTGCCATTTAACGCCCCCCCCCCCCCCCCCAATCTCCCAGTTATGCAAAACATGGGAGCAGCGCTTTCAAAATTTCTCCATTTATATGTATTACTTTGCATTTGCCACGAAAGCCTTGTGCACTGGTCAGTGGAATTACCAAGAAAAGTTTGCAGCTGATGGAAGGAGCGAGCGAGTGAATTTCCCACCATTACTAATAACCTTGTCATTACGCTTTGTGTATTCATGGGTTAAAAATGACTTTATAAAATATTGATAAAAGTAGAGTTTGATAAAAAAAGAGCTTAACTTGGTAGCTTTCAGCTATTTTTTTGGATAAATTTGGTTCTAAAGGCCAATTAAATTCTACAGATAGTTTTCAACTAAGCCAGTTCATTTGTATCAGTTTCCTTTCAGTTATATAACAAAACTAAACATACACAGAAATAAATTGTGCTGTGGCATCTTCCTGTATGTTGTATTTGTCAAATGCAATTTTTAGTTAAATTATGACTTTTGATAGGGTTAACCTAGCATCTTGATTTTCTTTCTTAGTATATTTTAGTTTATTTAAATCACAATAAATTCGCTGTTCATCGAGTACCAGAAGTCTTTAGCCAGCTCACTATCCTGTACATAAATAAAGTGTTGTTGTTGTTGATGATAGATAATTGATAAGGAAATATATCAATTGATTGTTTTTGTTTGATAAAGGATTAAAATCGAAGTAAAGAAAACAAGAGAAGGACATAAGAATCTGGATGAAGGGTGACCTCACAGAACAGGCTTGAGTGGTTTGTTTTTACCCCCAAAATCTCCATTTTGCTAGAGTTATTTTGTAGTGTTTATCTTATATGCAAGGTGTCTTTTGATGTTGTGAAATTTAATTGAAATTTACAAACAAAAAGGTTACATTGTCATGTCAGGGGTGGAGGAGGGGGGAATTTAGGGTATTTGGAGGCATTCTACAAAGTTAAATATTTCGTGATATGATTGATAATGAGGCACAGTACATTTCCTGTGATAGACAAGTTGCTATTTTAAGACTACAAAACGTATTTTGATAAAGCTTACGAAATAAAGTTGTCGTCGTTCGCAATGAAACAATCTAATACAAAATGGCGGACACAGAAAACTAGCAAATACCTATGTTATAGATGATTTAAGGACACAAACATTTTTTCTACCTGCTATTGGCTGAAAGTGATGTTCATCTAAATTATTCAAGTCGTCTTCTACGCTGAAACAGGTCGGGAAATTATCGCTTTCGAGTTTTTCGTGAGAAACATGGACGCCTTGTTGTTCACGTGATTCCGTTTCCGATGATATATTTTCGACAGAAACATTTTGTTCAGATCCAGTTTGCCGCAAAAGATGACCATCGTTAGCTTCTTCTTTATCTGTAGAATCGACAACGCTTATGCTTTGATCACAAAAACTCTCTGATGACCAACGAGCTCGCTTCGAAGTGTTGAATTCTAGCTCTTCACGATCCGCCATCTTGGATTTGTGACTAGTTTCAGGTTCCCTTCCGAAGCCGAAGCTTTGTCATCCCGACCCATTCCTTCGCGTTCTTCGCAAAGGAAAATGGCGGCAAAAGCAGTGACACGGTCACATTGTTTTTTAAAGTGTCTACAAGCTTAAAATACCCTTTGAAAAGGTTTTATATTGAAATTTAAGGTTATAATGGAGCCGGGAACCGTGCGTTTGCTGCGTTCGATTCTCCGTACACTTCTATCTGCAAAGTTTTTGCCGCGGTTCCGCGACAGGTACCCCAAGCTCAAGTGATGTTTACACTTAATTTGAACGTCGTGGTAACTGTTGCGTAATAGCGAAATTGTATGGGGAAAATTTACTTCGAATTTGAGTATAAAATTAGGAACGATATTGGAATAAAACTGGCTCACCTGAACTTCTTTGTGTGTTTACTTGTGTCTTGAGTGGTTTTGGGGTCGATTCGAAGCGTTTCCAGCGAGTTTTAGTTTAACTGTTTCTTCCTCCCTAAAAGAGGAGGAAGAAACAGTTGAACTAAAACTTCCTTTAGGGAGGAAGAAACAGTTGAACTAAAACTCGCTGGAATCGCTTCGAATCGACCCCAAAACCACTCAAGACACAAGTAAACACACAAAGAAGTTCAGGTGAGCCAGTTTTATTCCAATATCGTTCCTAATTTTACGCTCAAATTCGAAGTAAATTTTCCCCATACAAATCCTTATAATTTCGCTATTACGCAACAGTTACCACGACGTTCAAATTATAACGTGTAAACATCACTTGAGCTTGGGGCACCTGTGTTCTTTCGTGCGCTCCAAACTTCCCGTGTGCTTCATAACGACGATAACTCGAGATCGGTCCAGATAGACCAGATATGTTTAAGCTTGCTTATGGTCTTTATGTGTACCGGTGGTTAATAAAAGATCTACAGACATCGACTCACCTGACAGCTTCTTAAAGCTTAAAGCTTAAAGCTTTCAGAGTAGTAACTTGCCTTGAAATCTGTGCCCGGAATTTTTCTTTTCTTAGGAAGGCATTCCCGCTCGCTCCCTTTTCATAATATAGGGTTACACAATTGATAATGTCTAAAATCTCATCCATGTCCAATGTTTTCGGTACGGATCGACAAAATGAGACGCCCCGTAAAGTGTAGCTGTCGACCCGAAATAGAGACACATGCCGCCCTCTTGCAGGCTGTCGATTCTTACGAGTCGTACGAATCGACAAAATTATTGTCGACCCGAAATACAGACTTGAAAAATACATCTCATCAAGAAGAGAAGCGAGGTTGAGAAACAAGATACCTCACGATTCCCGCATCCCGACCCCTCAAAAACGCGGAATCTCGCTCCCACTCGTAATTGAAATCCCGCTTTCCTCTCCTAATTCATACCTTATTAATATTCATTGCATAGTATATAAGCATGCAATTAATTATTCATAGCTGTCAGTTTTGCCTAACTTTGGTTGGAATCGTCCCACCCACCCACCCCTTCTGCTTACTCTATTAGCACCTTTCATGTTTCCCCAGCGAGTTTGCTCGTCTGGGGTGAATTTCCCGTAACTAAATGCCAATGAGTATGCAAGGATAATGGGATTTTTTTTAAACTCGCATCCCGAATCCCGCCCTCAAAATAAGCCAGATTCCCGCATCCCGCAAAACCAATTGTGGATCCTCCTTCATCTCTCAAATTTGACGAATATAATCTTTTTCCGGGTCTCTGAATTTTTTATTTCAAACAGTGTGCCACCGGATTTCCATATAGAACTATTTTGCACCTGGATGTTTAACCGCGGACAAAAGTGACTGACAAAACGAAGTGTTCCACTGTTCTCCATGCAGTGTCTCAGCTGGCTGGAAGAAAACTTTCGTTGTATCAACCCGCCTGGCTTGGATAAGATTTTACACCACCGGGGTAGGAGAAATTTAAAAAGTGAGATTTTCTGTTAGATCAATCTGAAAGAATGCTAGCTCAGTTGGCAAGGGGCTATGAGGACGGCTGTTTCATTTGCTACGTTTAAAACGCCTTTCGCATTTTCCTGACAGCGATGACTTAGATTGGGGTATGTGTTTTTATAATATATATCGGCAAAAGATTTGATCCGACGGCAGCCTCCACCAACTTCCCCAGCCCCTAGCCTCCCTGAAACCTTACGAATAAGCGGGTTTTTTTTTTTTATTCCCATGGTACGTTTTTTATCACCGAAATTCAGTTATTGTTACGAATTTACTTCCGAGAACTTCCCAATATTACCGAAGATTTCAGAGGATTGCTTGGGGGTCGTTTTAAAGTTTTCCGGCAATTATTTTAAAATTAGGGCGGGAAAAGGCTACCTAGCTTGCTGGGGCTAGGAAATTAGTCAGCTAGTTGACCAGCTGGCTAGCTGGAAAGAACCTTCAGAGGGAGAATATACATGGATATTCCAATCGAACCAAATAAATAAATAAATAAAAAATATATATAAAATGATATTTTGTCGTTTTCTTCCACAGTTTGAGATAATGTGAGCCAAGGCGGAAAGAGGAAACAAATATTAAAATGCACAGAATTGAATAAATGGTTTCAAACAATGAAGCTCAAAGAGAAGAGTTAAGGGTAAAAATGTGTCAGGAAACGTAAATAACAGAGAGAATACCGAAATAAACTTAATGCATTAAAAAGAAATTCAAATTATATATTGGGTATTCCTCTAAATTAAGGGTGATCAATTACATCACATTGATGGGTGATGTCATTTTTTTTATTACAACTTCATTGGACACAGATCTTTGTAAATAATTTGGTGCAAAAATGTTTTAAATAATATTAGTGACCAAATACTACAGAAACCATTTGAATGATAAAACTGTTGTCATTTGAAATTTGAACTAGAGACCATACTATTTGTAAAGTTGAACTCTTGAAAAATCTTTCACAGTAGCACAAGTGATTTTTTAGAAGGCATTCAGTGATAACATGAGAGCAATATTTACTGCATAACAAGACTACGAATTGAAACAAATTTATCACACAAGTTCAAAGGTGGTGAGAATTTAGTTGTCTCCAGTTCAGATCTCAAACCGTTTTACCACTCAAATTATTTCATAGTATTGACCAGAAGGCCAATTTCGATATATTAAAATTCTTAACTTGACTCTAAGGCTTAGGGGAATAAAACAAAATTAATTATTCATCGTTGAACTTCAATTCGACTGGATTTCTTTTGCTTTATTTCCCTCGGCCTCAGGGCCAAGTAAGAAGACCTCTAAGAATCTTGGGTAATGGTCCCAGTAAGAACTAGGCAACCTAACAGCAAGGAATGCAGAAAGGTGTTAATTGCGATATTATTGAAACCGTCCACCTCATTGGCTAAAACATGAAAATCTACCATCATTTAACCAGGTAGTGCATTTAATTCTCTCTAGTTTACTAATTGGTTCCCTTTTAGTGAAAACTATTCCGAGTTTTAATGCAACCAGAATACTATGTGGGAAAATGTAAAATTAGAAGCCTTAATTTCTTGGCCATTGTTTTGGAGTTTCACGATTGGATGAAATCTTGTAGCACAAAAGAAACATCACTTTAAAATAAAGTTCCAGTACATTTTTTTAAAAAAGTTGTCCATAGGTTGATGATTCTCAGTAACAAAAACCTAAACAATGTTATGTGGGGAAAGCGAAATGTTGTGGAACAATAGAGCATTGCCTAGTTCCTACATGCATTGTTAATTAATATATATCGAAATATAAATAGGCCTTATAAAGCTTAAGCCCTTCTTGGACCTCTCTCCAAAGCAACCAGCTTGCTCAACAAGAACCCTCATTAAATCTGGGGGGGGGGGGGGGGGTGAGGGGGGGAGTACTCCCTTATATGACCTATACGGGGACATGCCACTGGACAGGGTATGGTTTTTGGCCTTTTTGTCTTGAACAGGGAAAATAACAGTTAATGCGAGTCTGTCCTGAACAGGGATGGTTCCAGTTATGTTCCTTTGTCCTAGACTGGGTCCTAAAATAGCAACTTTCATTTCTTTTTTGTCCTAAACAAGGTCAGGATCTCAGACCCACTGCTACCCCTTACCCAAATATTGGTCAAGAACCCCCCAGCCATTAAATCCACTTTACTGAAATTCGTAAGCAACAAGCCAAAGTTATGACCACAACATTCATATCCCCAAGGTATCGAGCTTCAGTTATTATAGCATGTCTTGTTCCAGAAAATAACCATACCCCACTACAAAAGGTATTTTACAAGTGTTACCATAACTTATGAAAACACAGAAATAATTTTTTCTCTTTCTTTTATGAAATAAGAGCTCAAAATAATATTAGTTTCCATAGAATTACAGATACCACGCAGCTCTTTACAACCTCTAATTTCATTGGACCTGTATATCATGCAGCTCTATTGTTTTTAGGTCTAGGGTCTATTGTTAGCCATTGTTGTGTTGTTTGTTCTATTGTTTTCTCAGCAAATCAGAGAAGACCTTGTAAGAGCTGCGATGGTAAACCATCAAACCTATCAGAGCATGCGTAGTACCTCAAGACAAAACATAATCTGGTTTTATATAATTATTATACTGAAGTATGCCATGTCACACTGTATCTTACCTAACAAAATACTGTCACAAGACAGAGTTTCAAAAACTTAAAACCTTCTTCAAAACCATGCCAGAGCTCAGGTTTCCAGACTTTCAACCTTTTACTGGGGCAACACACCCCAACAAACAGACATGTCACAACTGGCCAATCAGTGTGTGTGTGTGTTACACAGACATGATTTTACAAAATGGTTTGACTATATAAGCAGTTTCAAAAGGGAATGTAGCAACAGAGTATTGTTGAAAAAAACTTCTGTAAGGTAAGAAACAAAATCACTCACCTTCGAGTCAATTGCTAAATTATCTGTTTATTCAAGACTTCCATGTGACAAAGAGACAATTTAGTAATTGCTCAAGCTTACATGTATTGCACTTGCAGCAATTTTCACAATTATTACAATAAAACTTAACAGTGAGGGTTTTTATTGAGTTGGCATTTCACCCATCAACTGCCAGTTACAAACTATACAGCTGTCATATTTTAAGACAGATGCAAGTCTCTGGCGGATGTCATGCAAACTGGGTAGCTAATACAAAACTGTGATAGTAAAAAAGTAGGTTTAAACAGTTTCAACCCCAAATTACACCAACATCTAACTTCTCCTTGGATAGTAAACTGAGATACTCGGCTAAATCTAGCCAGAAAACAGGTGCATGTTATCTAATCAGTACTCCTAAAACTACTGGTAAACAAAACACTTTCAAAAAGGAGATTAATTTTTTAAGGAGAATTTGTATGTTGAATATGAGACTGAAAGTGTTGACATTATTAACAATCACTGCATTTATATGTATATTTACAAGGACACAAAAGCAACATCACCACAAACACGACAACACAGTTAATGCACTAACTTAAAACTACATTAATCAAGATCTGAATTTATTGAACAGGCACTTTTTACTAAGACAGAAAACAATGCAATCTACACATATGGTATGCACATGCCCTTTCAAATCTTCATTAAGGCAGTTTGTTACTTGTACAGTTTAGTACTTAGCAATACAATGAGTGGAACAATAAGAATTACCAGTCAATCACTTAAGCACAAATGAAGTACTTAATACAAACTTACGGAATGAGGGCCTGAAAATAACCTTATACATAGTCTTAAAGAGCAGCAAGACTACAAATAACAGTTCAAGTCTTTAGATGTGTTCACATGGCATATTTCCGAGTCCATTCCTTTGCTGTCTCACTATATTTGCCCCTGTCTGACTTATAAATGCGCGCTATATCTGGCACCAAGGGATCATCAGGATTTGGATCAGTAAGCAAGGAACATATTGACAAAAGAACTGAAATAAGAAGGGGACAAAAAAGGTTTAAAATGAGTTCTAGCAAAAACAAATCATTATCTTTTTCCTTCGCCACAACTTGTAAAACAGAATGAAGATAGTGTTACATGTACATGTACATCAAGGCCTCCTAATGAGCCAACTTATGAATACATAATGTTTGGACCCTCCCCTCCCCTCCCCCCTCCTAGTGGTTTTGCTGTACCAATTCCCCCCCTGCCCCTTGCAGCTAACCAGCATGGCATCTCCTCAAGAATAATGAATAGCATTACTTGCAAAGAGCAGCTTGAAATAATGGATATCGTTAATTCAGGCTACTTAATGAAGTGGAATGAAGACTCAAAATTATATGAAAGCAACAACGCAGTGACAATTTTTCCAGCTCGTGAGCTTCTGTATCCAATAGGGTTACCCTAACCCTAACCTTCTTTGGCACTTTTCCCCCTTTTGCTCCCTTTCATAGTCGCCATCTTTTTTTCTGTTATGGTGCAACAAAGCACCATGTGAAGATACCATCCCAGTGGCAGCCTGGATGAATAATATCTATAATTTGAAGCTGCTCTTTGCAAGTAATGCTATTCATTATTGTTACGGAGATACAATGTTGAGCTAACACCCTCCAATGCCATCCCCATGCGCAAGGCAGGTGACTATTACGTGATGGGAGGCTCAATGTAAACTTCCGATCAACCGATCAAATAATAATTTGTCCCACTGCCATAACTTGTTAAACACTTCGCAGATTCACAAGTTCACAAGACACCTTTTTCTGTAACTTGTGTCAATTGTGGCATGGCCTAACCAAGTTTAACCATGGGCTATAGGAAAAGTGCATTTCAACTAAATAAAGTTTTATTTATCTCAAAACAACTTACAGTATGCAACAACAACAACAACAACAACAACAACAACAACAACGATTTATTTTCAAATAATAAAACAAAATATATTAGTAACCTGCAAATAACTAAAGTTAATCGTGGCGGGTTGCTGCACACTAAACAATTACAGAAGCTCACTATAAAGTAAAAGACTGATAACAATAGATACGAAAATAAGGAATGGATAATTTATGATTAGTTACAACAAGTAAATAAATTAATAATAAAAATAAAAATAAATATAAAAAAAATTAAATAAAGATATAAATTAAGGAGAAGGGGCAATAAAATGCAGATTAAAGTCAATTACTAATAAGTGTTTTAAAATTACGAAGACTGGTACAAAGAAATTTGGCATCAACATAGATATCCTCACTCTCCAAGACCTCCAATAGTAATCTGTTTAACTTGGACTTAAGGACGGTGCCACCTAATGGCAAGGTATTTTGCCAGGTTTTTGACTACGTGGGAAAAGTAGATCTTAGCAGGGGCTATTGGAATCCAAAGAGAAAATTGGGGGTAACCACGCATTTTTCGGAGATAATTAAGCTTCAATCTTGAAAAAATGCTGACATCAGCATTTTTTCGAAAAAAGGAAAAATAGATCTTTCTTCGCGGATTTCCTTAGAATTCGCCTTTACATACACAAAAACAACAATAATTCTAAAAATCTCTAAAACACATAACGAATGGTAACATAACAACTACTGTTTATATGTTTTAAGCCACAAAATCGTCACAACGGAGCCATTATCAGCCCTGACAGCTTTCCCACGTTCGCCAAAAATACAGTCTAAATAACTTTTGCCCACAACAAAAAATTAATTGTGTGCTTAATACGCTTACCACTTTAATTTTATAAGATAAAAAGTAGGGGTCACCACGCGTTTTTACAAGTTTAGATGTTTTCAACTTTTACGGAAACGTTTTCGGGGTCCGCGACATTTTTTTCTATGCCATCCCTAGTAAGTTAAATATTGTGCGTGTCTTTTTCGGGGGCATGCTGGGATGTCCACTTGACGGCTTACCGTTCAAAACTTTTACTTTCAGGCACAATGAAAAGACAAACATTGTAGAATTCAAAGTTAATTCTATTTGTAGCTGTAAGTTGCTCTTTTGAGAAACATTTTTCGGGGATTGCAAGGTCAAGCAGTACAGTAAAGGAGTAAAAACGCAAAAATCGGTTCACTTCCATTGATCTACAGTGGATCTACGGATTATGTTCCTTCGAGCACAAGAACTTTACATATTTGTGTGCATCCTCTTCCGATCCATTACCAACTTGAAAACATCGGTGCTACATCGAGGTGACTGGTCGGCTGGCGAAAAACTCTAGATTGGCAGGTTAGTCTTTTAACGGTTATTTGGAGTCAAAAAAATATTTGTCGAAAAGTACTTGAGTTGTGCAATTTCATTTGGCCGCGTGTTTATTTTCTTGTGAAGCTCCTGTAGTTTTCATGGATTCTCTGATAACTTTGGAAAAAAATAAGTCGGTACACTGTAATGTAAGAAAAATCGTGAAATAATAAAACACTTTTTTACCGAAGTCTACGGCTTTATTTGATCTAAAAAGATAAGACGGATTTCTTGTCAGTTTATCATGGCACGTTTTTCGCCTATCAAAATTTGTTCTGATGCAAAGAAGTTGAGAACTGACACGATGCGACTATAATAGAGAATGAAGGAAATCAATTGTACCTAAATGCACGAATGTGTTTACGAAAGATTACACTAAAAACCATGCTTGCCAGCAATCGGGGGAGGGAAGACTTTAGCCGGATGCTTCCTGGCTTTGGAGCGGCCAGTTTTCTTTACTTGCTTCAGCCTTCTTTTTAAGTCTTAAGCTTATATCTTAGTCAATTGTCAAAAACGGTCTTTTTGAAAACGCTTTGCTCATCACAATTCTCCTTTTCGACTTTGTTTGCTTTAACTGGAATAGTTGTTTTTCTGCTTTTGTTATATACTCTTTTTTATTCGCAAAAATGGCCACTGGCAAAAGATTTTTGCAGATAAACAGAAATTTCAAACAACGCGAGTTTGGCCGCCAAAACAAAAACTTGTGCTAATTGGAAATAACAACATGCCAGCCTTTCCTTGGATTTTATGCCTTGAGGATGCTTGTTTTATATATATAAAGAAAACACTAGTCTGGTTTGACTTGAAGTTCTGTTGAAATTTTGAATGGAGAAAAGTAGCCAATGTAAACAATCTTCGTAAAGAAAGGCAAAATGTACGCGTTCTGCTGATCAAGGCGGCATCGCCAATTAGCTCAAAATAGTTTCATTACCGAGGCTCTGTCGTTTGCAAAATAGAGAAAGAATTTAGCAGTTTTAGGCTGCAGAAGGTTTATAAACACATTTTCATAGATTTTTGAGAACTCTATTTATCTTGTAAGTTAAGAAACTGAGCCAGGGAGTGGGCGGAACTTAGCCTTTCCCTCGCGCGTTCGCGTTTAAAAAATAACCAGTGTCTCGCGCGACTATCACGCCATGCATGCGCAGAACGTATGCGCAATAACAATAGGTGGCACCGTCCTTAAAGCATGTTTTGCTTTTAGCAATTAAGCAATCCTGTATCTCTTTGGTTGTTTCTCTCCATATATTTTGCAGACAAAGATTTCCAAACACTGCATTTGATTCAGAAATAGTGCCAGCATTCGTAAAGTCTTGGCAACCAAGTGTTTTTTATCGAATCCGAGGCACGGGCACTAAGCGCTCGTTGTTTACTCATAAAACTCACTGGGTGGAAAAGGTTTGGCTGTTGCTAAGAGATCTGGGCTATTCGCCAATTGTTGGACAAAAAGACAATGGCAATTGTTTTTGAAATTTGTCTTCAGCTGGTAAGAGCAAAAAGTTATGTTCAGTCCCCTGCTGGTACTACTAGTTATAAAACAAAAAAGATGACTCTTCCCACTGGGATGATTGTGATGAAAATGTTGATGGAAGATGTTTCTTCCATATTTTTAAAGACGAAACAGAATTAAAAATCTGCCAGGCTTCTTTTGCGGCTAGGCCTGTTGTCTCGTTTTCGTTGCCACTTTGTTGCTATTTGGCTCTTTCATCCATGCTGAAACACTGCCAAAATTGCACAATCGCTGTCCAAAAGTAAATAAGCTTGGCAAGGAACTTTGCAGTTTTCGCTCAAGTCACAATACAAGAAATGAAAGCAAATTATCCAATTTCTCCATTTGTTTTTGCATAGTTCTAAGTTCCCTTATAAACAAACAAGCAAGAACTAAAAGCAATTATGACTGCGACGACAGAGAGAATGGTAAAAACATACGACGGTTAATCTTCCTTCCTCTATTTGAAGTTAAAAGCCATCTGTACAAATTCAGCTCCTGGACAATCCAGTCACATAACATAAGACAAACTAAACAAATTGGAACAATTCATTGGAACGCGTTTAAAATAGCGCAAATTCTTTTTTGAAGTGATGTTTTCCTTAGCGCCACCGTCATCGCTACTTAAACACCCCAAAATATTGTTTTGAAAATCAACACCGTCACTTCGCTCTGCACAGAAAATCCCAGAACTTGGTTTCCTGGTTTCTCACACCAATTTGGTTTCAATTTATGCCCCCAGGACTGGCCACCTTTTGCTTTCATATATGGAGATGGGAACAGATGCATCTTACGAGCTTCGCATGATGGTTCGGATTTGTTTTCTACCCAGTGGGTTAATACTGAATACTTACATGTAGAACTCGTGTATTGGATTAAAAAAAATGCTCAGGTACTATTTATAAATCAAATGCATTGTTTTCTGAGTAGAAACGACTAGCAAAGACACAGGACTAATGAAATGTGAGTAATTTAAGTTTATTTCAGATAAATTAAACTTTATTTATTCAAAATGAACTTTTCCTATTAATTAACTCTTTAATTCCCAAGAGTGGCAAAAATCAAAATTTAAGACAAATCACAAATTGTATTTAGTAAATAGTGAAAAACAAATAGTGCCATGCAAAATGGTCACACCATCAAATTTCATCAACAGACTCGCACATTAAAACTAACTGGGAGTGAAATGGCTAAGCTTTTTCTTTCTTTTTTCATTAAAAGGAGACATTCACAGGAGTCATTTCATCCATTTCGTTCATTCTACTCTTGCAGTTGCGTGATAACTGTTCCAAATGATTCCAACCAATGGATCATTTCATCCCTGTCTTCAGCACAGGAATGAAATTTCATATGGTACATGTATTAAAAAATGCACTGTGCTTTTAAGGATACTCCCAACCTTCACAGGCGTCCTTTCAGAAAAAAATAATTTTACACTTGCCAGTTTCAAGAAAACTATAACAAACAATATAAGGTATTCATATAAATTGTCGTACAGTCGAGAAAAAGTCGCATTTTTATCCCCTCAAAGTTAAAAAACCACATTTTCGGTTATCAATGAAGTAAACATGTCACAAAAATCAAGCAATACTATACTACCAATAATACTACCACTATACTTGAAGAAATATTTAGCAGTTAATCATGGTTGTTTCTACTAATTATCAAAACATGTTAAACATTTATCCCAGCCTTAAAGGGGCACTGTCACCTATTTTTAGTATCACTTCGAAAAGCCAAAAAACATTTGTATCAATGGAAACCTAAAATAATTGTCCAGTTTTGTTAACAAATACTCTACCAGTACACAGAAACTAGTATTTGTTATTTTTGGCTGTGGATGGCCAGGATGGAAATGGATTGCAACTTGAAAGAATTGGCCATTTTTTTCAAGTTCCTCCCAAGAGTCGTGGAAAAAATCACAGAAAAACTTATTATGGTTTGTTCTTCCTTGAAGAAATCACTTGATATTATCTTCTTGGTGTTCTAAAAGCAATTTTATATTTGAGCAAAGGTACTTTGTCATATATTTAGTGTATTTTGACCAAAACACAGCAAAATCTGCATGATAATGCCCCTTTAATGTTTTAAATATGACAAACCACATCTTACCTTTAGAAATTGTAAGTGCAGGACTCCACTGTGATCGCAGAATATCAAGACAAATACTTCCATTACTGTTTATGTTAGGATGATATATTTTGGTAGTAAATGAAACCTGAAACAAAAAAGAAAATCAAGGAGCTTCATAAAAGGAACAGTTGAATTATTGCTTCAGTGTAGTCATTTTGATAATAACTAATTCTTTATTGTAATCAGCCCCATGTGATAACCTACATCCAGATTATGAAAATGCTAACATATATACAGTCAACTTGCATGATAGTGGATACCTTCAGAATAATAATTTGGTGTCTGTGATAATGAGTCTGAAATAGGAGAGTTATTTTCAGTAAATCTTACTGGTGCCAAGGAAAGAATTTAAAGACGTTACACGAAAAATTGGCGTTCGCATGGTCGCCAGTGGTGAGTTAAAACTAACCAGGGCCACCAAAAGTTGAGGTTTGATGGCCCGATGTGCGACTATGGTACAGAATTTCAAAAAGTTGCGATGTAAATTATGCGAAGTACAAAGTTAAAATAAAACTCAATATGTAGTTTAATTGGACTACCTTTCCCCTTGTTTCTTTTCCTCGACTCTAAGTTCATCAATTTTAGTTACAGAGCGTTTCACAAAAATTTTCACGAACAAATTCCGAAGTTTGTTCGTAACTTCCGAAGTTGGTGACAAACTTGGCAACTTGATTACGTAGTTGACGATCAAACTGCGAACTTCGAATGAAGTTGCGAACTTCGACTCGACAGAATTTAAGTTTGCGAAAGGCAGTTTATACATTGACAGCGTAAATATTATATACATGTATCCTTTTACCGAGCAAGGAAAAGCTATCCCAAGCACTGTTAGGGAGAGAATTGTAGACCACTGGCTAGAAGGTAAAACACCGACAGATATTGGAAAAGAGCTGAGACTCGGCAAACAGACTGTTTCAAATATTGTTGACAACTTTGTTCGCAAAGGACATGTTGAGGCATGCAAAGGAGGAAACAAAACACACTTGGCATGAACTGATGATGTGAACTACTACATGAATACTGCAAAAAAAATGGAGCCCAGCATTTAAAACAGTGAGATCCAGTGCGAGATCTTTTGCAAACATCATGTCAATTTTCTCTGCCGTGAGCAATTTCAATGGAGTCTGGAAGTAAATTGGTTTGCGGCGCGAGTTTCATAAATCAGTTGTTTAGTTTTTTGGTCAAACTTTTCTAAATCTGCCATTATTCTCAAGTGAAGAAGGGTACAAGATGAAAATCTGTCAGTTATCAGGTTAACAAGTTCGCAACTAAGTTCCGAATTTAGTTCGCAACTTCGTTTCAAAGTTCGCAGTTTGATCAGCAACTACGTAATCAAAGTACCAAGTTCGTTGCCAACTTCAGAACTTCCGAACAAACTTCAGAAACCGCTCGTCAAAAGTTTTGTGAAACCCTCTGTAATTTTTAGTTCTAAAGAGAAAATGCCCAGCTGTTTTAATAGTGGTTTCACGAGCGATCCACATTCACAACATATATAGACGCCATTTTGATTTTGTGATTGCCACGCAACTCTAGACTTACCCAGACTTCCATGCGGGATGGTTTCGAAGTTGCACATGTTTTCGCTTTGAGAACAGAGTTTACACTGGGATTGGAATTGATTGGAATATAGATTTGTCACAAAAAATATGGTGATTCCTTCCCGGTTATGAGCCACCGCCAAAAAAAGTGAAAAGTAAGGAAGATGTCTCTGAAGCATTAAAAATTACGAAAAGAACAAAAGGCAGTGGGCATTTCAAAACAGATGGAAACAAAGGAGGCCATGACTAGTTTTCGGCGATAACGCGATGTTTTGCTCGGTTTCAACACCTCAAATGATTTAATTTATATTGCCAAATGAATGGCCAAAATGCTAAAAAAATGTCTCAGAGCATTACTGGTGGCATTATTTGCCTTTTTGTGTTCTTTCCTTTTAATTAACGCTCCGTTTAAAGCCATGGGGCATTCATTCAAGTTTTTCATTTTACACTAGAGGAAATTGAGGGCTACTTTATTTTGGGATGGGCCACTAAGAATTCAAAGAAACTGGCCCGACTGGCCACCAAGCACTGAGTTAATTTTTAGCCCTGCCTTTCTTTTTTGAGCCGGAGGAATTTGAAGAATGAAAATATGAAGATGAAAAAAGCCTCTAATATCCACTGAAGATCGTTGAAGCGTGAGAACAACAAGATGGCGGGCACCGTCACTTGCGATCAAAGTCCGAGATGGGAACACTCAGATCCAGACTCTAGTTGAGTATGGCTTCGTTGTGGAGCTGTATGCGCTTTGCTTTGTTCTTTTTCTTTCTGCATAACATTGTGCCACAATAGGCCATTTGCACGATGACGTCATTTGACTACTACTACCAGAATTCATTTCGTTTTTCCTTTCTTATTTCAATTTTAATTTGCACTACAAAACAAAAAACTGAAGGATTCTGGTAGTAGTAGTCAAATGACGTCATCGTGCAAATGGCCTTTTGTGTCAGCACTAAATTTATCTTTTGCAGTTGACAAAGAAATTTGCCTCCACAATTTTGGTAGTCAACATGGCTAGTAACTAAGGGAATTTCAATAGCCAAAACTAAACATCCAGTGGTATTTGGCGAGTTGACCACCGCCAGGGTCGAGCCCTGGATACGCAACAGGTGTATTTTATTCATAAATTAGTCAAACTAGTTATTCTGTGAGCTTTTGTGCAGTTTAAATGTACTGTGCAGACGATTGCATAATAATGTTTTTGAGAATTGCTAAATTTGAAAAATAGCCTGGTCAGCATTGTGCTTCTGAACTTTCACCTAAGTTAAGCTTATCATCATCATTTCTGTTCAGAGAGCTCCACTGTTAGGCTAAGCCTATCTATATATATTAAGTGAATACTGATAAAGCCTGAAACCATGCATAGAAAGGATGCATGGCTCAACAAAAGGAATCACCAAAAGTCAGTTCTTCTATCTCCAGAGTAGAGCCAATTGCTTGATACTTTGACAATTTTCAGAACTTTTAAATGTTTGTATCACAAAAAAAGTGAAGCAATGCCTAGACTTTTGTCAATGTGAGGAGTTTATAAGTTTATCCAGTTAAGAATTGTGGCAGTATCATGCTCCCACTTGAAAAGATAGATTGAGTAATACCATTATTAAAAGTGTGTGGCCATTTCATGAAGCCAAGAACAAATCAAAATTTAGAAATTTTAAATCTCAGTACACTTAAACGGTTGGCATCGATTTAAAAAAGGAATTCTAAACCAATGCTCCAACAAGAAAGAGCAAATCGGCTATTCAGGCTATTCATAAGATGACCACGAAGTATGTACAATTCAATAAACTCGTGTACAGTCTGTGAACGTCTCACGTTCAACATAAAACGACCGTTTTACGCTCACCGACTGTTATAAAACAAGAAGAAACAGTAATGCTTGTCAAAGCAAAAGTAGTGTCTTCGTTCAGAGACTTAAATCAGATAAACAAAAGCTGAGAAACGACAGCAATTTTGTGAAAACCGGAAGAACGGCAGAAACGTATTTACATGTTCGCGCACAGAAACGATTTATTACCTCTCGCATGTCTTATACCGTACCGTACTTGTCCTACTACTCAATAGAGGCTGTAATATAATCTTGTAGGCCATACATTTGGTCTACAGTAATATTTTAGATGCCTACCTTTGGAGGTTTGAATGGATAATCTGTTGGAAAATGTATCGTAAGGAAGAACACTCCGCCTTGGTAGGGGCTATCGGGCTGTTCACGAAAAAACGACAAAAGAGAACAATTAACACCACATCTGTGTAACAGCATTATGAAACTGTTTATTGCGAATATTCTGAGAATCTTCAGGTTTAAAAGAAATAAGTAACTCCTTACCGGCCCCATGATAGTCGCTTGCCAATGAAATACTTCAAAGTTCACGCGATGTCAAAGATGCAAAAAGAAAAGACACTTTTATAAGCAAGCATGCAAATATATAGCCTGGCTAGAAGACGCAAATTATATCAACACAACAAATCGGCAACGTTAGTTGTAAAAGCAAGCATGGTTTGTAGGAAAAAGGTTTTCTTGAACTCAATCAAATACAACATATTTCGCTTACAATCGTCGCCGACCGGTCCTGCCGAACACTGTGCTGGCGGATCCCTTCCAAGATCTTGCAGTTCCTGAAACATCAAAACAAAACCAATAATCAGTTTGAAATGTCGAAAAGTAGCCACTACAAGGAATCCAAACTTTAAACAAAGCTCGAATACTCTTGACAACCACCACGAAAAAATAGCACTTTTGGCCGGCCATACAGTTTTCGTCTGAGTGATACCGTGTTGCAAAACGTTCACTAAAAACCGTCTAATCCTCGTAGAAATGGTCACTATAAAAACCTCGATCCTTACTTTATTGATCCTTTTTAAAGCCATCCTCTCTGTAAGCTATTATACAGTGAAAAACTCTACGAAAAGGCAAATTTTCTACTCTGATGTAGATCGCAAACTTCCTGTTAATGGAGTGCAAGGCGAAACGTGTGAGCTGTTTTCCCCTCATGCTATTGGCTGAAAGCTGGTCACATGATAAAAGGCATAACCGAGCTAGTTCCCAGATTTCCATGGGTGTTGGTTCCTGGGGGTCTGGCGTCATAGCAGAGGTTTATTGCGAAGTCATGACCTTTGTTTTGACGTCAGCTAGATCGAAAGACTGACCAGGCAACCCAAAATAAAAATTCAAGAAAAACAAACCTTTTGTTAAAACAAAATGCACCATTGGAGCAATGCTCAGTAACTTTGAAATCTTTTCAGTCTTTCTTTGGTCAAACAACATTATTCCCTCTCGGAACGCCTTACAGGATTGGCTGAGAAAACAATAGAACAAACAACAGAACAATGGACTGTAGCTCTGAAAACAATACATTATATCTGCATGATATCCAGGTACAATGAAATTAGAGGTTCTGGGGCCACTTGCATAAAACTTAACGTCGAACGTTAACAGCTAAAGTCGGACGTTCAGTCCAGTCAAACTTAAGATTTTAACCTCAGCCGTTAACATGTACAGTTACGTTCGACATTAAGTTTTATGCAACTGGTCCCTGAAGAGGTGCGCTGCATAGTACAGTATCTGCAGTAGCTTCTTTCGGTTGCTGATGTTACGATCACCAAATGACTTAAAACAAAAGATACAAAAGACAAAACACCACAACACAAAAGCTAAACAATAATATCTTCCGTAACACCCAGAAATACCCGTACGTTCAGAATAAAACGTTAATTCCCTATTCGTAGAAGATTAACTGGAGTATTAATTTTTTCTTCACGATTCAGAATACCGATTTTGCGACCGCTAACAGATATACTGCAGATGTAGGTCCAAAAACGTCATCAATTCGCTTTCACTTGGAGCAGCTTGGAGCAACTTGGCACTAAATTTTGTACATCTAGTCTTCTAATGATTTGTTTCTGGCTCGTGGAATTTATTGGCGTAACAAACCTAATCCAGTGATTGAGAAATCGAAACTGAGTTCTGTCTAATATTAGACATTACTCAATACTGACTTCACGTTCTATAATGAGTATATAAATCCTCCCCGGGGTAGGGGTACTTCCTGGTTTTTAAATGCTACCTGAAAGGGCATGCGCGGCCCGCCCAAAGGGAAGAGTCAACTGGGGGCGTCTCAGTCATTGGAAAGTGTTCAGCTTTCTTTCACGGGTCTTCGTGATCTTCCATGTTTCACAGCCATATAACAGGGCCGGTCGAACAAAGAATACTCTGCACAGTAACTTCCGCAATAACACCTTGGCATTAAATCATTATCAAAACTAAAATCTTCTGTTGTATAAAGAAGGCTATCCGTATCAAGCGCTTCAGCTAACCGTATCTGCAACAACAACAACAACAGTGCAATACATATTCGATTCAACTGCTCGGATTGTCCTTTATACTTTTAGAATTGGGAGATGGTCGTCTTCCGTCAACAAAAGGACGAATACCGCTACAGTAGTATTCGTTAAAATATAAAGTTCTGCCTTAAGATCAGTGCATAACTGTAATAATAAACTGTGGGTTCTTGGCCTGTGAGAAGAGCGCACTTCCCATTTCTTGAGACATAAGTGAAATAAAAAACAAACAGTTGAATTTGCCCGATATTTCGATTTGCAAAACAAACGAAAACAAACCTTCTACAGGGGCTAGAAAACAAAAATGAATACATATATAAACTGGACCCGAGTCCTTTTATATATGTATTCATTTTTGTTTTCTAGCCCCGTAAAAGGTTTGTTTTGCAAACCGAAATATCGGGCAAATATATTTAACTGCTTTTTTTTTTTACTTCACGTCTGTCTCAATCTCTTCAATCCTCCTTGCCGTAAGCGGGATCAATTTGCCGTTTTTACCTATACTATTTCAAGATTTTTACTGATCCAGGTCTCCGAAAGATCCGGCACTCTTCATTGGTTTCACGGTCGCTGTGGTTTTGCCGTCAATATAGTTTTCCTGTTTCTTAGCACGCGTGCAAACACGTAAGAGAATTACATGATTGCGCGATCAGTCAAAATCGCAGGACGGAAGAGACTGTGTATAGACGTCTCCAAGCTTCCTTTGCTTCACGTTTCCTTTTCGGCGTCAAGCAAAGGAAATATAGGAGATGTTTCACGTCTGCGTAATAATATTCAGCGAAAAGTTGTATAATACGGCTGGGAATTTTACGAGTCAGTTTTCCTGGCTTTTCCTCGTTTTTCTTGTGCAAAAAGCTCCGAATCATAATCAGCACATAGAATCAATAATTGTTCCCAGGGTCCGGAAAGAAGAGAGACCCTGGGAACGAGGTTGAGGCAGTCACTCGGGACAAGACGAAGTGAAAATGGTTGTGCCTAAAGAATACCGTTTAGAGGGACGTCGGACACCTTATTAAGACTTATATAACGTAATGTCGACACTTAGAATTTTATTTTCAATAAATTTTTAAGTGTAAAAAAGAAAATCTAAAATCCCCCACTCAGGATTGAACCTGTGATCTCAGCTAGGCTTAGGCTTAGATAGCCTACCGTACCACTGTACCACTGTACCACCTAGCTTCTCGGGCTGTTCAGGCCTAAATTTAACTATATAAACTGCTACCCATAACATCAACTGAAAGCTAACCAGTTACTCCGTTATATAAGTTTCAATAAGGTGTCCGACGTCCTTCTGAACGGTATTCTTTAGGCTTAACCAGTGAAAATCCGGCAAAAATCGACGAGACGAAAGTTTTATGTCGCGCCGAAAGAGTTCGTTCCGTCGTTCCCGGTCCTGGGTCTCCAAAGATGACCTATCTCTTGTCTTCATTTAGAAGGGTCAGAACGGGAAAAGTTTGAAAAAGTACGTTAGAGTACTATGCAAAATCACCACAAGTGGACACAAAACGAAGTTTATTTCAGCATGTTTACCAACCTATTCCCTTTAGCTGCTCCTCCTCTCACGGATAGGCTGCTTGCAAATCGGCTTATTATGCATGTCTGCCGGCAGTGCTCGTAAAAATTGTTTATTATGCGTATAATTATGCTTGGACGTAATTACTATGCTGATAATTATGCCAGGACATAATTATTTCGCCGCATGGTTATGCTCAGACGTGCTTATTATGCTTGGTAACTAAACTGAAGTTAATTCGACAATTTATTTCAAATAAGCTAAATGTCAGAAAACAAACGCTTCTTTTATTTCACTCTTTTCGACTTTCTCTGACAAGCTATTTAGGAAAAACGTCAAACTAAATTGTATCGTGACTTTGCGGGTGTTCAAGGGGGACAAGTGCATAGATTTCTTAACATTTACATCGAATTCACAGTGCCGGATACGTCCATGAAACAGATACGTCCAAATAAATAAAATAAAAAATAAAATAAAAAAAATAATTTGAGCAAAATGCTCCTCCGTCTCTGCTCCCCTACCCCCTACCCCCCTACTCCCCTACCCCCCTAACCCCTACCCCCTACCCCCTACCCCCCTACTCCCCTCATTGGGGTAGAGTTGCAGGGCGCAGAGTCTCTGCAGAGTCCCACCCTCACCGGTCCAACCCCACGAAGGAGCTCTAATTAAGCTAATGATACTGAAAGTGTTATATAAGAGGAGATAGCGCCTTTTTCTCCCATGCGGTTAGAACCTGACCTGACCTAACCTCATTGTACCTGAAGAAGGCTGGTTTGGCCAGCCGAAATACAGTACACCTTTAAAAATTGTACCTACGTTGTATCGGTCTTTGCTTCTATGCTATATTTCACTCGTTAAACCGATCAGATCACTAGTTTGATACAACGTACACCGGCAGGATTGTCGTCCACGGTTACTTGTTTGAACTTCTCAATTTTGTTTCAGCCTGAATGTTGTACAAGAATAGTTTTTCGGGATTGTTCGATACCTTTTTTTCTTTGGCTCACTTTCGACTAGTGATACTAGTCTTTTACAGGGCCAGTGCAATGAGAAGACCAGTACTACTAGTGGAAATATTAAATTGACCATTAAATCTGCCTTAAAATATAAATTTTCCGTGTACTAGCCTTGCAATTTGAGTTCAATTAGTGCAAATTGGTGGACAACTCCTTCTTTAACCTTTATCGGTATTTGATTACATTATTTTAATTCTGCATTTATTTTCATCAGTTTTTCGCATTATTGTGTTTTGCCGAAATAATTCAAAAATTCAAATTCAAATAAAAATTCAAGAATTCAAATTCGAATTCAGATAAAATTCAAGAATTCAAAATTATGCCGACATAATTTATGCAAGTGTATTCACGGGCGAGCGCGAAGTCCACTTAATGTCCTGGGAATGAATTCGGTGACGTCATGAATTCACGCCAAAAAAAAAAATAAAATAAGTGAGCGGGATGGACAATTTCTTAAAACACACGAGGCCAAGACCATAAAAAAGTGGTAAAACGCGTGCGACCGCATCGGTTTTCTCGCCAAACATTCGCCATATGGTAAGCGAATATCTAAAATGCTCCTTATAGTTTGCTTCGCTGCAGAGTTTGTTAGAAACCTGTAACGAAAATCCTTCTTCGGCTCTTTACTTTGATCGGAGCTGGCAATTGTTAGCACTTGATAATCCTCGGAACTAATTTCCACATTTTCATCCATTTTGTGGAGCATCGGCAAGCAAATAATTCGGCGCTACTACGAGGGTCTTTGTCCAGTCGTTCCAGTTATTTCGAACCCGAAAAAGTACCCGGAAAAGTACGGCGCGAAAACCTATCGGTCGCGCATACTTTCCCGCCTTTTTCATGGTCTTAATTTAAACACTGGGGCATTTTAAACACTTTTCCATGAGAAAATTTTCTTTTCTCTTATGTTACCGTTTTTAATGGCATTCAGGTAAAGCATTTGAAAGTTATTATCGTTTTATCTAATCCTCAATAGTTGGTCCAGAGTATTTAGTCCCAGCCGATATATAAAGCAGTTTTCAATTGAGTGTCTTAAAACCAAATTAAAACCAAAGTAATTACTCTGACCAATCACAGCAGTTGTAAACAATCCAATGAACCAATCAGAGCTCGAAGCAATTACATGTCGGCGGCGCCAAGCGCGGGAAAACGCGTGCGAGCAAGTCACGATTGGTTTTGGTTTTACTTCTGATTGGTCGAGAAAGTGGCGCGAAATTTTTTAGCCAATCACAAAGCGTAGCAATGCAAAACCAAAGCAATTGTGTAATTACTTTCGCCTAAAGAGACTAAATAACGGCTTAAAACTCAAAGCTTCACCGCCAGTCAAATCAAATTTGATGAACTGTAATTCACACTGATCCTTGTAATCCTGGCCTCGGTTGTTCAAAAGGTGGATAGCGCTATCCACCGTATAAATCACTACCCAACGGATAACACAATGGATTTTGTTAATACTTATCCACTGGATAGTGATTTATCTGGCCCCGATTGTTCAAAAGGTGGATAGCGCTATCCACCGGATAAATCACTATCCAGTGGATAACACAATTGGTTTTGCTAATGCTTATGGATAGTGATTTATCCGGGGGATAGCGCTATCCACCTTTTGAACAACTGGCCCCTGGTGAAAAGCGCTATCCACCTTTTGAACAACCGGGGGCTGAACTTTATCTCAAAGCGACTTGTTTTGAGTTTGTTCTGTTGACTCCTCAGTTATCCAACTTAGTTGAATATTTGGTATTATTAAATGTTTGTTTACTTGGTACCTCTTAAGGATAGAATAGAATAGAATAGAATAGAAAAACTTTATTTACCCACGGTGACTTTGTCAAAAATAACAAATAATTGCACTTTTGTTTTTCACAAAAGCCGTGAAAATATATAACTACATATACTAATTACAATATTTTACATCAGTATATTAACTATGAATAAAATAAGTATTTCGGTTAAAACAGAGCAATAATTCGGAAAAATACTAAAATTCAATAGGGAGATTGAGAGATGCTAGTTTGTTTTTGAATGCACTCGCGGACTTTTCAGATTTTATCTCTTCTGGTAATAAATTCCAAACTTTCGCTCCGGTGTATGCAAAGCTTTTTCGGTAGTAATCAGTTTTAGCTACCGGTAAAGCTAGATTGTAACTAGAAGTCCTTAGATTATAAGTCGAACGCTCGATGTTATTCGTAAAAATATTCTGTAAATAGGCTGGTGCCATGCCATTTATAATTTTAAACATCATAAGCGCTTTTTGCTTATTTCTTCTTTCTTTAAGGCTAGTCCAACCTAAGCTACTTAATAATACATCTATTGAAGTCCTGAACTCGGCACCGGATATAACCCGTGCAGCACGATTTTGTAGTTTTTGCAACCTACTGGTGAGGTGCTCGCTAATGTTGTCCCACACAATACTACAATAATCAAAATACGGCTCAACAATTGAGCTATAGATGTTAATCAAATTAGCGGTGGGTACAAAAGGTTTTATTCTTCTTAGGATTCCAATACCAGATGATACTTTTTTTGAAACGCTGTTGATATGGGTATCCCATGTTAAAAATTCATCAATTTCGATACCAAGACACTTACAGCTGCTAACTTGTTTTAAGGAAATTCCATTTATGGAGATATTAAGTCCTTGTGTAAGAGTCGCTATTCTTTGCCTTGATCCAACCAACATGTATTCAGTTTTCAAAACATTAAGGGTAAGTTTATTTGCGATTAGCCAATTTTGAAGATACTCTAAATCAATATTTATATCATGTTGGAGTTCAAGGATGCTGCAGCCTGTAAATGTCATATTCGTATCATCAGCGTACATTCTAGTAGTAGCATAGTCAGTTATATTGGAAAGATCATTTATGTATATCAAAAATAAAAGTGGTCCAAGTATCGAACCCTGGGGAACCCCACACTTCAAAGTGGCTTTTTCTGAAAGTACCCCATTTATATACACGGATTGATACCTATTTAATAAGTATGATCTAAACCATTCTAAAGCATGACCAGTCCATATACCCATAGACTAGTACAATATGTTGCTATTTTTATTAGAATGTAGAGGATCACCAAGAGATTCCAGCGGCAGCAAAATAGACAACACCGGCATAGGAAAAAGTATGTAAAGAAAACAGAACCAAACAGACTTCCCTTTCATGATGCTGTATATTTCTTAAAAGTGGCTTCAAACAACGCTTTGCTAGCTGTAGTCTATAAGCACTCAGTGATACCATTTTAATTTAGTTGCCTCAGACTCAGATTGGAAGCGCGGTGGACTAGCATCCCACCCAGGGGGTAGTCATATTTGTATAACTGCTTCATGCGTGTGGCTCATCTGCGACTTTTCCTTACCTTACCATAAGAAAGTATATAGGAGAGAGATTTCATTTGAATGATCACAACATAGGATGCAATACAAAACGCGGTTCCAGGTTTTCAAGTTTACAAGCACAAACAAAAAGAGAGAGAGAGGACAACAACAACAACAACAACAACAACAACTAGCTTTATTTGCATGACTGTAGATGTTACAATATTGCAAAAGCTTACAACTAACTAACAAACAAGAGGACAACAACAACAACAACAACAAGAGCAACAACAACAAGAGGACAGTTTGCGCGTAAAACACTGACAGGTATGAGTAGGTACGGAGAGCTTTCATCACACTTGCTGCTTCAATTTCCCTCTACCTCTACGTTCGTACGAAGGAAAATCATTTTCCTTCTCCAGAACGCTGACGCATAAATACACTACCACAATAGTAAGGCAGGCATAGTGCGAACACTTGCCCGACGGTGGTTTAATGGATATTCAACACTTAGTTACAAATATAAATATTCAAAGAAATACATCTTAAGAAATTTTACATTTTTTTTTTTTTTAAAGGGCAATACACATTCTTTTATACACGAAGGCAGGCAAAGTGCGAACACTTGCCCGAAGGAAACTAAGTAGTACACGAATATAAAACAATGTCAACAATAAGCTAGCGAAATATGAAAAATACATCAATAAACAGCAGTTGCTAAATTAGCAGGCCTACTTAGCTTCAAGAGAAGCGCTACTCTTAGCGTCGTACAAAGGGAAAAATTTAATTAACTGCAATCAATTTTCTATAGGCTCTTTAACATAATATTCAACACTAAATTACAAAAGATAGATATTCAAAGAAATACATCTTAAGAAATTTTACATTTTTTTTTTTTTTTTACAGGGCAAAACACATTCTTTCATAGTATGATGTTCCAATAAGTCTAAGCTGGTCGGCCAGGCCCACGATACATTTTATTATTGGCAAAGGACTATAATATAACAATAACTCTTAAGCGCACCAGAGCCGGACACGTAAACCCTAAAAAACCAACTGTTGGATAAAATAGGGACCGTGTACCCCCGACCTATGCAGTGGTGCTACCTTCAGGGTTTTAAGGTGTTTTAAACTAAGAAATAAACGACTAAAATATGCGGCTAAAACTGTCGATAATAAGCCTTAAGGTATTACAATAAACAACTAAGACGAGAGTTAACTTGTTTGAACAATACAAGAGGCGCGAGGCTGACCGTAGAATGACACAAATCTATCAACGGACACTTTTCAAACTCACGAACCGTGAGCCCCTGCGCATTTGACTAGTACCCGGTTCTCTGTACCGTGCCGGCAAAATATTAATTTATGCCAATCAAGATTATGGCAAATTACATTGTATTATAGCCTAAAACATACGAATAATTTTTCTAAAGAAACTTTACAGCCCTAATACATAAACTGGTGAATCTCTGGATTCCAGTAGCGAAAAAGCGACAAACAATTAAGGGAATGTGGGCAAGCAATACCACCAGTCTTAGAAATAAAAAACTTTGTTCCCTTTCCCGTATTGACCTGTTTTGCTCCACTTGACAGATATTTCTAAAATGCCCTTCGTGCATCATAATGTCAGCAGCCTGTAAATCCAATAACTCACCTACCCGAAAAAGCTATACGCAAATCCTAAGATTACAATCCACACGAGCAAATGTAAGACAAACGCGATAAATCATATCTGGAGTGATAGGCTCCTTTTTCTTGACTGGTCCACTGAACATACGCTTGCTGGCTTCTACAATGTTGCGAGAAAAAGCTGTATAAACAGGGTTACCCTGGGGTCCGTGGTGAATAATGTCATGCAGCATTTCAAGGCGGAGAACGCGAAAGAAAAACAGCAGCATATGAATTTTCTGTATAAAGATGTGAAAGGTAATCCGATACAAGCAAACTACCGCATGGGAGGACAAGAGAAATAACTCAAGACTTAAGATGATCGCAAAAACGTTTATAATGGCAAAGGTAATTTTTTTTTCTTTTCTTTTTTAATGGACGAGTTCGCTCTTGATGACAACAACTGTCTCGCCATATGTTGTCTTTGGCTGCCCGGCAGGTTTCGCCCCGGAAGAAGACTCGAGCAAATCCTGGAAAGAAAAAATAACTAAAACATAAAATTACTGAGTAGTGAGCAAAAGTATTCGTATGAAAAACCTACCAATCATGCACATCTGCAATCCGGCAAAATTATATATTATCGGTCACAAACTAACCGTGAATGCTGACGGCCATCCGGCAGAAATATCAGTCACAAAGAGGCTAATTGTCACTGCCATCTCGCAAAATTATCGGTCACAAATAGACCAATTGACACTGCCATCCGGCAAAAATATCGGTCACAAATAGACCAATTGTCAGTGCCACCCGGCAAAAACTGATATCGGTCACAAATAGACCAATTGTCACTGCCACCCGGCAAAAATATCGGTCACAAATAGACCAATTGTCACTGCCACCCGGCAAAAATATCGGTCACAAATAGACCAATAGTCACTGCTGTCCGAAACAATAGGAAAAATTACACAAAATTAGTCTAACTGCTATAATATAACCAGCCCATGAAGGGGAGCCGAATGGCGGGCTAGTGTTTCGCCCTTAACGCAAAGCAAGGATGCCTTCGAAAAATTGATAGTCTATAACAAAACCCCAAAAATCCTTGGCAAGTAGAGGCCAAAAGGGGGCAGATGGCCAAAATGGAACCACCAATGTACCCAGTACCCTAGAGTGAAACATAAACCTAAGGACCTTGGACAAACGGACGGCAGGCGGTACCACCCAACAATTTTCACCATGCCAGTCTAGAAAAAAAATGCATCTACTCCTGATGAGCCTGGGTACCAAAATAGGAACTTTGCAATTGTAAAATGGGGCAAAACAGTCAACAGAATGTGGGCCCCAAGGTTGTCTAGTTGCTGGAAAATTTCAGGGACAAGTTCCCAGTGATCGTAAACGATAATCTACTAAGATAATCGGCCTATTAATTCATAGAGCGCGGACTCACTCAATTTCCAAAACGATCCCATGCTTAAAACAAAATGAGAAAACAACATAAGCCAATTGGTGAAAAATGAACTTCATGCTTCCAACTAGAACAATACGTGCCACGCTTAGGCTGTCAGCGAACCATTTAACCCTGTAATTCAAAAGGAGCGAACTAAACTAGCCAAGAACAAATTTAATGGCTACTAACTCTCGATAGGTAGAACTCTGGTCCCGCTATGTGACAGAAAACATCCTATGGGCGTAAGCATCTTTGCCGAAGACATAGCCAGCGCAAGCAAAAATTACTCGCGTCGGAAAAAACAGAAAACAAACGCGGGGTAGCATAAAATACCTCCCTAGCATTAACTAGAAGTATATTCTCCCCCAAAACTGTAGTTCTACAAGGGAATATATGTCCAGTAAAAAAGGAGTGTCCCAATCTTGAGCCGCGGCTACAGACATCTGACAATGCCTGGTCATGATCTGACTCAGGTTACCTAAGACATGGCTCATGGAAATAATTTTCCCTACAACAGAGGCAAGGTCTCTAGTGGACAAAACAGGGTTTAATAGAACCCTACCAAAACGGGCTAAGGAGTTCTCTATCCGGGTCTCGGTGATACTAACACCCTGAGCTCCATTCCAAACGATACCTAACCAAGTAGCTACTTGGACGGGATCCCACACGCTTTTATCCGTATTAACGAGAAAGCCAGCCGAAGCCAAATCTGACCTGATAACATTAGAATTAGTCCTGGATAAGGATTCGCTTTTCTACACGTCCAGATAACCACTTTTAAGATTAAACTGGATAAAATAGCTTCCCTTACTGAAATAATGTAACCCTACTTTCCAGTCCTCGAATTTAACCTTCCGTTTAAATATATGTTGATTGGCATATCTTAAATCTAAGATTAAGCGCTTTTTCCCAGAGCTCTGCACTGAAACCGAGAGAGGGTTAATAACCCGAAGATGGGTCTTGGGACCTGAGAAACCCTGCCGGTGGAGACCAACTCCAAAATGACCTCCTGAACAAAACCGCGATGCTTAAGAGCGGAACGGTTGTTGTTAAATACCGACCTAGAAGGAATCGCATAAAAAGGTATTTTGTAACCTTCCTTGATGCAAACAATAAACATGGGAGCGTTAATTGTTTCCCAAAACTCAAGATGGGCTTTAAGCCTGCCCTTAACATTAACTGTCACCGAGGTGACTGGTCTGTCCAATTCTAACTCAAACGATTGATCAGCAATGTCTACCTTCACAAGGTCCTCAAAGAATTCCGAGACTTCATCATAAAAGTCAACATCCAGGTCGCTATTCTGTTTTGCGTGACTGATCTCCGGAGGAACTGAAAAGGCCACCTTTGGCTGGCGCCATGAAGTTTCCTGGTTTGTACCTGGCGAACCGCACACAATCGGCGCTCCAATGGCCCTTTCTCCCGCATCGGAAACAGGTGTCTGTTTGAGAAGGCAATCGACGGCCTGCAAGGTAAAGAAAAACCGCACAGAAGAGGGAAAAAACAAGTTGACTTGAATGCAGATTCTAAAACTAAAAACTTCATCCATACTGACCACCGCCGAGAAGCTTACACGTGATGAAACCTTGACGCTGTACACTACTATATATACATTAGTGGGGTCTCTAGAGACCCCACGCGCTAACACAAACGTGTTAGCGTGCAAACTAACATGCTCACGCTAAACTTCCGAAGGAAAATACATTTTCCCTCTACCTCTCTACGTTCGTACGAAGGAAAATCATTTTCCTTCTCCAGAACGCTGACGCATAAATACACTACCACAATAGTAAGGCAGGCATAGTGCGAACACTTGCCTGCTATGCTGAAAATACAAAGAAAGGGCAATGGCAATACCTCGAAAAAATATCTCGTCATCACCAGCATATGAGCAAAAAGCGCCACTAGACGAACTTCGGTCCCTGGCCGGCTTCTTTCCCGCATTCTGCTTCTTTTTCTCCAACCCTCGTTCCTGTACATGTGCTTTGCGAATTCTTTTCTCGTCTTCGGAGTCGCTGGCGAGTTCCTCTGTTTGGTATTCCTTGACGGCGAGCCAACCAGCTTGGCTTTTATCGGCGAGTTTGATGACCTTCTGCCGGCGTTGGAGCGTCTTCTTTTTCGTCGAGATATTTTTTAAAACGTTCAAACACGTCGTCGTCAGTGCTACGCTCGCGTTCTGCTGTGTCTGTGTTCTCGTTCTGGGGTGCTGTTGTCTCGTCTCCTGGCATAACGAAAAACTAAAAACTTCATCCATACTGACCACCGCCGAGAAGCTTACACGTGATGAAAACCTTGACGCTGTACACTACTATATATACATTAGTGGGGTCTCTAGAGACCCCACGCGCTAACACAAACGTGTTAGCGTGCAAACTAACATGCTCACGCTAAACTTCCGAAGGAAAATACATTTTCCATCCTGAGTTTTATGTGTACACCAGGAAATCAACGCTTTAAGACATTTTGAAAATCAAGATTAGGATTTATAGGATTTATATTAGGTTCTTAGGATTTATATGGATCATATAATTCTCGCGTGAATTAAGGCATGGCTCCTCGTGTAATATTGAGTTTTCATCATTTTTTCTAGCTTTATTCAGCGACCCCTAATATTTGATCTTATAATCATGCACTAAGAAACAAAACCATTTTTGGATGAAACCCTGTGTCTGTTGCGGTCACATCACCAGCCACGCCCTAAATTATGCAAAATCTGGAATTTTCAGATTACGGCATGAAAATTCAATTAAAAGCTCTCGTTTTTCCTTCCTTAGCCTTCAATTTACAGATTGGTAAGTCAAATTAAATGGGGAATTTCGAAAACTGTTATTGCTGCATAATTATTCATTGTTTTCCTCTAGTCCCAGTCCCCCTCTAAAATTAAAACGTTATAGTTTACAGAAAACAAATAACTTTGGAAAACCCCGATTAGTTCCATAAACCCTGTGCTAATGGACATTGATAGAAAACAAATTAAGTAGAAAAATATTTTTCCAAAATCTCGTAAATTTGGATCGAAAAATAGTGCAAAAAATTGGGCGTGGCAAGTCACGTGACGTAGCAAGTCCATTCATGTAAGCGAAAAATTTTTTTTTTCAACAATTAAAAGCCTCTTAGAAAGTTTAAAGTCAATAAGTCAAATATGTTTTAAAGTAAACCACCCCCCTTTAAATCGAACGAGACTCATTCCTTAATTCACCCGAGTTACTTATGTATATTTTATTATTTCTTAATATTTATTAACTGTTAGTATTATATTATTAGGCACAGCTTCAGTGTAAATAAGTGTATACTTTCTGAATTCTGTGTGAAATAAAGTTATTATTATTATTAATATAAGATCTCTTTACTGTTGCCCGCCATATGTAATAAAAGTACAATTGTATTCAAAAAGTAACCATTAAGTTTACATTTGTTATACACTTGTGCAACCTTGACAATGAGAACAAGAGGAAACATTTAAGAGGGTGGCAAAGGGGGGGGGGGGGGGGGGGGGGGTTTCCGATCACGCATCGTACCGAATTTTTAAGTGAAATCACGCATCACAGAGAAAATTTTTAACCAATCACGCGTCACGTAAATAAGGACTAATCCGGCATTAAAATGGTATAAACAAAACTACGAAGAGTCGGCGCAGGCTATATTGAATGCATTGATATTGTATTCAATTTTCATTTGGAAGGATTGCACGTTAATTCGCCCATGAATCTTAAAATAAAATAAAGGGTGTTGACGGGCCTAGCACAAATCCTACTAGCGCGTGGTGTGGTTGTTATGTCCTTTGTTCACTCGGTTTTTTTGCTGGTTTGACTTTTACAGTTTAGCCCTGACTAGTATATCTTATAAAAGATCTACACCTCTTGTATGAAATAAAGGGAGGTTCTTTATTGATTTGTCTCAGTAAAGGTTGCGATTCTATTAAGGTCGCGGGGGATAGGTTCCGCTCATCAGTATGCATTTATGAAAAGAGTATGCACGAAGTGCGACGGCTGATACCGAAAATGCGCGAAATATTCACGAACAGGCTCTGTAATGTTTCTGCATCAATAATTGCACGTGCAAAGCGCTGTCTGGTAAAATACACTATTTTTTAACGCATTGTTCTTTCCGCATGAAGTGTTGACAATAGCGCGTGGATTAAAATTAGCAAAATTACAATAAATTTATATCTTTTGCATTCGTGTTTGCTCGGGAAGCCTTCGGAAGCGTAAAAACAAGCAATTTTGTGTCCAAGAATTCAGCGCGGATAGAGAATTTCATGAGTTGACACTGCAAGGAGGTAAACTATGCGTATTGTAGATTGTCATATCTGACTCGAAATTTTTAAATAGGCTTTCAAAGGGAAGATATGAGGCTTCAAATTCTAACATGGACAATTTTACTCCCTTAAAAGCTAATAACTTTTAATTAAAGTTGAAATCACAAAATCGGAGTCAGATATGACACAATAGACGTTTTGACGGATCAGTGAGTGGGGAAATGAACTTGCTTTGTGTTCTTCTCGAGGAGCAAACTTGGACACAAAACCACGTTTTAAGAAAAGATAACTTTAGTGGCTTACAGTATTGCCACAAGCGCGATCCCTTCAGTAAAAAACAATCCTCACGCACTTCCATTATTCGCCAATATCTCTGTTAAATTTTAGCGAAATCGGCTTTCAAACCTTCACAATATAACGTTTTTAAAAGTGACACCCCTGCCAAAATTTTGCCTTATGAATTTATTCATGGCCAAGTATCCCCCGCGACCTTAAATGCTATTTGTCCATGAGGATCTGTTTTAAGTTAAGTACACATGGGTTGTATTGGGTAATATTTCTTTGCGAGCTTTTGTTTTGTCTTTGAGAGCTGACTTTCTGTCAGAGAATATTACTTCTGAGAGCACCTTCTCGATGAGATTGTTAGGGAAGCCTCTTAGCCGTAGGTTTTATTTGAATTTATTGATGTTTTCTTCGAAAGTTTCCTTTGAAAAGTTCGTTCAATTCTGAGGAGTCTAAGGGCCTCTCCGCTTTGAAGAAACCTTTCTTGACCCTGACTCCCGGTGGGTGACAAGATTTAAAGTGCGTGTATTTCTTCTTAGCATTTACGGCTTTATTTCGTTTGCTTGTCTTTTGCGGTCCATTTGTTTCTTATTCAGATATTTTAATGTATCTGAGACCTTCCGTTTAATTTCTTATCAAGACTCAGGGAGCACACGAGGATGAGATTCAACATGTTTCAGTTATTGGCATTTTCAAGTTCTGACATGTTTTTCACCACTGAGCGCGAATTGTTTCTGTATGAGCTGGACTCTCTCTTGTACATTTACGAGTGGCTTAGTGCCTTGTTCTTAGGCTAATTCACATATTTGTTTCGTTTGGCTTAGTAGCCTACTCGCTCTTCTTCTTTGATTTGAATCAATGTCACGATAGTGGAATTTGATTAGCGCTCCTAGTAATTTCTGTTCTGCCTGACACGTGGCCTGCTTTCCTTCGTCGTAACGTCTTGCGCTTCGAGTTTTCTGATTGCGTTTTCTGATTTCTCTATTCTGTCCTCGCCCTGCCAGGAACGGATTCTCTGGACCACCACGAAGATTAAAGGTCAAGAAAAGACCGGACAGACCTTCAGTTAGACAATTACGTTGAATCCTTTGAATGTAAGCTTTCTAGTTTTTCAAAGAATGTCAAAAGCATTCACGTATCGCGGAAAAATAAAAGGTAAATCACTCGTCACGTGCTTCTAAAATAGCAAATCACGCATCACGCTGCGCTATCTGATCACGCATCACGCCGTTAATTTGGGCACAATCACGCATCACGCGGTTAATTTTGGGGCAATCACGCGTCACCTAAAACCCCTTTGCCACCCTCATTTAATAGGAGGTTCTAGAAGTGGTATTTATAACTCATTCATTATTGGTCACAACTATCAGTTTTCAACGATTTAAAGACGCTTAATTAATTATCTGACCTGTGATAACACCCAGATTTTCAGTCGAAAAAAAAAAAAAAAACAGACGGAAAGTGTAGATACTGTCGCAGGGTAACTGAATTCAAAACTCTAATGACCCCAAGAGATGCCAACTCAGTTCTAATGTTTCCTAAGCTTCTTCTAAGCTGACTTTTTAACCCTCTGCCGTACAAGTGTAGATTTTCAAAACTGTTTTGCAAGTCGATGTACATACTTGAACTTAAAAAAAATATGTGAATCCTCTCCTTGGTTAGGAAGAGTTAAAGCATTTCTCAGTTATTATCTACCCTTAAAACTGTGAACTGCCGGCTTCTATTGAAACCCCTGCAGTTATGCTCCTTAGATAACTTAATCGCCGAAAAATGCCGCATACTTGGTGTGGTGGTCTTATATATATCCAATTGCAATACGTTGTCATAGAAAATGAAAAATGAAAAATGAAAAAAGTCAAATAGGAATTAATTAGCTTAATCATCACAGCGACACGCGGCACTATAATTTCGCGTGCAGCGACTCAGATTGTTAATTTAAATTAAGCATGCAGCGGCTGTTGTTATTTGAAATTTACCTAGGTAAAGGTTGAAATGATTTGTTAAACGTCATGTTCGAAATTTGTTGCTACCCGGCCCGGTTGATGTCATTCTCTGAGAATAACTGTTGCACGTGGACAGTTACACTACGAAAAGGGAAAAGTAAGAAAACCTCTTGTTAAACATAGTTCTTGTGCATGCTTTGAGAATTATTAAAATCCGTCGAAATATATATATATATATATATATATTTATATTTATATTAGTCAGTTGCCCTGACGAAGTCTTTTATAATAAAGACGAAATATCGGCAAGGAGTTTATTGTCTTTATTTCCATATTTTGAAGAATATTAATTAACATTTTGGAAGAAAGATCCAGACAAAGGATGTTTTTGAAACATTATATATATATATATATATATATATATATATATATATATATAAATAAAATAATGAATTGAAGACTTCATCAGCTATAAAAGTGCTCAATAGATAAACTAGAGCGATATGTAGATTTGTAGAGATGGATTACTTGGTCGAAGACATTTATTCACTGCTACTCAGAGTTTCATGCTTTTTACGAAGCAATCATTGCCTGATGCATTAAACCGAAGTCAAAAGTTTAACCGTGTCCACTTATTCTCTTTATATTCGCTCTACCGATGGTATCGAGCCCTCTCGACACACAATACAAAGATTATCCTGGATATATATATATATATATATATATATATATATATATATATATCCTAAAAATTGTTCTGATCAGGATTCGAACCCGCGTCTCCGACTTTCTAGTGCCGATGTGTTAACCACTACACCATCAGGACGACCACGAAGACTTGGGACAGTTCGCAGATTGAAAAACAAAGCATTTACAGTTCTACAAACGTTATTTAGAGGTAAGCAATAAGGCATCAAACGTGGCATGTAGAGTTGAACTTGGAAGGTTACCCTTGTTATAGCTATTGGTCAGAAATCGAATTACATCTTCAAAGTAAGGACTATGACTCTATTGTTAACAGATCTCAGTTTAAAATCGACAAATTTTTATTGCTCTGGCAAAAATAGAGGTTCTACGAATTTTATCAGAATTTGCCTGATTTTGATCGTATTTCCTATAACCGACGCTCAGATAAAAAACAGACATGTTAAGTTAATGCAACAAAAATGCAGCGCATCCTGCATTGGCAACACGACCTTTTTTTTCTTAAGTCTTAGGAAAGTCTTAGTGAAATTTCTAATAGGTAATCACAACTGGTAGATCAATCTGATAAAAACGATATTAAAACCCTGGAGAGTCTCTCAATGGGGTGGTGGCTTTTACGGCTGACGATAAATTTCTTCCCGTTTAATACGGTTAACAGAAATCTTAAAAAATTAATTTGTATTGTATTTAAAAATGATAAAAATTAACTTTTATTATTTAAAAAGTTCAAAAGTAATTCCCATTGTTGTAACACACGTTTTTAAAAGGTCTTAGGACTATTCTGAGATGAATAACAGTCTTAACAAGAGATGGCAGGCTATAACATTTTTTTACGATTAACATTTTTTACGCCTAACGGTTAAACTTTTTCAATTTTTACGTCTATCGACTAAATTTTTGGGCCGTTTTACGGCTAACGGTTAACCTCATTGAGACTCTCTTCATTGGAGGAAGCAAGCCGGGAGACGAGGAGAGCGGAGAGAAAAAACTTTACCGGAGGGGCGTAGAAATTTCCATCGAAATCTTGATGACATTTTTTCAGGGATTTTTAAAAGTTACCACAGTATCTTCTCAATAGTGAGCTGTCTCTCTGTGCAACATCCCAGCAATCAAAATCATACAATGAATGAAATGCAGTGAAATCATATAAAAAAACGACGAGTTCAAAAGTTCAGAAACGCCTACATCAGAGAAAGATAAAAGAAAAAAGTAGACAGCATGTTGAATTCTGCCAACTTTTTTATTTCACGAACAACAAATTATCACATGCAATGTAGATGAAAGGTAAGTCGTTGTTTTTAAAGGCATGACGTACTTGTAGGTATTTGAAAGGTCGATTGAGAACTACAACATCCGGTTTATCGTAGTTAAAAATTGCTAATAAATCGTGACTCGAAAACAGCGACTACAAAACTTCAACGGCGATCCAGTTTTTCAACCGAACTCAACTTCATATAAAAAGCTTTTTTGTTGCTCCCTAGCTTATTTAGCTATAGTCTATAGAATGGAAATTGGCAAGGTTATGCGGTTTGGACCGGAATTATTGATTTTAACACGAATATTTTTCTCCGACGGAGATACTTTGAGGATCACAAAAATAATTCACAAAAAGAACCATTGGAACTGTAATTTGATTTCTCGCCATATGATACGCGTGAGTATTGCAATCGTTTCAGGGTTGAATGCGGGGGAAAAGGAGTACTTTTAAACGGAGTTTTAATCAGTTTTTACTTTAGTAAATAGTCATACTGAAGGGTTTCTTCCAAAGATTAAAAAATTGGCATAACATGTCAAATTGACGTGACACAGCTTACACCATTTTGGCCCAGAGTCCCGATGATGATAATGGAGATATGTGGTGATTTGATAAAAAAGCAAGGTTGACAAACGGCGAGGAAACGACTATATTTGTAAAATATGCAATATTTCGAAAGGCACAGCCTTTCTTCTTCAGGGCCTTACAGACATGTAATGCATGTAGTTCTAACTTATAAGTCTGTCGATGAAATGCTATGGTGTGACCATTCAAATGAAACCTATTTAATAGTGCTTTTGCATAGTACCATTTGTTTTGCAATATTGTACAAAAAAAATAATAATAATTCGGGATTTGAATTTTGATTTTTGGCACTCTTGGGAGTAAAGGATTAAGGAAATGACAGGCACTTCCCTTGATTCAACCATTACTTCCTACTGAGACTGGAGATACCGATTTCCAAACTATTTCCTTAAATGGCACTTTAGCTTTTCACGCCTGTTTATATCAACAGCTTGTTATGATCTGGGAGATCTACCAGTATAAATCCAATTAATAATCTGTGAAAATATCAATATGTTCTCAAATTGAAATAACTTTTCCAGATAAAATAGCGCACAGTGTACATGCAGTCGTAGAGAGTGCTGAAGGTGTAAATGCAAAACTAATAGCGCGGAAGTGGAGGATGTTATTTTAAAAAATGCTTTTCGATTTTGGCGGCGTCGATTGCTACAAGTCTATCCTCTGTGTATTAAAATCTCATCCTTTACTAAACCTGATGAAATGGAAACGTAGTAACCTTTGGCAGCAGTGTGACACACTTTAGCTTATGACGACACTCACAAACATTTTTTTGGCACCACAGTCAGTTCGTCTTCATATAAACCAATCACGGATCACAGCGGACGGGGAATAGCGGATGTGACGTAATCAGATAGCCTTCGGCACAATTCGAGAACTTGACAGACGGTCAGCTAGAAAGTCACAGTCCATTACGCGAAACATCGTCAAACCCTCATGATTTCACGAGGTTTATAAGAGCTGAGGCAGTGGATAGAAAAACTTTGAAATCTGGAAATATGTCGAGAGTGATTGTGATGTGTTTATTGCTGCATTTGTACACATGGCAAGTCGCAGACGCTACTAAGAAGGTAAACATTACAAAACCATCCTCTCTTATACACAGCATAAACAAATTTCATTCTCAAGCAAGATGCTTTTCTTTATTATTTCATTCAGCTATTGAGTTACCTAAGAAAGTGTCGATTGTCTGACGGTAGGGTTTCTTTGAATTCTCAGGACAAAATGAGCAATCACAATGCCGAAGAGAGACAAGGTAAGCGAAAATTTAAAGCACAGCCAACAGGCTTTAAACTCGCCTCCGATCGGATTGTATTTTGAATTGTAACAAAAAGTCTGCAAGCCGCATCAGTCAGATTAGTATAAATCTTCGCATTAAACACAATTCTCCTTGTCTCAGCTGGAAAAACCACGTAGCGTTTAAAACAACAAACCGGGACGACTAACTTCTAAGCAGAACGTCAAATCATAAGCTATTTGAACCGTGTACAACAGAGTACGTACTACTCTACTAAGACCACTAAGCCTAGCTTCCCCCGCGTCGCGCCTTATTCAGGTCGGAAATAAATTCAGATATCCGTGACCTATCTCCTTGGCATACTCCCATTAAAAGCTCAATTTTCTGAAACGCAAAACTCACTTTGCTTGCGCTTGATGTCGCAAAAAGGTCGCCTCACGGAAATGCAACAGATACAAAGAGAGACTGTTTACACGATATTCTGAGTTGTGATTACGCTACTTTACCTAAGTGGTTAGAAATTAAATTTAATACCAGCATTCCTGCCGCGGGTGGCACGCGCGGCCGGCGCGAGTCACGTGCGTGGAAGAATAAAATGATACTGTGCTCGAGCGTTCGCACGCTTTTTTTCGGCTTAGAGCACGAAAAATCCCCTCTGCTACGGCAAGATAGCTACTCGCTGTAGTGTCTGGTCATAACGTATGTTTAACCTGTTTCTCACGGCTATTTTATTTCTAATTCTTAAAGTTTGACGAGAGCAGTGGTTTCTAAAGGTCAAATTTTCCGCTTACACACGATTTGCTTTACTCGACTGACGTGCGCAAAGTTTCTTGTTTAAACGTTATTATAGCAAATGGGATCTTCTTGACGCTCAGCTGAGTGCAGCATTTCTAACTTAATTAACCATCGTAGGGTTATGTTACGGATCCTACGCTTCTGGCCAGGAGTCCGACAAAAGAAAGAAAACGTGAAATGCGAGAAATAACACCAGGATAACTGGAATTCTTCGCCTTAATTAGTGTTGAAAGCTGAATAGAGGATTAAATATAAATACACGCAAAGCAATAGATGACTTAGTGAAATCGTTCTAGTCAACTACTGTAAGATTTTACAATGAATATTCACCCAAAACGGGAATTTTTTCTGTTTTCTGTTCGTTATTCTTTGCTTGGAGAGCCACAGTTTCTCAGTTCTCTAAATATAAACTGAGGCCTGTTCCATCGAAGAAATCGTTTGCTATATTTTATTTCTGATCAGCCGAAGGAATCTTTTGCTTTATTCTATTTTAAGTCACCTATGAGCTACCGATTTTATTGAAGAACTCCAATAAAACTACGCTCAATCTATAAAATATAGGCATATTCGTGAACCTCCATTTTGGAAAGAGAAAAAAATACATCACTTACAGCCTTATAAATTTATTAGCCAATAAAAAAAAAAAAACGCGCCACAAGACCACAAATAACCTCCCGGGTACGTTTTATGTCATATGAGGGTGGCCATGTGCTTTCATCACAGTTGTGCATCTCTGGAGAGAGAAAAAAGACGTTATTGACAGTGTTCTGATTTTCACAGGCTAATGAAATGCCAGCCAGTTCAATTTTTTTAGGTCTTAGCGAACCAACTGAGTGGTCTAAATCGCCTGCTGCTCAATATTCCGCTCGCCGTGACTTGATAGTATAGTAAGCCTGGTTTTTACCAGCGACACAAGCACAAGCGCAAGCACAAGCGGAAGCGCAAGCACAAGCACAAGCGCAAGCATAACAGCTCTTATTTCACATTGAAAACGGCCTCGACGCAAGCATAAGCAGAAGCGGAGAAAAGCTAAGGATACTCCTCCGTCAGAGGATCCCCGCGAGGATCTCCCTTCCCCTCCCCTTCCCTTCACACCAGGTATAGTAATAATAATAATAATATTTAATAACAATATTTAATATTTCTATAGCGCAAATTAACGCGCTAGAACTCCAATAAAACCGACTACGCTCAATCTCAGATAAAATATAGAGGTACATTCGTGAACCTCCATTTTGCATACTAGATTACATGAGTTGTTTATTTCGGCTTCAACTCACGCTAGTTGCTCGTTTCATGTAAACACTGGCTCAGTGTATATTGCAGAGCGTTTAAAGCTTATAGTTTGTGGTTTCAGGCTGAAGAACGATGAATAGCGACAGTCTTTCAGTTCAACAATTCTACAATCACTTTGCTTCTTTCTTACTTTTCCGCTCAATTTTGTGAGTGAATTTACTTTTTTTAGTTATTTCATAAAGAACATAGAATGAAAGAGACTTTGGCTTAAAAATAGAATTGTGATTTAGCAGAACGATTTAAAGTATCAAAATACATACTTAAGTTGTTTACGAACGTGAAAACAGCCTTCTTCGAGTTGAAAACGGCAAGCTTGAAAAAAATGGCGGGAAATTTATGATCACGTTTTAAGTAATGTTCCACATAAGAACGATAGTAAACTTCATTGTTCTGTGGCATTGGCTCTTTCCCACATAGAATATCTTTGATTTCAAGAATAGAGGAGGAGCTGATGGTTAATAATTATATTTCATTATCAAAGAAAATCCATTTGCGTCAAATAAATTTTAGGAAATGTTCGTGCTTAACCAATCAGAATAGCAGAAGACAATAGCTAATAATTTTGCTTCTTTGATGAAGTTCCCCAAATACAATATCTTTAAAAACTTGTATGTTGTGCGATTGGGTCTCAAATTACTTGAAACCTTAAAAAAAATGAGACAAAATGCACAATTAGCTATTATGCTGAATACTTTGACACTTAAATAAAGTTTACTACTACTACTACTACTACTACTACTACTACTACTACTACTACTACTACTACTACTACTGCTGCTGTTGCTGTTGCTGCTGCTGCTGCTGCTGCTGCTGCTACTACTACTACTACTAATACTACTACTACTGCTACTACTACTACTACTACTACTACTACTACTACTACTACTACTACTATTACTACTACTATTACTACTACTACTACTACTACTACTACTACTACTACTACTACTACTACTACTACTACTACTACTACTACTACTACTACGTGTGGCTGACTACGACTAAATAGTCACTTTGGAGAGGTATCAGCTTATGGGAGGTTAAATATGTAGTATTTGCATGTGTGTTGCTTGGATCACGAGAGCGTATCGTCTTTCTCCCTTGTCAGTTTTATAACTAATATGCCTAAAAATGAAATGGATAGGATTCCTGTGTCAGTTAACACAAGTATCCAATTCTAAAGGCTAGTCAGGCTGGTTATACACTGGTCTCCACATGTCTTAACGGTAGTAGTATCTCGGAGTTGTTTTTAAAATACATTTGGTGGCTGTGTTATTGTAATGGCAGCGATATTGCAAGGATAAATTACTGTATAAACTGCTTATGGAGGTTCGACCGTATAGGTGGATGTTATCTTATGCCAACCTTCAGCCTGATGGTCGCAGTGGTTTGAACTGTTCCTGGGCTCTGCCGCCATGTTGTTTCCTTACACCATTGTGGGCCACTTGGCTATGCCTTTCATTGGTCTTATTTGCAATCGGGAGGAGGTGAGGTGAGGAGGGTCAGATCGGAGTTTGAAGCCGGCCTACTTTAGTACGCCTTTGGGTGCTGAATTTGTGCGCTGTTTCTCCTGGAGTGTCTGTGCTCATGTTGTATATACTGCTGTTTGTGTCTTTGCAGTTTGTCTGTATTTTTTTTATTTGATTCGATTTACTGGTCTATCGCTTATGCCCTCACCAACCAGTTTATACCGGTTATTCAACCAGTTTATGCCAGTAAATCAACCAGCTAAGCGTATTACTGTTAAATAACAACTTTAAATATAGGCGGCACGTATCTCTCTTTTTATCCATCACGGCGCAAACAAATAAAAGTTCAAGAAGATTAAAAAAAAGAACAAGGTCAAAGAGGTCTGAACTCATGGAAATTGTTTTCTTTTGCCTAATATGTTGCTTATCACCGAAATGCTTGAAAACATGTGTCAAGTTGAGTAATTGTTCCGAGAGGGTTTAAGTTAATTGGGTTTTTGCGACTTGCAAACATTTCCGGATAGTGAGATGAGCACGGCATGAACAAAACACCCAACACGTTCAGAATCGCATGGGGTAAATCGTAGTGAATTGGATTAAAGTCAACTGCTGTGATAACGGTCACCTTCAGGATCATAATTTGGTGTCCGTAATAATGGTACGGCGTTCTACCGCAAGATGAAAGTGTCAGGCTTATTTTTGCTTATACGATACATACCACATTTCACTTTAGTCCAGGTCCCGGTTGTTCAAAAGGTGGATAGTGCTATCCACCAGGCCCCGGTTGTTCAAAAGGTGGATAGCGCTATTCACCGGATAAATTACTATCCAGTGGATAAGTATTAACAAAATCCATGGTGTTATCCGCTGGATAGTGATTTATCCGGTGGAAAGCGCTATCCACCTTTTGAACAATCGGGTCCAGATAAATCACTATCCAACGGATAACGCAATTGCTTTTGCACACGTTTACCCTCTGGATAGCGATGTATCCAGTGGATAGCTATCCACCTTTTGAACAACCGGGCCGTGAACCATACACCCTGGTTGCTAATTGTTCCTGATGACTATCGGTAATACTAAAACATGTAAAATAAAGACGCTGCAAAGCCTGCGCTGCAGTCGTTTCCTTTCCGAGAGCGCGGTTGGGGGGGGGGGGGGGGGGGGAATGTGAAGTAATTGGGGCCGGATTCATGAAGCCCTCCTAAGTTAAGAATCTCCTAACTATTGTTAAGAAACAATACTTAGGATATGTCTAAAATTAGGAGGGTTTTCAGGGCGCGATAAGCAGTAAAAAACATGAGGAATGAGTGGAAGTTTGAACACATGCATACAAACATACATACACACTTTATTAACTCATCCCTGATGAGGCTTTTCAGAGTTAAATAATTATACTATTATATAATAACCTATAAATACATATTATGATAAAGCTATAAATAATAAAAATTAAAGTTAATTAACTGAATAAAGGAAATCATAAGCCCGTTGGTTGTATGGAAACTCGGTCTTAATTAGCATAAATTTGGACGATTTTCTTTCTTTGTCCTCTTTGTATACAGAAATCAGTTTGAGAAGCTATATCAGACTCTCAACAGAATGTTTTATCAGTATTTCCATCACTTCGTTATTCGTCGTTTTCAACTCTCTTCTTGGTAATCCTCATAACACAGGTTTTCTCGTATTACATGAAAAAGATAACGTGTTTAGCTTGCATGGCAAACGTCCAACAACATTAATGGTTCTCGTCCATGGCCTTAATCCAGCGCCACATAGGAAAACGTAGTGTATTAAAATAAAAAGAAACTCTCTTCAGCTAAGCGGGTTGAATCTCCGAATCGTCTAATGTAAGCGATCAACCATGGAAACAGGAAGACTGGTAGGGAGATAGTAACTTACAAGAGATTACACTGAGAGGGATCGTACAGAGATCAAGGAGCCCAAATCCCGCCTTTGCCATCTTATCTCGACGACTCGGGCATCCGCGCATGGTCACTCTTTTGCGTTTTAGCAGTAGACCATCGCTTTTTAAATGTAAGACCGAACTTTGCAAGGGAAATTTCTTTCCTGCAATGTGCCTTCACGCTCACGGCCTGTAAATGACGCGTTCTTAGAACGTATTATATTATGAATACATATTAGTCTTAGATTTTTATAACTATTGTAGTATTATATATTAGTCTCAATTTCAATATGTAAATTTGATTTTTATTTTATTTGAAATTATAAGGCCCAGCCCCATAAACTTTTATTTCCCCTCCCTGGCTCCCCACCCCTTTTTTACCCAGACGTGCTTAACTACGTGTTCGTGTTACCAACTGACCTTCAGGTCTTCAATTTACACAATATGTACGGATATATCGGATAAAGGCAGAAGGAATTGTTCAATCAAATTTTGAAGCAAAGCCAAAAGGATCAACCCCTGAGAGCGCAAATGTAGTTAAGGTCCGTTGATACAGATCCTGGGGGAGTTAACTTAACAACAAAGGAGATATTTCCGGTTTGCTGCTTGACTGGGGGATGCTTTGAGGTGAATTAACTGATCATGATAAACATACTTAGCTCTAATACTCGAGCATGAGACCCCAGAAGTGAATGCATGGCAAATCAGACTTGCTTTTGATAACGGGGCCAGGAGAAAAATGATCACAGGCTCTTGTGAGCCAATCCGTGAATAAGAAATGCTCTACGCATCGCTGGCTCATATTTGAACTACCCTTCCTTACAAAAAAGGTGTTGAAATGTAGTTAAATATAGAAATTTTGAATTTAGGCTGGATGAGTTCGTGGAAGCTTTATTGTATCAATTAACACTTTGCCAATGATTTGTCTTTTCAACGGGTAACGCAATGTACGGTATGTTTAAATTATAAACATGGCTCGATATCTTTCAAAATACCGTGATCCGCGATATGATGTGTGTGATGTTTAAGGTCTCCATACACTATTCAGTAGAAAACGCAAGGATATATTTTCACTTGAAGAACTGATCCACTGACGACATATGAAAGTTGGCCTTTTGCGCATAAACGTGTCCATTCCTCTCCTATTTCAAACAATGCGAATTTGTGTCACACTAAGACATGAAAGACAATTTTGGTTTGAGGACTCCAAATGCGAAACATCGTTAAGCTTATTGTTGTTCGGGCGATCAGTGCTCATAATGATAATAAATAAAAGTTTTGAAACTGACCTGTTAAAAATCTTTATAAAAAGTTTAAAAGTTTTTCTAAATTTTCGGTCGCTCACTGCGGCGTTCACACAGAGGACACTTTGGTGAAGCTACTCACCATAACTTGTTTCCCACAAAAAGAACATTCATTCTCTGATGAAGGCCGCAGTGAGCGACCGAAAATTTAGAAAAACTTTTAAACTTTTTATAAAGATTTTTAACAGGTCAGTTTCAAAACTTTTATTTATTATCGTTAAGCTTATTGTTGTTCAATTTCGTTTACAAAAAGTTAGTTATTGTTATCGCCGAATTCACGTTGTTCGTGTTGCGCAACGCATTCGAAACAAAACTAAATTAAAACATTACGTGACAAAAAGTTTACAGCTGATGGAGTGAGCGAGCGAGTGAGCGAGTGCTCATTTGCATATTTGCCACTGTCAGCGGCAACTCGTTCATTAAGCTTCGACTACTCACAGGTTAAAAAGGGTGTTAAAATTGTTTCTAAATTGACCCTATTTTCTTCAACACAATTTTAAACATGAAACGGTAAGTAGTATCATTAATTCTTTTTTTGACAAAAACAAGCGAGCGTGACTGAAAAAGCACTTCAGAATGAACACGAACAGAAAACAAGACACTATCACGTGATAGTATCTTGCAGAAAATAAACAATTGGCATAGGAAGAACAACCGGGTAACAACGGCTCGCATGGTTAGAACATAATTCAATGTCTTCAATATGACTTTCTTCGATAAGATAGCTTTCTGACTAAACATATTCAACGTCCGAATACGGGGCGCTAAAAACATCGCTGATATGAGGTTGCTTATTCGAAAGGCGGCGCTTATCAACAAAATGACACTGAATGGGAGGCGCTAATTAGAAAGAGGGAGCTTATTGGGAGGAGGGCGCTAAATCAAATTACTACGGTGCATCACGTGACTACTAACTTCCAAATTTGAAACACCCTGGTCTCCTTTGTTGATTCGCCACACAACTGTCTAATGTCTATTTACTTTGTTTTATTTTAACAGAACATTTGATGAATTTGCTGCCCGAGTTTGATATAACTTTCCCAACTGAATTGGATCATCGAGGTCGGATCACAGATCACGTGACTACCCTTTCCAGCCATCGACGTCGTCGGCGAAGCACAAGCGAGGAGACTGGGCCGATAATTTATCAGGTTTGATTGTTATATACAGAAGATGGGAAATGGTCACAAAGAAACACTGTCTCTGGATCCCCGCGTCTGCGTGAGAAAAATGTTAAAAAAACTGCCCTGAATTTCCGACTAAGTGCTGTACAACGTCTGAGTCTGTGGATCAAATCCTAAAGTGTGACCATTCAAATGAAAGCTATTGAGCAGTACTTTCCTGTGGTACTGTTTAGTACAAGGTAGTTCTATCTTTTCAGTCAGTTTATTATGCTGTACAAGGTGGTTCTAACTTTTGAGTCTGTGGATCAAATCCTTAAGTGTCACCATTCAAATGAAAGCTATTGAGCAGTACTTTCCTGTGGTACTGTTTAGTACAAGGTAGTTCTATCTTTTCAGTCTGTGGATGACCATTCAAATGAAATATATTCAGCGAGCTGTACTTTCTTGTGGTAGTCTTCATTATGATGTACAAGCTGGTTCTACAGTTTGACAATTTAAATGAAAGTTCATTCCTGCGGTGCTGCTTATTATGCTGAAGATATATGTCAGTGTAGTCTGTGGATGAAATCCTACAGTGTGACGATTCAAATGAAAGCTGCAGTACTTTCCCGTGGTACTGTTTATCATACTGTACAAGGTGGTTCTAACTTTTGAGTCTGTGGATGAAATCCTAAAGTGTGACCATTCAAATGAAAGCTATTGAGCAGTACTTTCATGTGGTACTGTTTATTATGCTGTAAAAGGTGGTTCTAACTTTTGAGTCTGTAGATGAAATTCTCAAGTGTGACCATTCAAATGAAAGCTACTGAGCAGTACTTTCGTGTGGTACTGTTTATTATGCTGTACAAGGTGGTTCTAACTTTTGAGTCTGTGGATGAAATCCTCACGTGTGACCATTCAAATGAAAGCTATTGAGCAGTACTTTCAAGTGGTTCTGTTTATTATGCTGTACAAGGTGGTTCTAAATTTTGAGTCTGTGGGTGAAATCCCAAAGTTAAGTGTCATTATCCAAATGAAAGCTATTGAGTATTTCTTTCCTGTGCTTCTCTCTCCCCGAAAAATCAGCCAATTATCCATTCACTTCCATTTTGCTACTTTTAATTCTATTTTAAATAGCTTCTAAAAGTTGGTTGCATTGGCAACTAGTCTACTTTAGATTTTTTAAAGACGAAAGTAATTTCATTATTTTTTTCTCAGGTTAATTATAAAGGAAAGGCAATTAAACTTTTTTTGAGAGTAAACACAAAGCTTTTCGGATCCGATTTTGTCATTGAGCGCTACAAAGAGGACGGAAGCATTGAAAGGAAAACAGTAACGGATCAGTGTTACCTTATCGGCGAAACAGAATCATCCCACACCAGTGTGGCCATTAGTGACTGCGATGGACTGGTAAGTAGGCCTTAATTTACGCATACTCTGATCGTTGAATCTGTGTTAGCAAGTATGAGGGTCTAAAATAGGGTTTCCTAATCCCGCTTCCCACTACTATTTTTCCTTCTATCCCGCCATCCCGCTTGCTTCGAACATGTCATCCCGATCCCGCTTCCAAACTACTTTTTTTGCATGACAAGTTGCAGTTTTTTTTCCGGACGAGACGCGATTTCCGTGGGCTAATGCATTACGACCTCGGTGCTTACGGTAAACAGCAGCATAAAATTTATCCGCTTTTGAGAAAGTGTTGAAGCGGGAGCCAAATAAAAGTTTTCTTTATCGGAGAACAGCGTGTGGACCGTGACGAAAGCGCTCCATCACACCAAGCTTCAAAATTTCAAATTTAAAAAGCGAATTTCAAAACACGCCTACTACGCATGCATAGGGGTTACCCACGAAATCTGATAGAGAAGGTTGTATGGAATATGCGGGGTGCGGAGTGTGGAAAATGGGAGTGGGGAAAATGTGGAATACGTATTTTTGGAAAAACATAAAATATAAGGTAAAACTAAACTAATTTTTTTTGTACAAGGCAACTTTTGCAAGTTTTGAAATTCACAATCTATATATAAATACCGAAATTTAAATAAATAAATAAATAGGAATTTCAGTGGAATTCAAGAGGTGGAATTCAGGGTTGTTATCTCAAAAGAGTTGGTATTTTCATATATGCATACATTTCATACCATTCCACCTTTCGAACTTAACTTTGCAGCATTTTGAGTAGACAGAACACGTTTTGAAGCCGCGCCGGCATTCTTTCGTTACGAAATCTGCGACGACATTGTTTGCATAGCGTCTGGACAATGTGCATTGCTCAATTTGCCTTAATTAGGGCTGTTTGGAAAATGTTTCTAGGGAGAATTTGCAATTTCATGGCAATTTTATCTATAATACTTTAAAGTGGAATATGGAAAATGCGTGTGTTTGGAAGAATTACTGAAGGTGACTCTCGCACTAGGGAACTGTTTCCGATCACAAATCAAATACAGTAAAAACCTGCAAGTAAGAACCTGAAAACTTGCGAAAGTTGCTATGTAGAAAAAAAATTCTTTAGCTGGTTTCACCTTATATTTTATGTTTTTCCACAGAAATACGTAATCCTCATTTTCCACACTCCGCATTTTTCATACTCCTCGTTTTCCACACCCTGCGTTTTCCACTTTTCACACTCCGCACTCCACACACCTCATATTCCATACAACCGATAGAGAAAACTCTATCAAAAATAAAATTCGAAGAAAGGAAAAATGCGCTTAAACAGGAGGAGAAAACACAAAAAAGAAATTCTGCCCTTTGTGACACAATACCAGCCGTCAGTGCCAAATCTCAAACAAATTTTCATGTCAAAATGGCACATGATACAGAACCAACCACTGCTACGACAAATCTACAAAGAACCACCCATGATATATTTTATAAAAAGGCAAATCCTTTAAAGATACACTCCTCCCTAGAGGAAAAATATAAGTTTCACAACGGGATTGTTTGTGCGGCCTGTCACCCCTTGCTACTTCCTGTTTTAGCATTTTAATGGCTTCCTTAAGACAAGATTGCGACACCGTAACAGGTGCTTACTCGGATTGATAACGATCAGGTCTTCTGAAATGATTTCAAAGGAAAGACAGGATAGAAAAAAAAAACGGTTAAAAAATCAGCTATGTAAACATCCAGACTTGTCTTCCTTCACGGAATCGTGGAATATCCGGTGAGTGCATTGCCGTCATCCATCCCGTTTCCCATCCGGAAAAATCAAGAATTCCCGCGTTCCGCCATGAAAATGACGAACTTCCCGCTTCCCGCCCACCTCTAACCATCCCGCATCCCGCCTTCAAATTTTCTTTCATCCCGCATCCCGGCAGCGAAAAAAGGCTTATCCCGCATCCCGCCAACCCTATGTTAGGCCCTCAAGTATCACTGGCTCATAAATGGCCTTTACCACACGCCTTTGACATGTGTCAAAGGTGGCAAAGGACGTTTTTACCAAACATTTTATACGGTGTCAAAGGTGGCAAAGGCCGTCTTTGATTTAAGTCAAAGGTAGTACACTTGTGACACTTATCAAAGGTAAAGTAAAGGTGCTGTCAAATATTGGTTTGACTTGTGCAAAGGTACATTTAATTCGCCTGTGGCTTGCATCAAATGTGTAGTACTTTTGACGCGCGTCAAAGGTGTATCAAAGGCAACGTCAAAAGTGCTATAAAACCTTTGATCACATTTGATGCCTGTGTCGAGCAACTTTGTTACATCTTTGATGGAGATAAAAGGTGATAAAAGCCAACTTTTCGTCTTGAAGTTGCAATTATTCGAGTTTGTCCACAATAATTTTTTTTGAGCGTGGGACAGCGCGGCATCGGTTCATGAGTATTCCGAAGATAAAAGGAATGCATCGAAATACCTCTTAACACCAAACATATTCAAATATTCAAACGACCAAAGTCTAATCATAAACAATTACTTCTAAGGGCTGAATTTATTTCTTTTTTCTTCAAGGCAGGGATCATAGAGTTAGGAAATGACACAATTTACATCGAACCTGTGCTGAACACAAGTCTGGTAGTGGATCGGGGATGGACCAATCCTGGGAGACCCCACCTGGTGTACAGAAAGGCCATGCTAGACCTCAGCAAACCGCACAACTTGCAGTACGACTACTTTGCTAGGGGACTGAAAGGTTAGTAAGCCTTAGCAAAGCAAATTGTTCTGTCTCAAATATCCTTTATTCTTGGCTTGCACTTATGTCATATCATGTCATATCAAAATTCAGAAGCGAAAAGATTTCGATTCCACAATATTTATGGAATTGTAGAAGAGTTTAAAACTACACATCTAGGCCAAATTTTGAAACGCAAGAGAGTTTCGTTGAAGAGTTATAGGTGAACTAGTATTATACATTTTTAGTAAAAATAAATGGAGCGGCCATCTTGGTGTACCACTTTGGTACACCAACATGGCGGCCAAAACTTCAAAGTCATAATTATGCAAAAAATCTCATCACAAAAAGTTGGATTCACTATACGTTACATTATATTGGCTTATAAGCATCTATAATGCAAAAATAACTTTCAACCGGTTCAATTTTGTTTATTTTCACGGCAAATCTGAAATAGCGTGACGAATTGCGTGACACATTTAAAACCTTCACAAATCGGAAGCAAAACATCGTTAGGACCTGTAACTTTTTGTGAAGGATTGTAACACTGGTATCTACATACCATGTTAGAAACAGCTTTGTAGGATGTAAAGTTTGGAGTTATGAATTTTTATGACGTCATGTGCAAAATGTGGAAATGACGTCATTTCCGCGCGGGTTTTAAATTGGTGATTTTCACGGACCGTCAAAGATTCGCAAAAACTTAACGAAAGGTGCCACTTGCTTGCCTTAAAAAGGTTCCCTTTCGTAGTCTCTTTCATTTGCCCTTTTCTTTCTTTACTCAATAGCCTTAAGATGCTCGGTAGAAACTGGAGAAAGAGGACTTATGCTGCAAATGTAAATTAAAATAAAATATAAAGCGGTGAATGATATTTAAGCAAGAAACATATCTAGAAGGCCTGGCACCGTCGCTTTAGGTTGCGTCTTGGTATCAACAGAAATGCTGTTTACTTTGGAGATTTCATAATAAAGGCAGTAAAACATTCTCGTTACAATGGGACAAGTAATGAATATAAATGCAATGCACATTTTGCTCTTGATGGTTAAAATCTGAAAGACTTCTTCAGTAAAATAACTGTATGCAAGTTCCACTCACTGCACTGATTGTAAGAAGAATAGAGTGTTTTCACTGACGTCATATCAAAATTTAGAAGCAGTTTTCGATTCCAAAATGTTTATGGAATTGTAAAGAGTTTAAAACCACACATCTGGGCCACATTTTGAAGCGCAAGAGCATTTCATTCAAGAGATATAGGCGAATGAGTATAGACATTTTTAGTAAGAAATGTATGGAGCGGCCATCTTGGTGTCCCACTTAGGGACACCAACATGGCGGCCAAAAATTGAAAGACTTTAAATTCTTAATAACACCAAAAATCTCATCACAAAGTATGGTATTCACTATGAGAGGCATGAAATCGGCTTATAAGCATCTATAATTCGTTAGTAACTTTCAACTAGTTCAATTTTGTTTATTCCCACGGCATATCTGAAATAGCGTGACGAATTGCGTGACACATTTACAACCTTTATAAATCGAAAACGAAACATGGCTAAAACTTGAAACTTTTTGTGAAAGATTATAACACTTGTATCCACATACCATGTTAGAAATAGCTTTGTAGGATGTATACTTTAGATTTTTTAACTTTTATGACGTCATGTGAAAACACTCTATAATGCGTTATTGGTACGAAGCTCAGGTCTCTCTGTAATTCTAAAAGTAGCGCACATTACGTACGTCATCATCATTGTCAACCTTTTTTAAGTCAACGACCCTGCAAGTCAACATACAAATTCTCCTTGCTGGTCTGCGTGTACTTTTGTGCAATTAGTTAGGAGAATTTGATCGAATAAAGGGACTATCGGTTAAATGTAGTCAATATGGTCAGTCGTAATAAATACAGATACAAAACGCGATGAATCAATCAGAACGCGAGGCGAAAACATGCATACAACCGGTGCTAAGCGCGGCAAAAAAAATGCAACTGGTACAAATGTGGGAAAACATTCATGCTACCGGTCTCTAGCGCGGGAAAACATTCATGCTACCGGTCTTAAGCGCGGGAAAATATGCATGCTACCGGTGCTAAGCGCGGAAAAAAAATGCAACAGGTACAAGTGCGGGAAAACATACAACCAGTGCCAAGCGCGGGTAAAGAATGCAACAGGTACAAGTGCGGGAAATCTGCAACCAGTACCAAGCGCGGGAAAAAATGTAACTGGTACAAGTGCGGGAAAACATTCATGCTATCGGTCCCAAGCGCGGGAAAACATTCATGCTACCGGTCCCAAGCGCGGGAAAACATTCATGCTACCGGCCCCAAGCGCGGGAAAACATTCATGCTACCGGCCCCAAGCGCAGGAAAAGAATGCAACAGGTACAAGTGCGGGAAATCTGCAACCAGTACCAAGCGCGGGAAAAGATGTAACTGGTACCAAGCGGCGAAAATACGCGCATGAGTGAGGCCCTGGCCAAACGTTCGAACACCAATGCACAAAATTTGTGGGTTCAACAATGTTAGAACGTTTAGCACTCCATGTTTGACCATGCCAACGACCAATCCTATTTAAGTACCCTGTCTCAAAACCGACAACATCTGTTGTTCAAAATGGCAGCGCTGGAGGCGTCCAGGTGAAAACAGCTTCGCTTAGTAAAAACTACCATAGGAAAGATAGAAAAGCGACGGCACTTGTGAAGGTTTTATGTATACCAAAAGAGGAATTTTTGGTGCTAGTGTAACATTGGTATCGACTCATTGTCATCATTTACCTAAATCCTAGGGGATCTTCTGATGAAAGTTCCAATAAAGTTCCCTTTTTTACCTTTTTTGTCCACTTGCGAGTTTTAGGTTTTGGTGGTCATTGTTGATACTGCCTTCTGAAGATCTCTTTGCTTGGTTTTAGTGCAAAAAAACATAAACGTTTGATCTCCGCGAATGTTACTAAACTTTTTATTTTGTAGTGGAAGAGAAGCTGATTGAGCCCTCAGCAGCTCGTTCGCAAACTGCGTACATACAACTCGTGAATCTCGCAAAGCGTTCAGTAAAGGTAACTATTTATTACTAAATTTTCTATGACTTCTTTAAGATGATATTCCTAACAGCGACTACTCGAATGAAAACTACCGTGAGGTCTTTGTTTTATTAACTTCATTGTTATTAATTTACACAGTTTTATATGACTTCTGTTTTTATTAAACTTTAAGGTGGCTCGATACAGTTTTCTGGAGACCATACCAACATTTTTCAGTCGGCTTTTAAGCGGCCTTCTCCAAGCCAGATCAAAGTGAAATTTTCACCACTAACAAAACAAGTAAACAAAACTTTCAAGGTTTACAAACATAACATCAAGCTACTTTTTGACATTATCATTAAGTAATTTCACAAAACCAGTGTTAATCTCTCGATCAATTTAATACCAGTACACAAATAGAATACAGAATTTTTTTATTCTTGCAAAAAATATATGCCATATACCATATTTTAAGATGCCTATGTCGGATCTCAAACGCGCTAAATTTCACTTTTACTGATTTCTAAGTTTCTTGTTTATCGTCGTCATAGTAATATCGATTTTACCAGAAAATATATCTGGCTAAACTTCAATTCAAAACCAGTTAGTGGTGAAAATTTCACGTTGATCTGACTTGGAGAAGGCAGCTTAAAAGCCGATTGAAAAATGTTGGTATGGTCTCCAGAAAACTGTATCGAACCACCTTAATATACGTTATTCTTGTTTTCCTTCGTTCTCTCGTTTACTGACCTTTAGCGATACTTTCCAAAACTTAAATATCATCTAGTGAGCCAGCCATCGTGCATAATTTGAACAGCTAGCGATCGATCGATCAACTGGTAGGTTGGATTGTCTTTCCTATGGTAAGACAGTAGGGGAAGGTTGGGTGGGGCGTTAATCGTGACTGCATTGTTGGAAAGACAGTAACGTCATCTAACCCGTTTGATCTGCACTCTTATAAGTTAATCTTTAATTTCAGGTTTACTTTGTCCGCGATGGAGTGGAAACATTATTCCGAATCTTGGGAGATGGTCAAACACAAAACGTAGATACTTTTACGGTACACGGATGGATAGCAAAAGACTTAGACACTGGAAAGCAGCTCTTTATAAACATGAAAAAGACCTACAAACCCCCGGCAGACACGACGATCAGAAACAGGAACCGCGCCCAAATCACTGTGCCACGTGAGTATTATGACGTACCACTAAGCACCGCGCTCAAATCACTGCAGCACGGGAGTGTTATGAGTCTCAAATTACTGTAACATGGGAGTATCATGTCACTGTACCACGTGAGTATTATGACGCTTAAATCAATGTACCACGTGAGTATTATGACGCTCAATTCACTATAACACATGAGTATTATGACGCTCAAATCACTGTACCACGTGAGTATTATGATGCCCAAATCACTGTAGCACGTGAGTAATATGACGCTCAAATAACTTTAGCACGTGAGTATTATGATGCTCAAACCACTGTAGCACGTGAGTAATATGACGCTAAAATCACTGTAGCACGTGAGTATTATGACGCTCAAATAATTGTAACACGTAAGTATTATGATGCTCAAATCACTGTAACACGTGAGTATTATGACGCTCAAATCACTTTAGCACGTGAGTATTATGACGCTCAAACCACTGTAGCACGTGAGTAATATGACGCTCAAACCACTGTAGCACGTGAGTATTATGACGCTCAAATCACTGTAGCACGTGAGTATTATGACGCTCAAATCAATGTACTACGTGGGTATTATGATGCTCAAATCACTGTACCACGTTAGTATTATGACGCTCAAATCACTGTAGCACGTGAGTATTACGACATTCAAATCAAATAAAGTTTGTGTATGTATGTAAGCGTTAATTGCCATAATAGGAGGTTTGGTTTTCAATTGAGTGTCGACAGTAAGTTCGCAACTGCTTTGGTTTTGCATTGCTACGCTTTGTGATTATCCACCGAAAAATCTTGCGCAACTTTATCAACCAATCAAAAGTAAAACCAAAACCAATGGTGACTGCTCTATACATGCACGCGTTTTCCCGCGCTTTGTGCAGGCTACTTTGATATCTGATTGGTTCATCGGATTGTCTGCGTCTGTTGTGGTTGGTCAGAGTAATTACCGTGGTTTTGGTCTTACGACACAATTAAAAATAGCTCTAAATAATTAGTGATCAGATCTCGCACTCTTAATCCGAATGAAGGCCCCTTATATTAAGTAATGGGTTTCGAGTGTGAGAAATACAACGACTGAAAGTGCTCGCATGTCACCTAACTAGATTTCTGGCAAGACAATCGTCTACAGAATTCTTGATAATGTAAGATAACGTTGAGGTTTTTACTTGCATTTCAGCTGGCCTCAAGCTTCCTGCGGCCTCTGTACCCACTCAGCCTAACAGTTACGTAACGTTTATCAATAGATCAAACCGCTTTGTTAAGGTGAGAACATATAATTTGTGACATCTGAGCGACGTATGAACGAACTACAGTCAAACCTCTATTAAGCGGCCCTCTTTTAAAGGGAACCTCCATTGTCAGAACAAATTGACGTTAAATTGTTGGAAATGAAGTCGAAATTTAAAATTTTTAAAAGAACAGGTGCAAATATAATTTTACTGTACAAATAAAATGGATATTTCCGCCTATTTTCGCTTTTAAATTTCCCGCGCGCCGCCATTTTGAATATTTATGACGTGTTACGGTTGCCGCTATTGTTAAGAATCGAAGTTCTTTTGTATGCAACAATAAGACAACCGTAACACGTCATAAATATTCAAAATGGCGCGCGGGAAATTTAAAAGCGAAAATAGGCGATATTCATATCCATTTTTTGTACACTAAAATTACATTTGCACCTGTTTTTTTTTAAGTTTTTAATTTAGACTTTATTTACAACAATTTAACGTCAATTTGTTATAACAATGGAGGTTCCCTTTAAGCGGTCACCCTCTATTAAACGGTCACTTAATAAATCCCCAGAAATCACTCCCCATACGTAGTGACAGACAACTAGAGCTTGCCCCGACGATATCCGCTTTAGAGAGAGAGAGAGAGAGAGAGAGAGAGAGAGAGAGAGAGAGAGAGAGAGAGAGAGAGAGAGAGAGAGAGAGAGAGAGAGAGAGAGAGAGAGAGAGAGAGAGAGAGAGAGAGAGAGTTGTATTCGAAGGGACAAAGGTTGCTTTCACTTCGATAACTATTTCTTTATTTAATGAATTCAATTTTTTCTACATCCAACAGCTATTTTACATCGAGGAAGGCGAAGAGCTCTTTTTTTACAATCTTTCCCCGAGCGAGGAAATGGCGGTTGACACGTACACTTCACACAAGTGGTTCGTGAAGGACCTGGACACAAACAAAGTACTTCATTTAAATGGACACAATGAATATACACCCGTGGAATCGAACCGAGAGAATCTCATACGAGTCTTCGTCACTGTACCAAGTTCGTGACAGCAACTTTGTAAAATAAATAAATTGCTTGGCTAGTTATAATACCTACATTTAGCAGTTGTGATTATTAGTTGTTATTTTTTATAAGCTAGTATTGTTGTGATGTTCGCTGGCCTAGCTTCCATCTCCGCTGATAGCCTGCGTGGCAGGCTCAGGAAAAGGGAGGGAAAGGAAAGATTTTGGGCTCGTGCAAAGCACTTGGAGAAGGAGGTTAAAATCGGACGGGGGAGGGGGGGGGGGGGAGAGAGCTACCTTCCCCCCTGCCTTCGCGCTCCGCGCTCTCTCCACGCGCTTCGCAAGCGCCCAAAATCCTCCCTTCATCTCCCTTTCTTGCGCCTGTCACGCAGTCTACTCCGCTGAAGGTTGATGATGATGATGATGACGATTTTAACGATGGTGATGATGATAACGATTTATTTATTATCAATAGCGTAAATGACTACGCATTTGGACAAATACAATTTGTACTGAAATTTGGTTTTGAGGGCTGCCAAAAAATTCATCGTGTCGGAGGAGGGATTAACATGCACAAACGGCATTGCAGGTGTAAATTTTCCTACAGCTATCGTAACTTGCAAATGGAAGTGTAGCATTTTGTGCAACAGAAAATTGCACATCATGGCAGCTGATATCGTACGCGATTTAACATAAAGTGGGTTCAATTTTTTTTTTCAACACTTAAAGCTAAACAGCGTGCGTTTCCCTTTCTGTGACATTATACGAAGTGTTAAGCCGCGGCTACACTTGTGATTTTTTGCTTGCACAGGTGATGCGATTTTTTGAAAAATTGTCGCGTCGTCAGCGCACGGTGGTGGCTACACGCGTGACAAATTTTTGTGACAAAATGTTGCAACAAAGACCGCGCGAGGCTGGGTTGATAATTAAGCCTGAGTCTCGCTTTAGTTCTTAAATCTTTTTGGCTAGATACCCTTTTGTCGCGTCGCAAGTGCAAGAAAAATGTTGCAGGACGGCTACACGAGCGACGATGTCCGCGATTTTATCACGAAACATTCAACTCTTGCAACTTTTTTCTGCGATTTTTCCAGCTCTCGCGTCGCATGTTCATGGGTGGCTACACGTGCGATTTTTACCGTGCGCTGGCGACGCGACATTTTTTCAATAAATCGCATCACCCGTGCAAGCAAAAAGTCGCACGTGTAGCCGCGGCTTTATGCAAAACTTTGCTGTGTGCTTCCTTCCTGTTTGAAATTGTTTTCTCGCGCCACTTTCTCAATCAATCAGAAGCAAAAGGCGCTTGGCGCTAGTTACATGTGACTTGCTTCGAGTTCTGATTGGTTCACAAGGTTGGATCGTCTGCGTCTGGTGTGATTGGCCAAAGCAATAACTTTGGCTTTTCGACATTCAAGTGAAAACCGCTGCCAAGACATAGTGGTAGCCTACACGGCAATCATTTATATGCTTGGTGTCTTTATTTCTTGTACAGGCACCATGTCACTACCCGATATGAAATTCCCGGCCATGCTTAAAACCAAGCCCAAGTACATAGAGGTGATGGCAACTGCCGACAGCTCAGTAGTGCGTTTTCATGGCAAAGCAAAATCGGAGAAGTACATCTTGACTTTGATGAACATTGTAAGTAATGATGAGTTTTTTTTACGTCAAAACGTCTTCTTCAACCAGATTGTAGTGCCTATATTATTTGGAGATCGTCTCGCGGGAGGGACGGGGGACGGGGGTTTGGATGATAAAAAGTCCTTATCTCCTTTCATTATTATCATTATGTGCTTACCCGCAAGAAACTCAAACATGTATACATCTATATTCAAGGAATCACGTTCAGCAAGAGATTTTAAATATGATTGCCAATTATATGTTAACAGTGTTTTAAAACACATCTTAAACATGGTTATTTGGTTTTCATTTAAGTCTAACGTGAGTGGTCCTAGTAGCAGTCGAGATATGTAAAAATATACACACCAAATAAGAAAAAACACAAATGCTGCACTGTACTTTCATTCATTAGTTAAAGTACCAGAAAATTCTCATTCCGGCTTTTAATCAAATTTTACGTAAATATGTTAAAATTATTGATAATTTCTCATTTGATAAGGGGGCAACAGCAGTCACTAACAAAAAAGATGATTTCATATATGGGAATTTCTTTTTATGTACTTATTTGTATATAGTTCTACCTAATTTGCATATTAGGGCCATTTATACGGGAGAAAATAAGACGCGTCTTATCTAAGACGCGACTTAAATAAGATGCGAAGTGTGCCATTTATACGTTTGCGTCCAACATAAGACGCGAAGATCACGTATAAATGGTTCGCGTCTTATTTTTGATACGGCGCACTTGTTGTTCACGTCTTATTTAGGACACGAAAGCATTCATACGAGGAAGTTCACGTCTTATTTAAGACGCGGACAAAATAAGAACAGCTGAAAACCCTGTTCTAAGATAAGACGCGTCTTATTTAAGTCGCGTCTAAATAAGACACGAATGCTTATTTTGTACTGTTTATACGATCGGTTCGCGTCTTATTTAAGTCGCGTCTTAGATTAGACGCGTCTTATTTTCTGTCGTATAAATGGCCCTATTGTGCTAATTTTATAAATTTAATTTTTACAAATGTAATTCTTACATTTTAGTATAGCAGGTCCACACCAGCCCTTTGGCTGCCTTTTATACAACCTACTTATCAAATAAAGTTTGTATGTAAGTCGTGGTATTTGGGTATTTGAGGTGTAAAATAAAGCTTTGCTTCTCGCACGAAATGGGACGCTTACCACGTTTGCTTATGAGCATTATTTATTTCATCCACAAGGAAAGAACACGGAATTGCGTTGTAGTTTGTAACATTAAATAAAGTGTTTTTATGAAGTCGTTAGAACCTTAGTTAACGATAAGCGTAGCTGCTGAAGTAATTTTCTAAACAATTGCTGAGAAAATATCGGTCATTCAGGTCAAGTCTAGGCAGTAGTGAAATGGTGAAATTCAACGCTCTTTCCCTTAATTTCTACAGGTCTCCAGAGTATATCAACACCAGTCAATTGGCGCTCCGGTTTACTTTGTGGTCGTAAAACTTGTTCTTCTGGAAAAAGATCCCGTAAGTGTATATTACGCATGCTTGTGTTCGTCCGCTGCGTAACCAGTAAAAAAGAGTTGGCAACATTTGCATTAGAGTTCAACTACAGGTACAGCTTTTCTGTATAAATAAAATTTTCAATACGGAGAAGTCGTGGTTGTAGTTGTGCTCATAGTCTAATCCAATGATGGCTTCTTATTGAATGGTTTCTCTTCTGTCGATAATAAATAAATTTGTTTGGCTTATGGCAAAATTTATTGTTATGTGAATTGCAGGTTGTAACGTGAAGTAAACATTTTCAGAGCCCTGTTTTCAATCATCAAAACCAAACTAATCACTCTAGCCAATCACAACAGACGCAGACAATTCAACGAACCAATCAGAACTCGAAGCAAATACATGTAGCCGGCGCCAAGCGCGGGAAAACGCGTGTATTAAGCAAGTCACGATTGGTTTTGGTTTTACTTCTGATTGAATGAGAAAGTGGCGCGAGAATTTTTAGCCAATCAAAAAGCGTAACAATGCAAAACCGAGGTAATCGCTAAATAGGGAGCTTATGCAACGACGGCGGCAACGCCAAGGAAAACGTCACTTGATAAAAGGATTCGCGCTGTTTTAAACTACTTTGCAGTTGTTCCAATTTGTTTAGTTTGTCTAATGTGACTGGATTGTCCAGGAGCTGAATTTGAAGGGATGGCTTTCCAGTTCAAATCGAGAAAGGAAAATTAACCGTAGTGTGTTCACCTTCTCCACAAAACCTATAATTTGAATATTTGACGTTATTGTTTTGCAGGGAACGGCAAAGAAATGTACCAAAATGTAAAACGCACGTGCAGAGGAATTGTTTTCGCTCATTAAACCTATTGTTTTGTGCCGTTCTCGCTGCCGTCGCCGTCGTGGTTGCTTAAGCCCGGTTCAGACGCCGAACTTTTCATGAGCCGAACCTAATACCTTGAATTAAGTACATGAAAAGTTCGGCGTCTGAATCAGTTAAGAACGGCTATTTGAATTTGGAACGGCTCAGCCGTTCTTCCCGCCTGGCTCAGCCGGGAATGGCTTTGATTCAGACGCCGAACTTTTCATGAGCCGAACCTAATGCAAATGAGCAAAATCTATTGTTCTTGCTAATTTGCATTAGGTTCGGCACATGTGAAGTTCGACGTTTGAACTGGGCCTTAGTTATTATAACTTATTTCACATGCAGTTTTTCGTATGTTTACACTTTGCCTGAAAACCTCTGTCCTTTCGATTTGTTTCTCCTCAAACTGAATTAAGTTCGGCTAATTAAGTTCGGCGTCTGAGTCAACAGGCGTACTTTTGTTAATTTGGGTCGGTCCAAATTCTAATTAAGTTCGGCTCATGAAAAGTTCGGCGTCTGAACTGGGCCTTAAGCTCCCTAATTACTTTCGACACTCCTTTGAAAACCGTTTTAATACGTGCATAAACGAACTTTCATTTCCTTATTTACTGGAGTAAAAGTAAAGAGAATGGAAATAAGAAATCATCGTGCTTCATGATAGATAGTTCTTTTTTTTCATAACTTAATTAATTGTATCCCATCGTTATTCTTTACCTCAGAAAGAAATCAAAATTAATGGAAAACCAATGGCTAGTTTATCAAGCGTGTGCTACTGGGGCCATAAGACGAGGAAAGGTTCTGATATACATACCAAGGACTATTACGATCAGACTGTCTTCTTAACAAGGTAATAAGCTCTGTAACTATTCATAACTATTCATAAAATAACCATAGCATCTATGAAGACAAAGCTCGTTTTTATTTGCTAAAATGAAAATAATGAAATGTCGACGCTGTTCATATATTAATTGTTATACGACGTTTCGGCAATGCTGCCTTTTTCAGGGTACAAACTAAAACTATTCAGTTTCGTTTTTATTTGCATTGTTAGACTTGGGTCATCCGACGATGAATTTTTAGCAAAACGTTTGCACCATTTTTCCATATCATTTTAGCACCATTAAATGTAACTATGTGAAAGCTAATACAGTTTGAGTTTTTGGTTCTTTTTATATCAGCGGCAGAAAATTTTAGGGAAAGAAATCTTATCCCCTGAATTTATTAGCTGCTTGTGAAAAGTAATCAGGGATTACACAATTGCTTTGGTTTTTCATTGCTACGCTTTGTGATTGGCTAAAAACCAAAACCAAAACCAATCGTGACTTGCTCGCACGCGCTTTCCCGCGCTTGGCGCCGCCGACATGTAATTGCTTCGAGCTCTGATTGGTTCATTGGATTGTTTACAACTGCTGTGATTGGTCAGAGACAGAGTAATTACTTTGGTTTTGGTTTTACGACGCTCAATTGAAAACTGCTTTCTCCTTTCCGAAAATCCTAGCTGATCTTATTTCATACCCCAAAGGACACTTTTTATCCCTCTGAAAACAAAAGGCGTTAAATTTTTCCGATGTTACAAAAGCTTGAAGCGACATTTTACAGAAGAAAACTCGTGTAATTCATTATTACGAACTTTTAAGGAGACTAAGGCCTTCAGATCAGATTTGCACCGAAACGATTCTTTGGGTGCTCCTGTTAGACTTGCAAACGAGGGGCAGTTAAGGGGAGGCCAATGAAATTTAGGAAATGCAGGGCACCGAATCCTGGTTAGATGTCCTGCAGGCCAACTTAAAATCCTTCATTATAGATATGTGAGATTACAGCAAAAAATATCGTGGCTTATGGCGTTCCACATGCACGGCAGTGGTGACCTCATTTGAAAGTAAACGCATGCTGGTCGCTTAGGTTCGTCAAGAGAAAAGAAAAGCCAGTGTTTGCAATTAAGTGTTGCTAATCCAGGAACTGCTTAGTTCATCTGCGAGGTTCGTGATCTAACTGGTGAATCCAGCCGCGGTGGACCTCATCAACTTCATTTGACATCGACAGCTCACCCCATTTATTTTAATTGTGATTAAGTTTCGTTTGTGACGTCCAAATAAATTAATTTAGGTATGTAGGCATACTTTTCATAACGATCCTGCCCTTAATTTGTCGATAAATAAAAACATGTAAAACTACATTTTTTTATATTTGCTTCGAATTGTTGGACCGCGATCATTTAATTTTTACGAAACCATAACATGATTAATGACCTTGCCCAATGACTTACTAATACGTTTAAGGTTACAGTGTACCTTCAGATCGAAAATTTATTGAAAAATTTTTTTTGGCGTTAAAATAAAGTTTACAGAATGAACTTTCATCCAAAAAAAAATTATCCAAAAATAGTGAAAATTGACGGAGAAATGACGGTATAACTTTTGTGGGCGGAGTTTGTTTATTAAGCGATATGTTTTTTTGAGCGCCGTTTTCTCAAAGTTAATTTTTCGCTTGTTGGGGACACTTTAAAGAGCTACAACTCAAAGGGAATTTGTTCGATTTTCCTAAAATTTGGACAGAAGCTAGGCTAACATATAATCAACAAAAACGTGTCGGCGAATTTCTTAATTCCGAAAACGTTTTCGTCAAGAGCCATTTCCGTGCGATCATTCCAATTTTTTTTCTCCCCTTTTCGAAAATATTCTGTAACTTTTCACTGCAATTGAATATGGGAAATCGCCGACACGATTTTTTAGCGCTTCGTGTCCGGAAACCCGAGAACAAATCAAATTAGCAAAATATAATAATCGCTTTGAGTTGTAGCGTTTTAAAGCTGATTCGGACGTTCGAATTTAAACGTCGTAAAAAATTCGACAATTCATTTTATTACCAAATGGTTTCCATATTTAGATAGCCAGCTCTATAAGCTTTAATTTGATATCTGGGTTTAGGTATGTTAAGTGTAATCTTAAGACGCTAGAGCTGTTATACTGGAGACACCCCCGAAGGTACACTGTAACCTTAATTTGTCTGGTTCATAATTAGCGATCAGTTTTAAACAGCGGCGGGTGTTTATTTGTTTCCATGCATATATTTACATCTCCTACGGGACTGGAATTAAAATATAAACATTCATTGATATTGTAATCTTTTCTTTCTTTTTCTAGAAAGGACTTTGGACCTTCAGGTACGGAACGTTTTTTTCGCAATTGTCCAATTTAAAATGGGAGTATTTTGCGCATTTTATATCTTGGTACATTTCTAAGTCGTCCTTATAAAAATATGGTGGTTCTAATTTTTGAGTATGTGCATGAAATCCTGGGCCGAGTTGTTCGAAGGACGATTAGCGCTAATCCAGGATTAATTACCATGACAACTCAAATGTTCTGTTGACAGTTAATCCAGGATTAGTGCTAATCAGGCTTTGACCAACTTGGCCGAGCAGCACTGTCCTGTGGTGGTGTTTATAATGATGTACAAGGTGGTTATAACGTTCGAGTCTTTGGGGGAAAATCCTTCAGTCTCACCATTCAAATGAACGCTACTGAGCAGTACGTTCCTGTGGTGCTGTTTGTTATGTTGTACAAGGTGCCGTGGTTGTAACTTTTGGGTCTGTGGATAAAATCCTAAAGTGTGACCATTCAAATGAAAGCTACTGAGCAGTACTTTCCTGTGGTACTGTTTATTATGCTGTACAAGGTGGTTCTAACTTTTGAGTCTGTGAATAAAGTCCTAAAGTGTCACCATTCAAATGAAAGCTACCGAGCAGTACTTTCCTGTGGTGCTGTTCATTATGCTGTACAAAGTGGTTCTAACTTTTGAGTCTGTGAATAAAGTCCTAAAGTGTCACCATTCAAATGAAAGCTACTGAGCAGTACTTTCCTGTGGTTCTGTTAATTACGCTGTACAAGGTGGTTCCAACTTTTGAGCCTACGGATGAAATTCTAACGTGTGACCATTCCATTGAAAGCAACTGAAGAGTATTGTCCTAATGAATGTTAATTTTTGTCGTCTTTTGAGAATGCAAAGGTTAGTTTACATATTCATCCATAATATTTACATATTCAACTATTAAATATTTGCATGTTCAACTGTAATAAAATGAACGAATTAGGCCCGGTTCACATGTGCCGAATCTAATGCAAATAAACAAGAACAATAGATTTTGCTCATTTGCATTAGATTCGGCACATGTGAAGTTCGACGTTTGAGCCGGGCCTAATATCGCAAGATTAATATAAACTTCTTACTCCGTACAACCCTTAAAATAACTAGGAGGTTAAAACCCTAACAAATGGAGAGATTAAGCATCACGTTGTTTTTTTTCTCGGGAACGGAAAAAATCCAACTTTTTCTTTCTGCCGTTTGCCGTTTCCACGTGAAAGTGAGTTGTTTCGCGTTTGTCATTTGTCATTTTTTTTTTCTGGTGGATTTGTTTAACGATTCGAGGAAAAGTATAGATAATCAACTCCAAGCTGGCACGCGTTTGCCGTTTGCCGTAGAACGCGGTGCGCGGTGATCTCTCTAATAGTTGAACACCATTGGGAGAGAAGACAATGCAATCATTTTTAATCACCAACTAACTTTTGGTAACAGGTTACGCTCCGGTTCACGGAATGTGTTATCGTATGCGAAGCTGCACCCTGAATGAAGAAGATGGATTTTCGTCAGCATTTATTATCGCGCACGAGACAGGACACACGTAAGTTATCAGCATGTTGATGACGTCATAACATAGTATGTATTTTCTATCTTGGTGAATATTGAGTCAATAAAGATATTTCCAATTTTACCTTTTAAAACGCCATTTCCAGCATTTCGACTCGAAGAGACTCGAAAAGCGTTTGTGAAGTTAAGATATAAAAGAGAGACACAAAGAGTCAAACAAATGCTGCTCAAGGGGGGTGGGGTTCAACCCCCTCAACCACTCCCCTGGATCCGCCCCTGTAATAACAATAAACTAAAGGTGAAGAATTAAACGACAGGAGTGAGATTAAGTTGTTGAACCTGCTTATTAAGGGATGGTTGTTCTCGACGAATGCGGATTTTCTTTTGATCTTTAATTGATAGGCAGATGCGAGCAAATTGAATTGGACTGTGCTTTGAACCAGAAATCAAGTTTGGATTTTTATCATCTAGTTTAGCGTCTCTGTGATCAAATGGACATTTTATTAGAAACGAGGGATATAGTTCTGTAGGAAAGCGTGAATTTGCCTTCAGTTTTTGTTGTCTATAAAATTGTAAACAATGCGCAAATGCGCAACAATACTTCGGAATACTTCGGAATACTTCGGAATACTTCAGAATACTTCAGAATACTTCGGAATACTTCAGAATACTTCGGAATACTTCGAAATACTTCAGAAATCAAAGGTAGCGAAATTATGTGGGGAATTATGTTTCATCGAGTTGTTATATAAATTTAAATACTACGTTTCATGGCCATGTTATCCTTCTTTAGTCTGCTGATAACTGCTGATATTTACTTCTTGTTTACAGATTAGGAATGGAACATGACGGGGTAAACAATAACTGCTCCAATGATGTCATCAAAGGAAGCATCATGGCGCCTCTGGTGCGATCCCGGTTTGACCGGTTTTACTGGTCGTCTTGTAGTCGGCGAGATCTTATATCAAAACTGAAGTAAGTGAAACGCTTATTTTAGTTGATACAAGAAATGCTATAGTCTCGAGGTTGGTCTTCACTTGAGACTCACTAAAAGAAAGATGGTCCACATATTTGTGAGTTCTATCATACCCGTGAAATGATGAATCTATCATAATGTGTATATGAAAATAAATTCATATGAACTGCGGCAAAGAGAATTAAAGAGAGAAAGAGATCGTCGCAGTTATGCAGAAACTGAAGGAGTTACAATTTGAGCAGCAACAAAGCAGTAACAAAGAATAACATGTCATTGTCATTTTATGGGCGATGTAGCAGCTCTCGTAAGGTCTCACACCATTGGTTCGATACCCTTCGAGAGAACAATACAATAAACAAGAGAAACAATGGTTCCTAGCCCTAAAAACAGAAGCAGCCGCAGCGCCTTAAACAAAAGAGCTGCTACACTACTGCATTTTATTGTCAACCATGTTATTCTTTGTTAAGGAAGAAGTATTATATACATATTATTGACCAAGCGCAAGGGCCGTACTGTAAGATCGGCCCGAGCTCTTGACAGCGCGAGGTCCGTACAAAAAAGACCGAGGGCCGATATTCACCCAGTACGGTGCCGAGCAAGCTTGGTTAATAAGAGATTTATTACACGACTTATTACACTACTAAAGGATCGCGCAGGATTATTCGGGACAATACTTAGAGAATATTAGACCGACAATAGAACATTCTGATTGGTTGAATTTAGTTATTGGCCCTCTGACCGTCTTAATCGTGCGATAAAAATTCTTATTTAATGTATATTTTTTTGTAACATTTATTGTAAAACTGATGAAGGTAGAAGCTCTACCGATAAATGCCTTTTAAACTGAAAAATGTTGTGCTCTTTTCGAAATTGGTTCTAGGAGATTTCTAAGACTTTTCACAGAAGCATCTTTTTGGAAATTTTTAGGCAGTGAATGATGATCTAATGAACTGACAAAGGGCTACTTAATTAAAGAAAATATCAAAAACGTAATCGGGTTCCAGTTATACGTTTCGTACTACGCCTAATAAGAAGTTGTTGTTGAGTTGCTGAGAAAATTAGACGTGTACGTTGAACTGACCAGATAGAGATGGCTAATATGTGTGGCTAATGTCACAAGGATTCAGCTGATGTTTGGTCAAAATTGTACAAACATTGCTGATAAGTACCTTCAATCATGAACCCCAAAAAGAAGATTTAAAGTGAACGAGCCAAAGCCTCAAATTTTCAAGTTGCGATCCATTTCCATCCTAGCCATCCGCTGCTAAAATCACACATTAATAGTTTCAGTGCACAATACAGTTATTGTTAATAAACCTGGACCACTATTTTTAGATTTCCTTCGTTACAAATATGTCTTTTGGCTTTTCAAAGTGATGTTCAAATCTAGCGGCATGGCCCCTTTAAATTGTTAAATTGTTGTTGAAGGCTTTAGGTTGTTAGTAAGGACACTTACGTGATGGATTTGTTCTCATTCTTTGCCGTAGAGCCCTATGGTGTTTAGACGACGTGCCTTTCAGAAATGGGATTCCCCATTTGAAAAAGCTACCTGGTCAGATATATACCATCGATCAACAATGTCAGCATGACTTTGGCAGCAACTCCAGGTTTTGCAGTGGGGTAGGCGGACTTGATTTTTGTTTTTGATACACGGTTAAACATTAGTTGATCAACAGATATTGTGACTGCTGTTCAACAAATGTTGAACAGTGTGTCATGCCATGTTGAATGTTGAAATAGGCCATTCATGTTGAACGTTGTTGAACGAAAATAGAAACAGGCTATACATGAGTCCATCGTTTTAAAATGTTGAATGTGTTTTCTACTCATTCAACAAGTTGCAACATCAACCAATGTTGAACGGTATCGATGTTGAACGATATCGATGTTGAACCGTGTATTATTCGCTTAAAGTGATTCCTCAGAAATAAAAATTGTCGAACGATTTTTTTTTAAATTTTCCCTAACAGCTCCCTACCATAAGTTGTTTCGAAAAATTCAATAAAAAAGATAGGTCATCATGCTCAGTAAAGAGATATGATGGACCAATGTTGCCCCATTTATGCCTATAGCAATACCGATCACGCACGTCATTATTTGATCGGTTCATGTTTCTTTTCCCGGTAACCCGTGAAAGCAAAGTTTACAATTCTTCAAAAAAACTTGATAGGTTAAAGTCTCCACCATATGGGAACACTTTAAAATAAAATATATGAAAAAGTCACGCAACTTCAAATGACACGGACTCAAAACGTTCCTCGCGTCCATGTTTTCAAGGTCAACAATTTGCTCCCACGAGTAACTGATTTGAGAACGTTTTTAGCGATATCTTTTTTTCCTGTCGAGGAATTTTTTTTTAACTTTGTTAACTTAAAAAGCGTTAATTAAACATCAAAATGATGCAATAAAAAATATAGGTCACCATGCTCGTTAGAGAGAAAAAGACAGTCGTATTTTCTAACGAGCTTGCGGGCCTTTGATAAAAAACATTCCATCCTCCGAAATGTGCGCGCGCTCATTTTGCTCAACCGCGCACGCTCATTGCTTATAAATTATGGTAATTCTTCTTTTGAAAAATACTCGTAAGAAAATTAAATTTCCAGCTGCGTGTTTTAAAAACTGTTCACTAAAAAGAGTGTTGTTATCAACTGGCTGCCATGAAAGGACTATTACGTGTGTTATGCGCAGTACAGGATGCGCAGTGCAATACTGAGGAATCACCTTAACTTTCATTTTTAACTGTTAAATTATTACTTAACAGTAATAATTTCTGACCGACTATAGCTTCTGGACTCAAGGAATTGACAACTGGCAAAGAACCGGTTTGATCGTTTGCAGAAAAAGGAAAATGATTCGACTGCTTTTTGTGAGTTGAAAATATCACTATTTTGGGCTGGATATCCACTGGTCTGGCATAAACTAAAATAATTATTTACCGCAGTGTCGGTGAAGAGTGGTGGATATTTATCTTCGTGACTCGGCAAGTACCCATCACTATTCACACTGCATACATTAAAGTAACGCATATAAGATTAGTACATATGAATAAATTATCACTTTGGCTCAACTGCAGTGCGGCGGGGATTGTGCAGGAACGAGGCGACGCGGTTTACATACGGGCAAGTCCTGGGAGCTGACGGCGGAATTGGTTTCCCCATCCACCCTCCCACACATTCGCACTGTGACCATTGTCGGGTCGCCAAATTTATCCCCAATCTTATTGCGGTTCTACAATGGATGCAGTGTTGGATAGTTTACTATTTACCTTCACTTCGGTGAATAGTTGTGAAATATTCATTTATTTATTGGCATTGTCAGATGAAGCGTGATCCATGTGCTGAGTTATGGTGCAGTCGCATGTCCTACTCCAGTTATAACAACCGCTACTGTCAAACGCGAAGGGATCCTGCCCTGGAAGGATCAAACTGTGGCGAAAATAAGGTACCAAGCTAACAAAATAATTTGCCTACAAAAAATCCTAACTGCATCGTTGTTTCTTCCACTTTCTGTCGTTGAGATATGTTTATAGAGTTTCCGATACGGGCTCCATACAAGAAAGACAATGTCACGTGGCATATTAAGTAGGTCACGTGATGTGACGGTATCAACACAGGAAACTCAACGTGTGACAAACGTCTTTAGGAAAGGAAGTACGCACAAAAGTTTTCATTTCTCAATATATAAAATCCATTTTAATCCTGCCATTGTTAGACATCCTCGCCTTCTAATGGAATCCTTCCGGTGCTAAGAATTGCAGTACAATATTTCCATTAATCTTGGCGTTTGTTGTGGCCTTATGGCCTAAGTGGGACGAAAAGGATGAGCAAGTTGGAATTGTTGGAGATCATGCTAAGTAGAGTGATTTTCACTTGAGTGTCGTAAAACCAAAACCAAAGACCAATCACAACAGAGACAATGAACCAATCACAACAGAGACAATGAACCAATCACAACAGAGACAATGAACCAATCGCAACTAGATGGAAATACATGTAGCCGGCGCCAAGCGCGGGAAAACGCGTGTGAGAATGTCACGAGTCAACAACAAACTGAAGGAGAGGAATCCAAAACCAAAGCAATGTGGAAATTACCTTCGACACTCAACTGAAAACTGCTCTTTGCCTTTAAAATAAATGAGAGAATGCATTTCAAGCAATTTGATGGAGGATTTTGAGGTTGATCCTATTAAATGATCCATTAAGCTTGGTTCCCACTAGCGACGTAAGCGACGTAAGCGGAATCGTAAGCGGAATCGGAATGGTAAGAACCTTACGATCTACTGGAAATCAAAACGACGGAAGCGGATAGTAAGCGACGGAAGCAGAAGCGGAATCGGAAGAAAAAGGAAACCTTCTGATCCTTCCGACTCCGATTTCGTCGAGCTTCTGATTCCGATTGCGACTCCGTTTTTTAATTTACACTAGAACGTAAGGCTCCTTACGCTTCCGACTCCGACTCCGCTTCCGATTACGTCGCTAGTGGGAACCAGGCCTTACAGAAAAGACAATTGTTTATGCACGGGCTTCTAAAGTGAGACAATCGTCTCTTAAATTAACCGTCGTGAAACAAGATGAATGGAAAATCTCAAAGATTAATATATTGACTATTTCTCAATTTTTTAAGGGCTTTAATTATTCAAGCACCACTCCTTGAAACTGAACCTGAATCCGCAATAAAACCGTTTTCACATGATCGGATTAAAAACCGGTTTTGACAGATTACTAAATACACAATTTACTTTCGAAAAAAAAAAGAAATTTAAAAATTTGATCGAACTAGCACCTTTTAAAATGATTCTAATCTCGTAACATAGATCTCCCACGGTCAGGCATTTCAGTACAGTACAAGCACGAATGAGATCTGGGAACGAGATCACTTCGCTCATTGAAACTCAATCTGAATCCGCTCTAGTACTAGTTAGTCACGTCTTCTTTACGGACACAATTTTCTCTAATTCTCTAAGTCTTACATGTTATTTTTTTTTCGTTGACACAGTGGTGTCGTCTTGGAAGATGCGTTTCAAAAGATAATGAAGATTTCTCCATTCCTCTTCCGCGACCGACTATTAAGCCTATCCATGGCGGCTGGGGTCAGTGGAGTGATTTGAGTGAATGCTCGCGGTCCTGTGGTGTAGGAGTGCAGTACAAAACGAGAAAGTGTAACAACCCTGTGTAAGTACAGTTAAACCTCTCTATTAATACGGACACCAAAGGGACAGAGCAAAGTGTCTGTACTATAGAGGTCACCACGATGACGTAACTTTTAAGACTCCACTGACAGTTTTAAGTGTTCAGTAACTAAAACAGGCCCACACTCGTCTTTTAACTGCATCTAAATTGATTTGTTTACAGCATTGACACTATCAGTAGCCTACTACATTGTACACTGATGTCAGCTACAAACTGTATACGAATCACTGTTTTGAAACGAAACGAAGTACAGCGCAATAGTGCCTGTAAAAAAGATAATATAAAGTACAATTCTGGAAACGTCTTTCGATATTCGTTTGTAACCACAAACAGGAAATTGTATTACATACACAAACTATCATCACTTGATCATCACCGGAGTGTCCGTAATAAAGAGGTTAAAGTTTATATGAATTTGTTCTCTGGGGCAGAGATTTAGTCTCCGTTGTTTGTGTTGGAGAGGGTCCGTATTATCAAGAGGTTCTTTTCTAAAGAAAATATGTGATAATATTGTCGGGACATAGGAAACTGGTCGTAATAGAGTGGTGTCCGTAAGGAGAGGTTCGACTATATTCAAATTCACTTAAGGATTACACGCTGAACATCTTCAGGTTTATTAATTCGGCAAATTTCAAACCAAAGAGCGTTGCGGAAAAGTATTGGTAGGATTTTTGCGCAGACCTTGTGTTACAAAATCCTTCGTACCAAGTGACACATCGTATGTCGTACACAGACCTTGCACAACATAATGAATGACATCACAGGAAAGTACTTCTTAAGATCTTCATTGTAATGATCATAATTTACACGTCTTACTTAAACCAAACAGTTAGAAACACATTGTGCATGTTAATAAACAGCACCACAGGAATACTTTAATAATACATTAATATGAATGGTCACATTGTAGGATTTCATCCACAGACTCAAAAGTTAGAACCACCTTGTACAGCATAATAAACAGCACTACGGGAAAGTACTGCTCAGTAGCTTTCATTTGAATGGTCACACTTTAGGATTTCATCCACGGACTCAAAAGTTAGAACCACCTTGTACAGCATAATAAACAGTTCCACAGGAAAGTAATGCTCAACAGCTTTCATTGCACTCCCATCATTTTATCCACAGATCCAAGTTATAACCAATCAGAACTGAAAAAAAAAACATGCATTTGTTGCCATGCGTGTTTTGCTCCCTAATTGGTTAAAAGGGAAAGAGTATGGTCACCCTGATTGGCCAGAAATCATATCGCCATCACCCCTCCTTCCCCCGGTAATCCTTAAAAAAGCTGCAATTCAACTATAACGACAATAATTTTTTCCTCAGACCTGACAACGGAGGAAGGCCTTGTGAGGGGAAGGATATTAAATTTGAACTTTGTAATATCATGGTAAGTACCCTGGTTTCAGTTCCGATTTGTTATTATGAACTTCGTAAAGAACTTTTCTTTACCAACTAGAGCGACTTTTTCCTTGTTTATGACGCAATTTGGCCGATGATACAGGTCTTATCTCAACTATACCACCATTAAACATTTTTTTATTTGGACATTTGTATCAGGACTGCCGAGGACAACTGTTAACTTTTGAGCAAACACGCAATGAACAGTGTAAAAAACGTGCACCTTTACTGTCACCAGAAACCACGGGCGTGTGGTCTTCATATGACATACATTCAGGTAAGAATTAACGTTTTTCTCGATAAGGTTCGATGATGACAGTCTAAAATTGTAGGTGGACAACGGATGTGACCTCTTAGGGCTGGTTCCCACTTGCAACTTAAGCGACAGAAGCGAAATCGCAAAAAAGAATGTGAGCAGCATTTGCCCAATACATACTTCTTCAATTCACTCTAAATCAATTATACAACTATATTAACTTTATCAACTTTATCTACACGCTCTCCTCAGCTGACGTAGATTGTGATTTCGAGACTGACCTTTGCGGCTGGACAAATGACGCCAATGATGACGTCGATTGGAAGCGCCACAGGGGACGCACTCCTACGGCTGGCACAGGACCCTCAACCGATCACACCAAAGGAAATAACGGTTGGGAATTTTTTTTTTGAGCTGTTTACGAGGGAGGACCTGGTTGGGTTTGGGTATCGCGAATAAACCACTTTTATTACAATAAAGATCATTTTCTTTTCCACTCAACCCTCGTGATGTCAAGTCACAGGGACCAAATCATGCACCTTCATCAGTCACATCAGTCCTGGGGTCTTGGTAATTTATTTTGTGACCGTCTTACATAAAGTCGGAATATAATTTCCCTGTTCCTCCTATCTCAATCCCCCTCCCCTGAAACTGAAACAAAAAAAAATAAGTAGACCTTTCTAGTGCTACTGATGGTTCGTGCACTATTGGCGATATGATATTGAAATGAAGTTGTACTTTTCCGCAGAAATTAATGATATATTATTAATGTGCCCACTTTTCATTTAGGTTACGGTTGTACAGTTGAAGCTCTCTGAGCAGACACTCTTCTCGGAGGACAGCTCTACTTACGGCCGCCTTGACAAAACACCTTTTTAATTCTCTTACGAGAATCATTCCCGAAAGCGACCAGCACCACTGTTACGCACACTTTCCTTTCTTCACAAGGGTGTCCGATTACGGGTCTCTCGACTATATTTCCCTGATACTGTTTGGACTTCTACGTCCCCACAATTTATTTATACCATGTCTTGTGTTATTTGATAGGACATTATATATTTTTGGAGACTTCTCGACCTGTCCAACCAGGGTGGAGAGCTCGCCTCATCAGCAAGTACATAGGCATGCGCGTGGCGTGTCTAAAGTTCTGGTATCATGCCTGGGGAGGTGACATTCATATGGGAGAACTTCAGCTGATTATCAAAACAGATTCGGTAAATACAAGTACTCAACCCTTCTGTAGAAAGCGGTTTTTAATCGATCGAGTTTCACGAGTAGAGCAGTTTTCAATTGAGTGTCTAAAGTAAGTTCGTAATTGCTTTGGTTTTGCATTGCTACGCTTTGTGATTGGCTAAAAAATCTCGCGCCATTTTCTCAACCAATCAGAAGTAACCAAAACCAATTGTTACTTGTTCGCACGCGTTTTCCCGCGCTTGGCGCCGGCTGCATGTATTTGCTTCGAGTTCTGATTGGTTCATCAAATTGTATGTGAGTTCTGTGATTGGTCAGAGTAATTACTTTGGTTTTGGTTTTGCGACACTCAATTGAAAACCGCTCTAATCAGTGCTTTCTTTGTATAAGAGCGGTTTTCAATCGAGTGTCAAAACTATTATTTCTCAGTTGTTTTGGTTTTGCTTTGCTACGCTTTGTGATTGGCTAAAAGATCTCGCGCCATCTTCTCAACCAATCACAGGTTAAACAAAAACCAACCGTGACTTGCGGGCACGCGTTTTCCCGCGCTTGGTGCTCGCTGATTGGTTTATTGGATTGTTCGCGTCTGTTTTGATTGGCCAGGGTAATTACTTTGGTTTTGGTTTTCTTGTTGGTCATTTTCATGTCGGATTACGCATGCACGCATGAGCAATGGGAGAATATTTTGAGCCCACGATAAGACGCTCAGACGAGCACGCGCGAAAGAGAAAGGCGCCATCTCTCTTTCGCGTGTGCCCCCCGCACACACGTCCTCGAATTGCGCCTTATAAATGAACCGGCGCCTGCTACGCACGCTAGAAATATATTTGGCTGTAGTAGAATAGTAGCACGCTATTTGAAACAAGACTTAGCGACGTCCGTCTTTACTAGCTTGCTGTATGTTCTTTCTACAGGAGGAAAAAGTGGTTTGGGGCGTTAGTACAAATAGAGGAAACAGATGGGTGTATCACAAACCAACCACGATATTCAGCAACAAGCCATATAGGGTAAATAGCGGTAAATTCATGTTTAAACCTTCATCAGAGGTCAACTTTCCTAAATGCTTTGAATTTCCACATGAGAAAAGATGGAAAACTGAAAAAATGCCATGAAAAATTAAATCTGTATCTTTTCATTTCAATGGTCACACTTAAGGATTTATTCCAAAAGCTCAAAAGTTAGAATTTTCCTGTACTGCATAACAGAGAGCACCACAGGAAAGTAATGTCTGCAGCTTTCACAACAGACTCAGAAACCATCGCTTACTGCATAAAAAACAGTTCTACATGAAGGCACTGCTCAGTAGCTTTTATGCCAAAAAACACACTGTAGGATTGTATCGACAGACTCAAAACTTAGAAACGCCTTGTATTGCACAATAAACAGCACCATAAACATCATGATCAGTTTAAAGCCTTTCCACAAAAAGGCCATTGTTGTTTTGGTGATAGGAGGACGCCTCCTAATCTCGTGAAGGCAGGCTTTTTTGAGATTTTGGTCAACGGCAAATTAGCCTTCCAGCACATTTTTCAGGGGCACCTCTCGGCTGGAGACTGGTACCTACTCTAGGCCTCGCTTTCGTTCTCAAGCTCGGACTACCCCCGGGATGATTACTACTCGTCTTATTTGTATTTTTAACCACGTAGAAAAAATTAATGCCTACTTTTCTTTAAAGATCATTTTTCAAGGCGTTCGAGGTGACGGATACCTTAGTGATTTCGCGTTGGACGACATAACACTTGAAAATAACCCGTGTGGCCTGGGGTTGATGCGGTTTACAACAATCAACAACCGTAAGTCAGTCGTTGTGTCATTGTAAGGGAGGGGAGGGCAGTGTCAGGGGGGAGGAGGAGCGGTGAAAGGGGGGAGGGGCAGTGTAAGGGGAGGAGGGGCAGTGTAAATGTGAGAGACGAAAACTATTTTCGTCCCTTTGGGCCTTTTTTTTGTGCTAGATAGGGGGTTGGGGTGGGTGAGGGCGGCCGGACCCCCTAGAAAGATAGATAGAATAAATCGCGATGAATAAATCTTGATCGTAGATATTCTGGTGTCATCCCATGTAAAGTCTTATACATCATGATAGATTTCTTTTCTAATCTTTAATAACATAGTTTACGCCACCCTTATTCTCGGAACACATCATCCAAATTACTATCGTAGCTCGCAGACATTAAAATGCGGGCTACGCAATTTTGAAGCCTTTGAAGCTTATCAGAAAGGCCCTTGTTATAGTTTCCCCACACCATACTGCAATAATCAAAGTGAGGCTGAACAAGACTATTATAAACTTTGATTAAAATATTAAATGGAATAAGATGCCTTATTCGTTTAATTGCACCAATGACGGAAGCAATCTTTTTACAGACATTTTCCATATGGCATTCCCAGTTTAAAGTTTGGTCGATGTAGACTCCAAGGGATTTAGCTGATACTACTTGTTCTACAGCGTTATTATTTATAGTAAAAGAAGGACTTTCTGAAAATCGCGATAACTTCTGCCTTGATGCAATCAGTATAAACTCAAAAAACTCAAACCTTGGATCCGCCACTGGAAAGAGAGAACGTGGGAGCGTCGTTGAAACTGTAATGAAACATGGTAGTCAAGAACCAATCAGAGCTCGACATTGAATCTGACAGCTGTAACGAGCGTGGGAAAGTGGCGCGGGTAGAGACGTTTCACCAGTTTTCAATCACAACAAACGGACGAAAATAAAGGTGAAAAAGTGGTAACGGACTGCGGCGAAAACGCTGCTGGTGTATGTAGGATCTAAAGAAGATCGAATCAGCTAAAAATGTGACTACAAGTAAAGAAGCAAGGCTGATACTACGTAGAAAATAAAAGCAACAAACCAAACAGAACTCTAAGAATTACACAGTTATACTTAGGTACGGTCCACATTCGGTTAGATACGGTTATTTCAAAGGGAGAACCTCTAAGGAATAATTAAAATTAAAAAAAAAAACATAAATTCGTATTTTTTTAGTTAAACCTTTTTTTTTCTTTCAGTAATGCCCCTTAAACCATGTCAGGAGTTCTGCGAAGCAAATGAAAACGGAAGAAGTGTAGACGTCGTTAAGTTGGAAGTAGAAAACGGAACTTCATGTCGTGATAACCCGAATTCTTTTGATGTCTGCATCCAGGGAAAATGCCAGGTATTTTAAAAATTGGTACGCTAAGGCGTTCTTGTGTGGCTTGACTTAAGCATACGCTCTAACAATAAAATTTATAATATGGGTGAACTGAACCATGGCGACGAAAAAGAATATTCTGGTTGGTTCTCTGGGCGGTCCGAATTTTGCTATACGTACGAAACTGGCTCGCGCGCGTTAAGCTTTCTAAATTCTGTGTTAGAAAAGTAATAAAATTCGATGTTATCGTCCAATTTTTGTTCGTTTCCACCATCTTTGACTGTAGGTAACCGTTCCTAACCTTTTATTAAAGCCCCAACAGTGATCATCACCAAATTTCTCCATGTAATGTCAATGCTTGATCAATCAGAGAAGTCCCGAGAATTTTCGGTAGGAAAAAAGATGGCGACTGGTACATTTACCCATAATTCTTAGCGCACAAAAACCTTAACAACGTTCATAAAAATGTAAAGAAAAGTTATAAAATCTTCAAACCTGGTCTACAGATTGTCCTTAGTACTGGAACAAATATTATAAAAATTTGGCTTTCTTTGTGCCTTATGTGCTGTGTTAGGTCCGCAAGGTATTGTGGTAAAATGAACAGCCGCCATCTTTTTTCTTACGGTGGATTAAGGACATGATCACCCAAGATGAGTTCCTTGATATTTTAACGTTTTCCAAAGGGTTAATAGTAAGTAAGGTGATCTTATTTCTGATAGAAAATTGGATGCGATGGTGTTATGGACTCGAACAAAACCCTGGACAGTTGTGGCGTGTGTGACGGTAAAAACGATATGTGTTCAGCAACAAGAGGATCGATCACCACGCTTCCTAAAGAAGGTCAGTGAGCATCTGTCTTGGGGAGTGGGGAGGGGGGATGGGGATGTCAGCAAGCATCTGTTTGGGCGTGGGGCCGGGCGGAGCATGGATTGGGCAGTGGCAGGAGGCACTCACTTTCCTCCAATCAGAGCTTACGACCCAACACAGTCGTGCAGTATTAAAGTACCCGGATAAACCTCAAAATTCCACCAGAATGTAAACTTTGATTTCTTGACCGTCACGAAATCAAAATTGATGAAATGTAATACACTTTTTCTACAAATTACTGCTTGTGTTTTGATCTATAGAATGGCTTATTTTATTATCCAATAAAATTGTATTTTCGGTGCATTTGGCGATATAACATGGAAGTTAGGTAAACACAATATCGTTATTTCGGCAGGGCAGTGCCCCTTTAACGCCGCGATAAACTTCTACAGAGAAGAGAGTGGCTGGTCTTTGATTATCTCTTCTCCAAACATACACTCGATCCAGTCCTTTCATCTGCTCTGACCAAAAGCTAATGAGTGAAACTTGACCAAAGGGAGGAGCTAGGGGAAGAGGAGTTACAAAACAGAACGAGACCCCGTATGTTGTTACTTGTTTATTATCACACTCCAAATATACTTAAACTTAGAACGTCCAAAAATGCTGATCTTTGCCTTATGCTACCTTATGCTGCCTTATGCTGAGAGTTAAAACATACAATCACAGTAGCGTATGGCCTATTATCATTATTTTATTTCACTACTATAGTCTGATTTCATAAGAATTTTATTCATCTTTCAGATCTGCAGACGTTGTTAGAGTGTCCAGTAGGTACAACCAACATTATGCTGGAGGACTCTTCTCCAAACTTCCTCGGTTAGTGCTACTAATAGTTTCTTTATGACAAAGGTTGTTTTTGTTCTTGTTCTTGTGACCTTGTGAGACACTATACGTCTCATGTAGCGATTAAGAGTGATATCGATTGTGATACAGAAGTTGACCGTAATCTCTAACAGTCGTTTAAAAGTGTCGCAAGGCCACCGATCTATTTTCTTCGTCAAGTTGCTCAGTAGCATACTTTGTAATTTTTAGTCTGTCGAGTGTGATCGTCCGGGTTAGTGTAGTTATGAAATTTTGCAATTTTTGTGCCATTTTTAATTCTGTATTCCAAATATATCCATTTGTTTGTTAAAATAATTTGGTTACTAATCAACAGTTCTAGATGCCATGGGGGCAGAAAAGGCTCATTTCATAGGCTCCGAAAAGAAGTCGATTGCATATGAATTTGCTGGGTCAAAGTTCATTTACAAGAGAGTAGGCCATAAAGAGTCCATAAGCACACTGGGACCCATCAAGGAGAGGGTTGTAGTGAAGGTCAGTTGTGTTATGTGGAACTGAATACCCTTCGAGGTTTGGTTACCTGATTCCCTTAAAGGACGTTCGCGCGAAAGTCTTCTAACAATTATTTCTTTTTTTAATAAACTTTTGCTGCAGCTACAATCTCGGACAGAACTCGTTGAGACAGTAGTGTTTCCGCGCGCAAGGTAACCGTTAGTGTAATATCCTGACAAAAATCGCATTTATCGAAGCCCTCTTCTCCCTCCTTCGATGTTGCTTTAGAAGGGTTGTTAACTGGAGAGACCTGGGACACTTTTTGAGTATGTACAACATTGTTTTGTGGGGGGTAGGGAGAGGTTAAATACTAAGAAATGCTCACAATTTGCCTAAGTGTCTCAACAGTTCTGTCCGAGATTGTAGGTTATATGTTACCAGTGTCAGAAATGCCAAAACAAATCGGGGGTTACCGACTTTGTTTCGGAGATAAGGTGTCTGAAAACACCACACTAAATATATCGGTCTTCTTGACTCTATATGGCCCTAATGTCTGTAAATCTAAATCTCCAGAATGCAACTGTAGGCAAACTCTGATAGTACTAGTACTCACAGCTAAAAGTTGGCAGGATATCGAGGGAAGGGACGTTCGGTTCATTTTTTAATCATTAAAAAAAACTGTCGAGAATTGGGAACGAAAATAATCTGTCCCAAAAAAGTAAGGATCATCGACCATTTAAGGGAGCAGGGACGTAGATTCAGTTTTTAACTGGCGGGAATATAGAACTGACAGACGGGTAAAAAATAGAAAAATGTAGTCCTTTTAAAGCTGCACTAGGCTTTAACAGCCGGAAAAATGAAGTTCACAGCCGGGTAATTTCCCCGGCTCCCGGCTCCCGGCTATTATCTCCCGGCTCCCGGCTATTATCTCCCGGCTCCCGGCTATTATCTCTCATCCACGAGCGCGCGCTATGGTTGAAATTTAATCACATCACTGACCCTGGTAGCGGTTGTGTTAACTTTGCCTGGATTTTACTCCCTGGGAGTAAAATCCAGGCAAAGTTAACACAACCGCTACCAGGGTCAGTGATGTGATTAAATTTCAACCATAGCGCGCGCTCGTGGATGATGTGTCGTGAAATTGAGGCATGAATTACACGAATTACCCCTAGATTCGCCACTGCTAACTAACCAGTCACTTTTAGCTGTGGCAGTCCAGTCCATGCCGGTGACTTGAATGTTTATAACTATACTATGAACCCAAGTCTCAAACTCTATTAGCCTGATCCAGGGCGGGAGAAAAAAGCGAGCGCGGAAATCATTCCTTTGAGTTTTATTACTCATGCGCGAAGCGGCATGAGGTAAGGTTTCGGCTCCGTTTTTCTTGTTATTTTTATTTTTTGTGTCACGATTTTGCATGCAAATTTATGCACGCATATTTTAAATTGTGCTCTTCCGGATCATGGCTTTGCCATTTACACTTCCTGTTAAGTGACTTCCGGCTACTCTCACTTCCGGTAAAACAACGTTGCTGAAGTATCACGACAGCGTCTCCTAGAACCCTACTTATATTACTAATGTTCACGTTAGGTATATATAATATTCAGAAGAATCACTGGCTTCATTGTGGTACCGCCTTCACTTACAAAACATTCAATAGGAACAGGAGGTAATAAGCGCCTGATAGTAAACAACGTGGTATGCAGGAACGATGACTGAATGAAAGGAGTAACTATTCTCCATGTCGGACATCCTATCATGTTTAATATATATATATCATAAAACTTTCTTACGCATGCGCATGAGTATAGGCTGCTAGGAGCCTCTTGTTTTATTTTTGTGCACGCATTCTGATCTTACTATTCTTATCTCAGAGCCTTAAACTGGTTAAAACTTTGCAAACTCTGAAATAAAAAAGTTAAATATCTTCGCAGTTAAGTGCCCTATTCATGCCAATGTTTTTAAACTTTGATGAATTTTTTATAGGTGAAGATCAGTGACGAGCCAGCAACACCTATTAATCTACGCTATGTATTCTACAAACCCAAGAGCAATGGAAGCCAGTACTACTGGTCGCATTTTAAGTGGTCGCAATGCTCCAAAACCTGCGGTGAAGGTTTGTTAATGAGTTATTGAATGAATAGGGGTTATTACAATGTCTGTAAGCGTTTCTAGCTCAGTGTGGAAAGTACGCAACAGTGGGCGGATCCAGAATCCATGATAAGGTTGGGAGCCCGAAGTGAATGGGGGGAGGGGGCGGCTACCCGGACCCCTCCCTTGTGTGTGTTCGCCGCTGGTTGTAGAGAGTAAGGAGCGTCCGGGAGTGAAAATGTTATAGACTGAGACAAATTTTGGGGTCTTATTTTTTGCAAGATGGGGGGGGGGGACCCCGACCTTCCCTCCCCTACTCCCCTAGATTCACCACTACCGTGAGGACTGAATGAGTGTATTTATCATAAGCAGTCACCTAAAACCCTTGTCTGAAATTGGCGCGAACACGGAGCGGTAATCTTGCAGTAGTCAGTGCATTAATGAAAACGTCTGACAGCCAATCTCACTAAATCTAGTAGATGCTGTGAGTTTAGGCGCAAAGTGTGGATTTCGGTTTGCATTGCTATTGTTTGGCAGAAGACTTGTACTGAAAGGTCTTTTATCCGATTTGAACAATAATGAATTGGAAATGACGACACTGAGACCTGGAGAAGGCAGTCACTGCAAAGAGTTGGGGAAGATAAGAATGTTTCCTGGTCGCTTTATTATAGTCAGTGTGTTGGTTATAAAGTAGTTTAAATGCCGTGGGTTATTTTTCTTTTCTATCCTTTAGGAATCCAAACACACATGTATATATGCCGCAAACAAGAAGACGAATCAGAGGTAGCGGAGAGGAACTGTTTCTCGATCAGTAAACCCGAGCCTTTGACGAAACCGTGTAATTTGTCAGCTTGTGAGAGGTATAGACTGATAACCAGGGGTGTGACGGGAAGGGGGGGGGGGGGGGGTGTTATTGAGGGGGAGAGAATACTCGGGTTTAAAAGTGGTAGAGTGCAGAGAATGAATCCATAAGGTATCATCCTAAAACTCCCCATAGGTCAAAACTAATTATAAAAACACATTTCACATCCACGTCGCCAGAAATGCGTGTTGTTACCTGGGGGACACAGCTGTTTTTGCCACTTTACTGTTTCTACGGCGCTATTTACCGTTGAAAAATATTATATGACATGACTCAACATATCACAACATGACTCAAAACAGCACGTGACTTGACTCAACAAATCACATGGCTTGACTCAACGCATCACATGACTTGTCTCAACATGTTACACGACTTGACTTACACATCACATGACTAGATGCAACACATCACATGACCCATCATATCACATGACATAACTAAACACATGACATGACTTGATTCAACACATCACATTACCCAAAGCGTGAAGCCTTTGGTTTAAACAAGTGCAATTTTCTGTCATGTGTAGATATGCGTGGAAAGCCTCTGAGTGAACCAAGTTTTCTTCGCCTTGTAACGGCGGAAGCCAAACTCGTACATGACTAGACTCAACACTTCAAACGACTTGAATAAACACATCACATGACTTGATGCAACACATTACATGACTTGACTCAACACATTACTTGACGTGATGCAACACATCACATAACATGACTCAACATATCACATGACACAACTCAACACATCCCATGACTTGACTCAACACATCACATGACCCTGTGCGTGAAGCCGTTGGTTTAAACAAGTGCAATTTTCTGTCATGTGTAGATATGTGTGGAAAGCGTCTGAGTGGACCAAGTGTTCTTTGCCTTGTAATGGCGGAAGGAAAACTCGTACAGTGGAGTGCAGAGGCGTCCAAGCAGATTTCCAGGTCAAATCTTCACTCTGCAACGCGGATAAGCCTGAGACCGAACAAATTTGTAATGTCGAGCCGTGTTCGGCGGAGTGGATTGTGGGTAACTGGTCTAAGGTGCGTGGATCAATTACGAAACCCCACTCTTTCTAATACTGTAAACTAATTAACTTTAGTGGTTTTGTTCATATTTTACCTATACAGCTGCTAGTTCAACGTTTCAGTTAACAACGTGACAAAGGAAAACGAAAGTTCGACTTTCCGAGTTTAGCCTTAGTTGGTTTATTTACATGTTTCATCTCACCGATGTGGAGCTTTATGCATGGTCTTTATGAAATCGCCCTAATATAGAGAGTTACAATCCCGCTAAAAACTAGTTGTCTTATACATACAACACATTGTACGTTGTTTTGGAGGCTTGGAAAGTCATCTTACTCTATTTGAAGAGCACACCAACATTAAGACCCATTAAAAGAGTGAGGCTGCTAGCAGCATAAAAATCCAGCAAGCAACAGTTTATCCGAAAAAAGAAGTTAAACTTATATACACTTAAATAATTAATCTTTTCTTGCGTTTTAGTGTTCTCGGACATGTGGGAATGGTCTTCAGCGTCGCTTGGTCGAATGCAGAAATATTCTTAGAGCCCTCTCGTTGAACTGTCCGCGTGCCGCCAAACCAGCATCGTTAAAAAGTTGTAGAAATGAGCCATGCGAGACCAAAAGTAAGTTCACTTTGATGATTCCATGATTCCATGGGGTCGTGTTGGTGTGGTACAGATCCCTTTTGTTGGTGTAGTCAAGCAAGAGATAAATATGGCGTGAAGCGTTTCTCCTGGAGTTAACATTGTTCGTTATATTTTCGTAAAAATTTCTCGGCAGATTCCTGTTATTTCTACAGGTTCTTTTGTTGTACATCGGTTATTTTTTTTTTGAAGTTCGACTTTATGTCGTTTTTACAATATTCGGTAAAGGTTCCAAATAAACGCGCACTAAGTTGTTGTTGTTGTTCTTTTTTCCTTATTCTGCTGCAGTTTCACAAAATATGTCGTGTTCGTTCGAAAAAGGATTCTGCGAGTGGAGAAATGTAAATAATTCAAGGCTGGAGCAATTTGATTGGACGCGGTTAAATGGAAGTACGCCGAGCAAAAAAACTGGTCCAACTAACGACCACACCTTCGGATCGTCACGAGGTTGGTGACTTTACGCGAAGCGTTAAATGAGTTATAGCATACGGGGACAAAAATGGAAATTTTCACTCCTTCCTTCAGTTGTAAACTTTTATTATCTTTTTTAATTTTTTTATTGGTAATTCCGCTGACCAGTACATAAGGCTTGCACATATTTTTCCCTTTCCAAATGCAATGGGTAATGGCCATCTGCCTTACCCATGGGGATGCCATGAGGAGTTGGACGCAGAGGGTGGGGGGCGGTCTGGTGGAGCAAAACGCGTAGGAGAAGGAAGGGTCAGAAGCCTGTTTCGTATTCACTATTCGGATCATAGGAGCCTTTGATTTAATCTCCTTCCACTAAGGAGGGGGTGGGGGGCTAGCTTGCCAGGAAATCCTACCATAATCTAAGTAATAACAGGCGCAGTAAGCTACATGCAGTCATAGACTGCCTATTTTTTATTGTTGCAATTAAAAATAAAACTGTTAAAACCGACGGTCTAAAGGGGGGTGGCTAGCCACCCAAACACAGAGAGGGCAAAACACTTAACAAAATTGTACACAGATTTTCAACTTTGGTATACCTATGTTAACTTTCCATTAGACATCGATAAGAAAGAGAAGTCTCCGATGGGATGAGATGTATCCGTTGATGTTGTTGCGACAAGACCGCGTGATATGTGTCACTTATTATGCAAATAAAACGTGGAGAGGGGGGGGACAAATGTTTGCTGTACTCTCATAATTTCGCTTGCTCGGGACCGTGCCATTATTTTTATGATTTATTGCTACAAATATACTTTCTGGTTTTCAAAGTGATCCTTTTTCCCATAGGTTTTTATGTGTACATAGAAGCATCCCATCCACAACAAAGAAATGACCGTGCGAGGTTAATAAGTCCAATAGTACGAACCAAGAAAATCTGTATTGACTTCTGGTATCACATGTATGGTGAAAAAATGGGCTGGCTTCGTGTTATATTCAGGACTTTAAGAGGCAGAGATAGGAAATTATGGCACAAGGCTGGAAATCGCCAAAATCAGTGGCACAATGAACGTCTCACGATTAGCTCTTATTTACCATATCAGGTAAAATGTTATCTCTACGCTTAGGCCTCGTCTGCACGACTGTTGAACCTCCCGTATATTAGTGACCAGCCAAGATGCCACCCAAGGTGGTCGCTTACGGGAGGTCAGACCACAACGGGTCTAGCTTAATTTAACTTGAATCACACGAACTTGTAGTACAATGTACAGAGTACCCATCAGTATCATACTATCATACTGGGTTTTTTATTCAAGGGACAAAAGTTTCGTTTTATTGGACTTGTAAAGTCGCACTCGGGCCACGATGGCCCACACAGCCGGAGCTTAACCCGGTTTCCGTAGCATGAAGCAACTAGGAATATTGCTACTCCCTCCTGGATGGGATGCTAGTCCATCGCAGGGTTACCCCCAGCATTTTGTCGCCGGTACCCATTTATACACCTGGGTGGAGAGAGACAGTGTGGAGTAAAGTTTCTTGTCTAAGGAAACAACACGACGGCAGAGACCAGGCTTCAAACCACCGACCTTCAGGTTGAAAGTCCGACGCGCTAACCACTACTGATTGGACTTGTAGTGACATTGAAATACAGGAAAGTGGTTCCTTAACAGAGGTTAACCCTCAGACGAACAAGGGGGTGTGGGGTGTGGATGCGACCCCCTGAGGGTTTTTCTCGGAGTTTTTTCAAGAGCATTTATTGTTGGTACGCGCCGTCTTCAGTAGCTGTTCGTTTATCCTTTTGACGCATTTTGGTAAAGTTTGGCAACAACCGCTTGCTATGGTAACAAGATATGACGTCATAAGTATCATGAGGTCAAGCCATTTTTGAGTAAAAATGCGCGTTTTTCACCTTTTTTCGGTGAAAAAAAAAACATATAAAATGCTACCAAAACGAGCAAAATGTTTAATTATATATTTTGCAACTCTAGCAAAAAATCTTTGCAATTTCCGCATTTTCCCGATAAAGTTGATTTGTTAGTAAAATCCAAGATGGCCATTTTGGATGACGTCACGGATAACCCATAATATTTGCCTTACCTTGTAGAGCACATCACAGGCTATCTATTAGATGTGAAATATTTTCGAAATATTATAACACTACAAAAACCCAAGGGGGGTTGCAATAACCCCCCCCTCCCCTTTGTACCACGGTGGAGGTATAAGTTTGCGTGTACGCCCGAGGGTTAAAAGCAATAGAAAAATCCAAATCACTAATGTTGAAAGTGGTCGCGATCGCTTACGAGAAGTGATCACTTACGAGAGGTTTCGACTATAGTGATTTGACTGGGAAAAATTTGGTATTTTGGAGAAGTGGTCGCTCAGAAGAGGTGATCGCTTACGAGACGTAGTCTACATGGCTCCGTTTTCGATTGTTAAAAATACCCCGAGATTTTTATACCATCAGGCCTAGCTGCCAACCACATGTAAACGACCGAAAACGGAGTTTTCCAAAGACATTATCCAAAGTGGAGATTTTTTTTGGGTAGAGTAGATTTATTCAGCCAGAGGTAACCCAATCAGCAATTTATAAACAACTACAATAATAGCAATATATATTACATGAAAATGTGGCATTTCTTTTCCATTTTCTTCAAACATACGCAAACCACAAACAAGCTTGGCTACACGATAAGTCAAATTGAACGAGCTGCAATAGTCACGAATTAATTTAAGAGAATATCATTGTAGTTTGAGGTAACGTCTTCCATTGTGTCTCTTGTCGTGGCTGCTTTAAAAGGATCCTAGTGAGCGCCTCTAGATCTGTCGTCTAATTTTGCCGTTTAACAATCAATTTCATGGCGTCCTTAGTAGTATAGAAGGACCCGAATTACCCCCTTTTTGCAGGAAATCTTATTAATTTGTTGTGGAACACGTTAACGTGGCTTACCAACACGATTTCAACCGATCATTCTGAGAACCATGATATCACAATTCCTACATCCAGTTTGACAGGATTTTAGTTTTGGATCCGTAATGTTGTTATTTTTTTCTTGATCTTGATTGTTTGACTTAGAATCAGAAAGCGTTTGGTCGACTCATTTGGGGGAAACAGTTTGGTTGCTTGACTTATATCTTTTTATTGGTTGAACAGCAAAAAAACTCGACTTCCAATACTGAATTGTTCATGGTAATGGTAACGGTTTTTATTCACGATATCCCTTTGTTTTCTTCCAGATTATAATCGAGGGTATCCGTGGCAGAGGATTTACTAGTGATATAGCTTTGGATGACATAAAAGTTTCAAATGGTGGTTGCCCTCCAAGGTCACCCGAAACACGTGGGTTTGTAAACTTAATCGGGCATTAATATAGCTTTTTCTTCTTCGCCCCCTTTCTCCTTCTCTTATCTCATTTCACAGCAGTTGTGAGACAATGATATGACATCTGAATCGGCTTTTGGTTCAGTACAGCATAATGTTGTGGGTACGTCGAAAGCTATTGCATAATGCGACGTTGGAGCGTGTCTGATTCATACGCCATACAGTTCTTATGCTCCGAATGTGTTTTTAATTCCTGCGGCGTTTGAATCGACAGTCCTTCAGTGTCATACAAAGTTATAACGCTGCCATATTGATGTGAACGTAATGTCAAGTTCGAACACAAAAATTTGGCGCACACGATAGGCTTACCACAAACCTAGGAAACAAATTGGTTTTTTTTTGTAAATAATACCAACAACGTGCTTACGATTGTCGCTTACGACACGAGAAATGTCGTTTGATTTTGAAACATTAGCAGGCAGTGCAACTTTGTCGCATACCATGATTTTACTTACGATAAACCGACGACAACAACTGACTTGCTTACGATTGTTGCGTATGACGCGACAAGCGTCGTAGGAGGTTTTAGAAACCCACGACATTTTGAAGGCACCAGCGGAATCGTATATATGATTTTGGCAAGACAAAAGCAGCGCGCGCATAAAAATGTCGCAAAAATCCTCTGGTCCAACTTTACTGTCTTAATCGTTGTGTACCTCTTCCCAGTCGTTATCGTTGGCTTGTCGATGGCCGGAAAATGAAAAGCGTTCCTGGATCGTTGTTCCCAGAAGTCGTCCACGCAGCAGAGCCTACAAATGGTTTTGTTCCCGCGACTCCCATGTTAATGTGACAAAGGTGTTGGTTGTACTTTTTAGGGTTTGCAATTCGTAGTTTGGTATAATAATCATTAACAGGAGCTTATTGTTACTAAGGGTATTAAAATTGAAAATGACCGCTGTCAGACTGACAAGAACAACTTTTCGATCAGAAAAATTTCATACCACTTAGGGGTAAAAATTCTGAATGTGAGCCACGCCCATAAAATGGGTTTCTGGTACCTTTTTAAGGGGTTTCTTTAAAAATGTCATACGATCATCCCCGTCGGTTTTATATGGGAATACCCCAGGAGTTTTGTTTCCTTACTCCTGTTCTATTATTTTTACATTTCAGTTCAACAGTGCACAGGTGATAGATCAAGATTCTGCACGGCTGCAATTCGACTGAACTGGTGCTCTTCAACAAGATGGAGCCAAATGTGCTGCAAGACCTGTGAAAGAGCCACAGGGGGGAATAGAGGGAAAAAGTAGCATCCCTACCCACTTCTCCCCCACTCACATCAACCATTATATACAAAATATAGGGTATTATAAACAAATTTACTATTAACAGACTTTTGGGAAGTGTTTTCCTTTTGTACAGTGTGCCATACAAAACTATAAACGTAATTTGAGACGTTATATAACAGTCTGTAAACCGGACTGAATGTCTGTCTGAAGCTATATTTCGTAGCGTTTTGCAAACATTTTTCCATGCACCCTCTTTTTAGCTTTTATATCGAGGAGGAGCAGACGTGGTCCTAGTTATTTCTTTTTATACAATGGAGCGGTTTTCATTTGATTGTCGTGAAACCAAACCAAAAAGTGATTACTCTGACCAATCACAACAGACGGAGACAATCCAATGAACCAATCAGAACTCAAAGCAAATACATGTAGCCGGCGCCAAGCGCGGGAAAACGCGTGCAAGTGAGTCACGATTGGTTTTGGTTTTACTTCTGATTGGTCGAAAAAGTGGCGTAAGATTTCTTAGCCAATCACAAGCCGCAGCCATGAAAAACCAAAGCAATCACGAAATTACCATCGACACTCAGAAAACCACTCTAACGTCAGAAAATAATGCGCGCTCTCTGATTGGTCGATAATTATTGAGTATTATTCCGATAAACAATATTGAAAATGTAACTATTATATAAAGTCAGTATAGCGCTTTTTAAATTCAGTTCAGTTTTTAATATATTTCTGATTATTACAAACGGGTGTACTTATTGATAAATTGGGTTCACTTATTCAATTTTATAACATTACACAGGAACTTGATAAGCTCCTGCATTACATCTGTAATTTTAGTATTGTTTTACGAGTTATTTATATATCAATGCTTGTATTTAGATTTTTAAAAATAGCTTATACTAAGGCCACTGGGGAGATCAGTCAATACTGATTGTGTACCTTGTATAAATAAAGTTCATTGTTTGCATTAAAGGCCCTGGAGTCACTCACTTTGTGTCATCGACTTCTGTTGTTGGGACGTCAAGAAGGGATACAATTTGCACCCATCCTGTGGAAAATTCTAAGGTGGTAACATGCAATAAGCCATTTTCGTATTTAAAATTACCGCTGAATTCAAACACCTATGACACATTGATACAGGGTTAGACTCGATGACTGATGTAAAATATTCACAAATACCGGCAGAAGGTGCGTGAAATTTGACCTCTAAACAGGTCATCCTCGCGCCTGAATTTGTGAATTTATCACTTCAGATTGAGGCTAACCATGTAAAAATGCGTCTTCACTGCTTTCGTTCAGCGACCATAGCGAATTCGAAACTGGACTATTGGGCTGCCTTTTTATAACTTCATTTTTAAGGTGGCTCGACTGTTTTTTTTGGGGGGCGACACCACCAAGTTTGAGCAACAACTTCGACACCATTAACAATGCTAAGGAAAAACGGTCATCACAGCTTTTTTTATAAAGATGAAAATTTGTTAAGATCAGTGTTATATTAACATCGGAGTTGTCATGGCAACGTTATGACGCCATGACGTTTTTTACTTGCCGTCGTATTTCTCGGTACCAGGAGAGTTTTTCGGTAATCGCTTCCAAAGCGCATCGTTTTCTTTAGAAAATTGAGGTATGTCCAGAAATGCAGGCTAATGAGATTCATGTTCTTTATGATAAGCAACATGAAGTGTCCCCTAGCCCTAATTCTCACCTAAACGCAAGCAATTCTGTCAAACATGAAGTCATATGGAAATTACAAATAATTGCGTGTAATATGAAGTGCCCAAGGTCCGAGTTACGTGCATTTCTGGACATTAAGTGAGCAATTGTTAACAAAACTGGTTTATGATTTTAAGGTTTCTGTTGATACGAACGTTTTTTTTTTTAATCGTCGTAGTGATACCAAGGTACATGACATTGCCTCCTTAACACCTGTGATTATTTTCTCCTTTCGCAGATTTAAGGTTGCTGGGCTCCCTGCTTATTAGTACTAAGTCGGACCTTGGGCACTTCATATTTCACACAATTATTTGTAATTTCCATGACTTCATTTCCGTCTTTAAATTCCCTACACTAATTTTTCATACAATATTCTATAGCTCCGAGCAACCCAGGAAAACCAACCGCGGACTCCGCCATTTTGTTCATAATTCTCAGACGCGAGGGAATCTGGAACGAGTGCTATAATTGGCCAGACACGGCCGGACGTAGTAAATTTCCTTGTGCTTATGCGGTGTTTCGTTTTCACATGGCATAACGCGAACGCAAGCACAAGAAAGGGAAAAATTTTGATCCTTGAGCTAGTGCTTGCGTCGAGGCCGTTTTCACAGTGAAATAAGAGCTGTTATGCTTGCGCTTGTGCTTGCGTCGCTAGTGAAAACCAGGCTTTAATGAAAGGACAATAACATAGTGTCCCCAGGACTTTTAGTGTGGACCCAGATTTAGGGGTGGGGGGGGGGGGGGGGGGAACTAGTACAAGATGGTTGCTGTGGAAGATATCCAAGCCTTGTATACATTACATGTATGTTTGATAACTTCCACAGCTGTATTTAATGGTTACAGGTTCCACAACCATATTTGGTGGGTCAAAAACTCATGCTAGGATATATAGCAATTCTGTTATACTAGCTTACTCCTACAAAAATGTTGTTTAAATGAAAGAAAAGATTAAGGAAAGAAGGGAAGGATGCAGAAACAAAGGAAGGTAGGAAGAAATGGAAAGAAACAAAGTGAGAAAACACGGAAGGGTGAGAGGGAGAAACAAAGAAAGAACATGTTTAAACATGACCAACAATTTGTTTTGAAAATATCAAGTTCTACACCATTTTTACTCAACATACAATGAATTGTAAAATTATCCATATTATTAATTGCACTTGACTTTTATAATGTTTCAAGGCATTTTGCACATCAGGGGCAACAAACTTGAGTTATACACTGAAACACTTGATTTGTTGTTTTTCCTGAATAATTTAGTCAAGAATATTGACTAGGATATAAAATGTTTATCAGAGAAAAGGAATGGATCACATCTAATAATTATGCATTCATAATACACCCTGCAGTTACATACCGGAATACCAAAAAAAGATTCAAGTTGTCAGAACATGTTACATGTCTTACAATGCCAAGTCCAAATGACAATATCAATACGATATCACATCAAAATAGATCTAACATAATTTGCTGTCTCCTTGTGACAGACTGCACTTCAGTAAAAAGTGATAATGAATTAGACATCCTACGAAGATGGGTTTCCTCTTTTGCATACTAGCGGACCCACATTATCTCCAGTTTCCTTGTTATGTTGATTGTGGCTTCCATCACAGTATGGGAACTGAAACAGAGTGGCAAAACAGAGGGTCAGATGGCAGCTAATGTGTTCAAACTAACAAACGATTGAAGGACTGAGGCAATAACTGCTTTATCAATTGTATGTAACTTTGACAGTTTTTACTTGCAAATTGTGTTTTTGAGTCAAGAAGGCACTTTCCTGCTTAAGTAATGACTGCTTCATGTAAGTAAAAGGGTTCCAATCAGGGCCAAAGATTATGTATTTTCACTCCAAAAAAATGACACAATAACCATTCTTATATGACTCTTTATGTCAAAATATTTATATATATTTTAGAGATGTGGGATCCTTTGACCTCATTGGATCTCTAAAATTTCAACTAACATTAGCCAGCAGGATACTTTTTTGGCTAAAAAAATATATAATTATTTGTGAGTGGAAAAACGTCAACAATCGACATAAGGCGGCTATGCCCTCAGCTCTTAAATTATCACAGTTGACCATCTTGTAAGGGACTGCCCAAAGGTAGTTGCTTACAGGAGGCCTGGAAAATAGTGATGTGATTGAGAAAAAGGAATTGATATCATGAACAAGTGTTTAGTCAAGAATGTGGCTAGGATATTTTATTTTGTATTTACATCCAAAGGTTGATAGCCTTTCATGAGCGCCGACTGAAGTCACAAAACTCTATGTGGGCATGATTCCAGGCGGGGGGGGGGTACTCCCTATAATAGGCTATACGGGGATGCGCCACCCGAAAGGGGTACCTTTTTGAGGCTGGAGGTATATGAAAGGGTAGGGATTTCACGACTTGAAGTATATGAAAGGGTAGGGATTTCATGAGGAATCAGGAAAAGGCAGCGTAAACACGAGTTGAAGATAAAAACAGTAGGAAAAACTGCCATCTAAGTATTATAAAAAGCGCCTTTCAAAATATATCAAACAGACGCAAGTAAAGGCTATATGAAAGGGGTACCACTTTCAGTGAAAGGTGTATAAAAGGGGTACCATTTTCAATGAAAGGAATATGAAAGGGGTACCATTTTCAATGAAAGGTATATGAATGGGGTACCTTTTCTGTCAAAAACGGTATATGAAAGGGCAAGGGTTTGGACCTTGGGGTGGAGCATCCCTGTACAAAACTTTGTTGAGTACCCCCCCTCCCCCTCCCACCCCGGGGCATGATTGTCCACAGGTGTTTAGAAACTGGATCTTACACAGATTTACAATACAGATTATTGCCATTTTGGAATGAAAAAAAGTATAGATTAGGGATATTTTGGTATGAAATGGGACAAGGTGGAAGCAGATCACCTCATTCCATAGTAAGATTCAGGCTGGGTCCTTTTGGGGTATATTAAAGTTAATAGTTCATTTTGTTCAGAGCAGTTTTCAATTGAGCGTGACTGAAAAGTAATTAATAATAATAATAATAATAATAATAATAATTTAGGTATTTATATTGCACAGGCTTAATTTATGTATGATCGTCTGCGCATTACAATATGTTAAAAATTAAAATATCTAAAAATTTACAAGATATCTAAATCAACACAACAGGTTAAAAATGATAAAAGGCCTCCCTAAACAAATGCGTTTTTAAAGGCTGCTTAAAATGTTCTAATGTCCTACTCTTCCTGATGCTTATAGGTTTTTTGCTACGCTTTGTGATTGGCTAAAAAATCTCGCGACACTTGCTCAACCAATCAGAAGCAAAACCAAAAACAATAGTGACTTGCTCGCACGCGTTTTCCCGCGCTTGGAACCACTGACATGTAATTGCTTCGAGCTCTGATTGGTTCATTGGATTGTTTACAACTGCTGTGATTGGTCAGAGTAATTACTTTGGTTTTACCACACTCATTTGAAAACTGCTCTGTTTATCCAACAAATTACTCTGCTATGCTTGTAACCTGGTTTGTAAAATTAAGATGGTAAAGATGAATAAACAAAGATTGGCACATCTTATACAGTTTTTGTTTTAACAGTTCTATCTTTTCTGGGTATGCTTTGGACTAGCACAAAACATATCTTTAGGGTTCGTTGAGCTTAAATTGTATTGGTCCATTGGGATTTCTGGGTTCAAGGGGTTCTGGGTATTAAACGTGTTCCCCCCCTCCCCCCGCAAAATCCTGGACTAACACTGTCCGCAAGGGAAAGGGGAGTGCACAAACCTTCTTCGATTTCCAGCAACGGCAGAAAGCTGTCTTATCTCCTAGGTCTTCTATTTGAATAACATCAGCCACTTTATCCTTCTCCTTTTGATGTGTCTTGTTCACCCAATCTTGATCAGGTTTTTTGGGCGGCTTCGAAGGCAAAAGCGCTGAAATGACTAGGTAAACGACTACCGAGGTAGTGACCACAAATGGAACGAGTTGCACCCACTCATTGCTTGATAGCTTCATAAATCCACCGAGTGTTGAAGGAATCGGTAAAGATTTGAGATAATTTGGAAGCTGAACCTTGATAGCGCGTGAAACCACCTCCATCTTGGATTCGACTGTCACGTGACATCGCTGCTTTGTGCTTTTCGCGCGCAAGAACGCGCGCGAACGCACGCACAATCATGATAGCCCTGGAATTTTTCCTTGTGCTTTTTTGAGCGTTTTCCTCTCCTGAGGAAGTAAAATGATTTGAAAAACCTTAATTATAGATAAAAATAATTCAAGGTTCATGAAAAAAAAGTTGACAAATATTTAGCCACAAAACCGCTTGAACCTGAAGAGGAACTATTAAGAACAACTCAATCATTGAGCCTTTTTAAAAAGGTATCAGTGAATGGTTTTCCCTATCGAACTCTCACACGGCAAATATGTAAAACAGTTAATTGCTTTTTTATATTGTAAATACTGATAGTATTTTGCGGGTCGGTCAGCAGTTTTTGAAAAGGTGAAAAGTGACGTCATGAAAGACTTCTTGAAAGGTACTGATTTCAATGATGGCGGACGAAGAGGACCTTCAAAACAGTCATGAAGAAACCCCCGTAACAAACAAAAAAGCCAAGATTATTCAGTTTCTTGGACTTACCTTCCCGCCTTCAGGATGTTTTGGACGAACTTTAACTCGAGGCTTCATTGTTTTACTAAGCTGGGCAGTTTTATGGTCCATTCTAGGTCGCCATGTTTTACCGGGAGGCAATATCTTTGGAATTTTCAACGTTGTAGTTCTTGCTGCTCTAGGTGGCTTTTTGACAAGAAAACTCTCAAGTGATGCTCTACCTTCTCTGTTAGGCATGCTAGTTGTTGGCTTCCTTCTCAGAAATGTGCCGGGAATTAACGTTGCTCGACATATCGACAAGAAGTGGTCGGCCACTCTACGAAGTATGGCCCTTGTCGTTATTTTGACGCGTTCTGGTCTGGAACTCGACCCAGGTGCTCTACGAAGACTCAAATTTACGGTTATTCGCTTGGCGTTTTCCCCTTGTGTTGGAGAGGCCATCACTGTGGCAATTGTGGGAAAATTCCTGTTAGACATGCCTTGGCTTTGGGGATTTCAACTTGGGTGAGTGTCGAACAGTCGAACCTCCCATAAACGGACACCTTCGGGACCAGAAAAAGTGTCCACTTAAGAGAGGTGTCCGTTTATGGGGGGTTAAAAATGTAGTGCTTGTATGTGGCTGGGACCACGACTAAGTGTCCTCTTATGGGGGGTGTCCGCCTATGGGAGGTGTCCGTTAGCGGAGGTTCAACTGTAGTGAATACTAAGGCCATGGTGCATTCCATGTGAAGCTGTCGCCAAAGATACCCCAATTTTTTTAAAGGACTTCTCGAGGTGGCAAAGATCTACTTCTGAAAGATCTTACTTGGAATTATCAGAGCTCTCAAGTTGATTTGCTGGGAAAGAGTGAGAAATGGCAAATCCCTGGGAGTCTTCCCATGGGGGGGGGGGGGTGGTGGTAACAGCTAGAATTGAACCATGCATTAGGGAACACTTCTCTTGGTTATGATGGGGTCTCCTTTATAATGGAGCTTCCACTGTATATAAGTGTACAGTACATATTTCAATATTTTGATTTTTCCAATCACTCCCACATTGCATATTGGCACAGAAATCCTCTGCCTGGCTCTCATGTGTGTGTATTCTAGTTTTCATTGTGTTTCACACTCTGACTGTCTGATCTTGGGTAGGTTTGTTCTTGGAGCAGTCACACCAGCAGTTGTAGTCCCTCAGCTTCTCACTCTGCAAAGAAAAGGTTTTGGTGTTGAACAGGGAATCCCCACTTTAGTGATGGCAGCGTCATCTTTTGATGATGTCGTTGCCATAAGTTTGTTTGGGGTTTTCCTTGGTATTGCATTTTCAGAAGGTCAGTTTTAAAGCTACTGCATTTGAATGTACAGTATAACTAACATTATTTATCTGATTAGGAGGTCATTGTGTGAGGGTGCGTTCCTTTGGGATGATCTGGATCCGGATCACCGATTCAAGATCACTTGGATCATGAAGCATCAAAGGAACCGATGAATCCACTCTGGACAAGGATTCATCGGTTTCAGCAGCATGGTCCGAGTGATCTTGGATCAGTGATCCAGATCCGGATCATCCCAAAGGAATGCACCCTGAGTTTAATCAAGTTTTTTGTATGTAACTGAATTAAGGTGACTGAACACAGTTTCACTGTACCTATGTGTCATTCATTGTCATTTTAAAACTACTAATGTCTGGGTGCCCAAAATTGGTGAGGCATACGATTAAGCAACAAGTTATATATTTTGATATTTTTGTTGAGCCTTTAGGGTGTTGCCATGGCAACACTGTGGATTGTAAATCAGCCTGCAACATTATTTTAACAGAGGGATCTTCCGTAATTTGTGGTTTAATTTGTTTGCGTTTTGGAAAAATCTCCTCTGTTAGATTTCAAACTTCTGATGGCAGGTGAGTTCGGCATATTCGGAACTATTATTGTGCCAAATTTCTTGAAATTCTAACGAGTGGTTCCATAGAAATTAGCACATTTCCGAGGAAAGTCGCTAAAATATCCAGTCACAATTTTTTGGTCAACTGCGCATGTGTTGCATTTGACTGGGTTCTCGATCCAAAGACAAAAACGACCAAAAGGGCAGTGTATGTCTTTGATGGTTCTATAAATTATCTATTGATTCAACAAACATTTTTACGAACAACAAATTGTTTGATTTTAAGACGAAAAACAACATTTTCACAATCCACGCTGAGCAAAATAAAATGATCACTGAATAGGCACCATGTTTGTTTTTCTCAAAACTTATGCACGTGCTGACTCACGTAAGCAGCTGAAATTGAAGAGTGCGTGCAAACTGTGTTCAGCCACCTTAAGGGGATACTGTGAGTTTAATGTGATACAGCAGTGGATCAAGACTTTCTCATGGAGAGGGTGGGAGGTGGAGGGTGGAGGAGGTGAAAAATGGATGGTGAAATTAGATCAGAATGAAAAACTTTTGAGCCCTCGGGATGTTTTTGGCAAAATGAGGGGAGGAGATGGGGAAAGGGGGAAGCCCCCTCCCCCGCCCCTCTGGGCTCCTTTCCTTCATCTGCCACTGTAGACTACATGTTGTGTGTTGTTGGTAATTAATTCATACTGCTTCTTTAATAAATTAAAATTGGATTTTTTTCACAAAGAAATTTACCAGCAAGTAGTGTCATTGTGTAAAGCCAACAATGTATGGTGCCAACAATGTATGGTGCCAAAAATGCATCATGTTGTGTGTTGTTGGTAATTAATTCATACTGCTTCTTTAATAAATTAAAATTGGTTTTGTTTCACAAAGAAATTTACCAGCAAGTAGTGCCATTGTGTAAAGCCAACAATGTATGGTATTTTCTTGTTTTTATAGGTAACATGGTGTTTAATATCTTCAGAGGTCCTATTGAGCTATTGATGGGTGTTGTATTTGGAAGTTTGGTGGGCATTTTATGTTGGTTCTTACCAAACAAAACTGAGGTACAGTTACTGTTATATGACATTGTATGTATGTACAGTCGAACCTCTCCTTATGGACACCTCTCTAATACGGACACCTCTCTATTACGGACAGTTTCCTATGTCCCGACAAAATTCTCATATTTTCTTTAAAAATAACCTCTATAATACGGACCCTCTCTAATACAGGGGCGGATCTAGGGGGAGGGTGCAGGGGGTGCGCACCCCCCCCCCCCAAGATGACCTAGTCTGCGTTGTTCGCTTTTAAAATTTGTTTATGTCACCCTTCAGTTACGTCATTCCTTAGAGGTGCACCCCCTCCTAAGAAAAATCCTGGATCTGCCCCTCTAATAATAGCAACATTGCAGACAATTTTCATTAAAAAGCTTTAGATTTGATTTACATGATACAATATAATTTTTAGAGGTGTCATATAAAGCATGTCCATGCAACAGAGGTGTACTGTTACAGTCACTTGATCAGCATGCCTCAACAAACATTTTTACTATTTACTGTAGAATTGCAAAAGTAGTGGCCCCCATTACTTTTGGAAGTAGCAGCCGTGAGAGGCCTTAACTTTCAGGTGGATGTATACAGGTACTTTCCAACTGCTAAAATATGCGAACAATCCACTGAACTAGGTAAATTCAGCTGCAAAATTGGAATGTTCTAACCTTGCATATAAGAGGAAGTAACTAAAGATAACATTCTTTGGTAGTCTACACTACAATTCTTAGCCATTGTTGTTTAATGAGTAAATGTAGTTTTTCTTCCAAAGTTTTTATAAGATCAGTAAGTAGATGTTACTTTTGGAAATTGCAAGCAAGTTCTTAAAATTACATGAAATGCTTCTTTCAGGGGTCCATTGCTTTCCGAATTCTTGGGTATGTCATTTTCTTTATTTTCTTGCAGCAAGACAAGTCTCGTAACAGATTTGTGATTCTTCTTGGCTGTGCCTTGCTCTCTGTGTTTGGGAGTAATGTGGCAAAGTTTTCAGGAGCAGGAGCTCTGGGTGTACTTGTGATGGCTACTGTGGCATCATATGGCTGGGGAGACTCAGAAAAGGTTGGTTTATGCACTTTTTAGTGGCCATCCCATGTGGTGACTCCAGGGACATAGGCCAGTAGCCCATGTAGCCCATGGGCTGGGGAGTTGGGGTTTAGATTACACATCGTCATCATCATCATCATCATCATCATCATCGTCATCATCATCATCATGCAATCTCATATCACACATGTAATCTCTAAATTACATCCTGCAAAAGTTAAATAAACATAAACACCAATCGTCAAAATTAAACTACTACAAAAATTTTGTGTTAAAGCTGCTCCAGTTTAAGCTGTTTTTAAAGAAAGTGAAAGCTATGCTAGTCTCAAATATATCAGCAGACTTTTCCCTAGAAAAGAAATATACTTAAGGGATGTTAATAATGTTGTTTGGATGTTGTTATACAAAAAATGTATATCTGAGCCCAAAGTATGCTTTTGTTTTTTTTCAGGCTCCCATTGCTGAAGCTATGGCAATTGTGTGGGAATTCTTTCAGCCTCTACTGTTTGGTTTAATAGGTGCTGAAGTGAGCATTGAATACATGGACAGTACACTCATTGGTAAGTGATATGCTAATCACCTCTGGTTCATTGAAAATCTACTACATGTATGCCTGTTGTGATAAATGGAGAAAAATGGTTAAATGTTAAGTTTGGTAATGAAATGAGAAATGTCACTCATGTCATGAGAGACTGAGACAAAGAAGATATCTGTGTACAGTCACTGTATAGATTGATACTCTTCTTTCTCCCAGTCGCTCGTACCTGACCGGAATCAAACCTATGACCTTCCGCACACCAAAAAGGTTGTTTATATTCTTTGTTATTCTTATCATGGTGTATGGCAGGCCAAATATTCAATCCAGAGATAACTGTAATATTAACTCATTAATGATCAGTTGTCCATCTTTTAGCTTTGAATGGAGAGAAAGAGGTGAGGAGAAGGGGGGGGGGGGGGTCATTGAAGATACCATGGGTCTCCTTTCAAGGGCCGCACGAGGTCCTAGTAGATACCATGGGTCTCCGTTCAAGGGAGGTGGGGTCCTAGCAGATACCGTGGGTATCCTTTCAAGGGAGGTGGGGTGCGTCAAACATACCCGAGTCATTTTTAAACGCGGAAGATTTTTTGAAACGAGAACCGTCATCTTTCAAATTTATTGAAATCAAATCATCCAGAGTCTTGAAGTTACTGTCCAAACTTGACGTTGCTAAAGCAAGTGGTTTGGATCAGATTAGTAACAAGATCCTTAAGGTTGCTGCTCCAGTAATCTCTAGACAATTGACAAATTTGTTTAACCTCTCACTCAATAGTGGAAAATTTCCGGATGATTGGAAGCTAGCTAAGGTGTCTCCTGTGTTCAAAACAGGCGCACGTAACGATCCAAATAATTATAGACCGATATCAGTGTTGTCAACCATATCCAGAGTGTTTGAAAAATTAATCTACGAGCAGATTTACTCTTATTTGGTTGACAATAATATATTAGATCCTCGTCAGTCTGGTTTTAGATCTCTCCACTCAACCGTAACCGCTCTTCTTGATCTAAATGACCAGTGGTGTTTTAATATAGATAGGGGACTGTTGAGTGGTGTAGTATTTTTGGATCTTAAGAAAGCGTTTGACACAGTTGATCACAACCTTTTACTTACTAAACTAGATTATATTGGAATTCGTGGTCATGCTTTAGAATGGTTTAGATCATACTTATTAAATAGGTATCAATCCGTGTATATAAATGGGGTACTTTCAGAAAAAGCCACTTTGAAGTGTGGGGTTCCCCAGGGTTCGATACTTGGACCACTTTTATTTTTGATATACATAAATGATCTTTCCAATATAACTGACTATGCTACTACTAGAATGTACGCTGATGATACGAATATGACATTTACAGGCTGCAGCATCCTTGAACTCCAACATGATATAAATATTGATTTAGAGTATCTTCAAAATTGGCTAATCGCAAATAAACTTACCCTTAATGTTTTGAAAACTGAATACATGTTGGTTGGATCAAGGCAAAGAATAGCGACTCTTACACAAGGACTTAATATCTCCATAAATGGAATTTCCTTAAAACAAGTTAGCAGCTGTAAGTGTCTTGGTATCGAAATTGATGAATTTTTAACATGGGATACCCATATCAACAGCGTTTCAAAAAAAGTATCATCTGGTATTGGAATCCTAAGAAGAATAAAACCTTTTGTACCCACCGCTAATTTGATTAACATCTATAGCTCAATTGTTGAGCCGTATTTTGATTATTGTAGTATTGTGTGGGACAACATTAGCGAGCACCTCACCAGTAGGTTGCAAAAACTACAAAATCGTGCTGCACGGGTTATATCCGGTGCCGAGTTCAGGACTTCAATAGATGTATTATTAAGTAGCTTAGGTTGGACTAGCCTTAAAGAAAGAAGAAATAAGCAAAAAGCGCTTATGATGTTTAAAATTATAAATGGCATGGCACCAGCCTATTTACAGAATATTTTTACGAATAACATCGGGCGTTCGACTTATAATCTAAGGACTTCTAGTTACAATCTAGCTTTACCGGTAGCTAAAACTGATTACTACCGAAAAAGCTTTGCATACACCGGAGCGAAAGTTTGGAATTTATTACCAGAAGAGATAAAATCTGAAAAGTCCGCGAGTGCATTCAAAAACAAACTAGCATCTCTCAATCTCCCTATTGAATTTTAGTATTTTTCCGAATTATTGCTCTGTTTTAACCGAAATACTTATTTTATTCATAGTTAATATACTGATGTAAAATATTGTAATTAGTATATGTAGTTATATATTTTCACGGCTTTTGTGAAAAACAAAAGTGCAATTATTTGTAATTTTTGACAAAGTCACCGTGGGTAAATAAAGTTTTTCTATTCTATTCTATTCTACCATGGGTCTCCTTTCAAGGGAGGTGGGATCCTAGCAGATACCATGGGTCTCCTTTCAAGGGAGGTGGGGTCCTAGCAGATACCATGGGTCTCTTTTCAAGGGAGGTGGGGTCCTAGCAGATACCATGGGTCTCCTTTCAGGGAGGTGGGGTTATAGAAGATACCATGGGTCTCCCGATTATGGAAGTGGGGCCACTGTTAAGTGAGGGGAGGGGGGCTGTGGAAGTTACCATGGGTATCTGGATAAGGGGAGGGGGCTATACTATTTTGGTGGGTCCCTAGCATGTAAAATAGTTTAATATTACGTAAATAATTAAATAAATAAAAGTAATAATTTCTGCATATGATGTTGTTCAATGTTGCTTTACAGGTAAAGCTTTTGGTTTGCTTACCGTAGCCATGGCCGTAAGACTGATTGTAACCTTCTTCGTGGTATCTGGAAACAATCTTAGTATCAAAGACAAGATATTTGTGGCCATTGCTTGGTCGCCAAAAGCCACAGTCCAGGTAGGGACGTTCCTTATGACGCCTAAAAGCTTACAACTAGTTAAACCATGCATCAAGCCTGTCTTCACGGATATTTGACAAATTTCCTTTGCAAACACCCCTCCATTATCCAAAAAAAAATACTCTTGGAAAGACAGCTTTAAAGAAGATACTTGTGGTGGGAAAGGGCTTTAACTCAGTTATGTAACTGTCTTGTTCCTAGGCCGCCATAGGTTCAGTGTCACTCGACGTCGCCCGTGAACGAGGTTTTGCTGGAATGCGTCAGGAAGAACTCGGAATTCAGGTAATTTAATCTACATGTACTTAAAAGCCAAACGTTCCCTTCCCGCTCTTCCCGCTCGAGTTTTGGCGCCAATTCATGGCGTCCTCAAAAGGCAGCCGACACTACAAATCATCCCCAGGTTCTTAAACGCGCACTTCACGTTCGTCTGCGAGAGGAGAGAACCCCTTGGGTCCAGGCTGCTAGTAAGCCGAAGAGGCCTACCTGATCTTACAGATGGATATATTATTTATCTATTTTCCCAACGCAATCTTAAGTACAATGTAGCACTGACTTTCCCATAGCGCGTTAACGCAGCATCGGTAGCACATAAGTCCACAGATCCGGCGAGTGGACGCCTTGAGCTTAGTTCCCAATGGCGACGTAATCGGAAGCGGAGCCTTAAGTTCTGGTAGAGTCGCAATCGGAATCGTAAGCTCGACGGAATCGGAATCGGAAGGATCAGAAGGTTTCCTTTTTCTTCCGCTTCCGCTTCTGCTTCCGTCGCTTACAGTGTCCGCTTCCGTCGTTTTGATTTCCACTAGATCGTAAGTTTCTTGCGATACCGATTCCGCTTACGTTTCCGCTTTCGTCGCTTACGTCGCAAGTGGGAACCAAGCTTTGGTGAGGACAGTAGTCGAAAACATTCGGTTTTTATTAATTTTTTATAAATGCTATATTTTAGAGCCTTGTATGTATATCGTTTAGCACGGTGCCTGTTGCTATTTTGGCGTAAGAGGGGAATATTTTAAGTGTTTGGTCTGTTGACAGGTAGGGGAAATCACACATTCTGGTCTGAAAATGGATAAGGGCTTAGATACATGTACAGATATAAAATTATTTCACTAAAAAGGTACTTCTGATTGTCAGTTATGGATTAAGCTCGTTTTTAAGACGGGCAAAACTCTCGCTGCAAGCGTCGCTTAAAACAAAGGCGGGAACCGTGTTTTATATCCATCCTCCATATTAACTTCCTTTTGTGGAACACACTGCAGATCCTGACCATGGCCGTGTTGTCGATTCTCCTCACGGCTCCAACTGGTGCAGTGGGAATCGCCGTCTCAGGCCCCCGCTTGTTACGACAGGCCGAGACAAGACAAGAGACTGGTGACAAAGGAGAGGTGGAACCTATTTTAGATGGTCCTCATACAGCCGGGTGTTTGGAGATGAATTCTACAGTGTAATAAGGTTGAGTGAGGCAGCCACCGTGTACATAATATAATGTAAATAATAATATAATGTAAATAATAATATGATCGAGAAATGGACCTAAACAATGATATGTATGATGGAGTGAGGCAGTCACAATGTACATGATAATTAATAAGAATCTGATCAAGAAATAGACCCTGTATTAAACAGACAAACTGAATATAAACTCGGGAATAAAATAAGATGGTACTGCAGTATAATTAGATGAAATGAGGTGGGCCAGTGTACAGGGTGCGATGCACATAACTGTGACCAAATGAAGGCGACTGAGCAGTATTTTCTTGTGGTGCTCTATGTTATGCGGAACAAGGAAATTCTAACTTTTGCGGCTGTGGATTAAGTTCAAAGGGTGATATTAATTAGAAGCGGTTTGAATTACAAAGGATGAAAGTGCAACTGCATCTCAGTCGACAGAAAGGGTTGAAAAGCATAAACTGAAACACGCACAGTCACTTGGTCGATTATCGTTGTTCGCGTATAAAGATACCATAATTTATTATAAAATACTCGCTAGAACGATACAAATATATTCATTAACACTGTCAAAGCTTTGCTCTTTACTGCCAGTCTCAAGCGTAAACTGTATTACACCGAAAGCTTGTCAAATCCGTCACGCTCAATAACATGCCCACACGTGGGACATCTCGCTGAGACATGCTGAGAAATACGACGCACGCGTGGAGAAGAGGGCCTACTCGAAGTTAGAACCGTAGTATTGTTGCAGTCGTCCCAGGCTTCCATAGCGTTCATTTTCGTTGGGAGGTTGGGAACAATTCCTTTTGATTTAAAAAATGTCACGATTTGCTGTGAGATATTGGCGAAGACTTCTCGGGCCTAAGGATAAGAAAGAATGGCAATATGTTAGGGATTTGTCTCGATAACTCAGTTAAAGCATCATTGTTAGGTTAGAAGTGAAGGTCGTGTAAAAGGTACATTTAGTTGCGGCAACATGTTACAATTTTTTTAGGTGATTTAAAAACTCGAAACGTGTTGGTAACGCGAAAATTGCGCAGAAATTGCCCACGCACTGAATCAACCTCGTTCCCAGGGTCCTCCTCTTCCCGCTTCGCTGAGAGACCCTGGGAACGAGGTTGACACTGCATCAATTTACGCACGGTAAACACTCATTTCTCTCAAACTGACGTTGAACACCTTCAACCGACCACATAAGAAGCACCCATAAAAATACATCAGTGCTGGGAGAGCATGTAGTATTAAACCTTGGATAGATAACGTGTTCTGTCAGCGGGACCACTGTAGGGTTAAGCCAGGAGCTTATTACCTGGTTGAGCTGATTTGGTTTTAGTGTCCCTAAAAGAACCCTTTTTCAAAACGGTTTCAACTAAGTTCAAAGCTGCTTGAAAACTGATTTGACAAACCAAGCCAACCGAAAACGGGTTTTTTCCCAAAACGCGAACAACACAATCAACCTTAAACTATCAGAGTCTATTCGTATCGCGAATCAAGTTTGAACTCAGTATTGAAACTTTTCACAACTGGTGCCTGTGTCTTGTTTCAAAACAACAATTGCACACGAAATTGAAACCGACTCGTAACACAAACTTGGCCCGTGAATTACAATTATAGATGTAGAAGGAAATTTCATTCGGTTGTCATAAGAACGTACCATTGAATCGTTCACTCCTGGATTTGTGGCGTGTCTTCTCAGTGACAAAAAATCCGTGTTATTCCGTGTCAATGTCTTTCCATCCTTTGATCTCAGTTGTCGTCTATTTTTTGAAAACAATTCATCCTAAGCAACAACAACAACATGACAGTGAGACTTTGTTACCGTCTCATCCCATAAAAGTAGGTACGCAGTATATACATGTTCATTTACTGCCAGATGGTCGTGTCAATCTAAATCTTGCACAGTACGTACTATGATGAAGCTTTCCTTAGGGTTCCTGTCCTTTGCAAGTTATATTGCTTGTTCCTTCCCCCCTCTAATTTAACTTACTTCACGCACAATTGGTGTCATAACACAAAGTTAACTTACACCATGGTCCGTTCTGCAGGCTTCTTGGTGAATAGTTTCTGTATAATATCTCAATTGAAAAACAAAAACAAACATCGTGTATACGTTTCTCACCATTAATCTAAAATTAGCGGGTCCGACGCCCACGACTACAATAGAAAGTGGTAGATTCCCGACGTCAATCAACTTGTCAATCAAACTGTCAACATCATTAACGATGCCATCAACAATAACAAGTCCTATTGTGTAGTGCTGTGAACACTGGGAAACTTCTTTTTCGGCGTATGCCGCTATCTGTTGGATGACGGGCGCGAGATAAGTGGGTCCACCTAACTTGACATCTTCCAGTCGTCTCCAGTAGGCATCAATGACAGTCTGCGATTAAAAAAGTAAAATCATTAACTATACAATGAATTTACTACAAACGGCAGACATTAGACGGACCGAGGTCGCTCGCTACCAACTCCTAGAGAGCGACCTCGGACCGTCTGAGAATCAGACTAGTCGGATCAGTAAATTCGTAAATGATGGACTTATAACAACAGGACTTTAAAAAGGCGCATTCCATTTACTAACTGACTGGTCCGGCCACCTAGTTCTGCGATGGTAAGCGCCCTAGGATTAAAAATAAGTTGGCAAATCAGTCAAAAGTGAATAACAACAATAGTAATATATTGTCGACCTTCTGCTTACCGACTCCTCTAATATATATAGATAGCCCAAGCCTAACAGCGTCGCACTTTGAACAAGCTTAACTAAGGTGAAACTTAACTAAGGTGAAAGGTTGGAAGCACAAGAATTAAGATTGACGAAGGGGCTATTTTCAATTTTAGCAATTCTCAAAAACAGTATTACGCGACCGTCTGCACAGTACATTTTTATAGACCGTACAAAAGTTCACAAAAACAACTTTTCTCTGTCTAGAATAAATAGTACCACTAGTTTCCGAATAAAATACAGTTTATGTTTGTCAAAAATTGCCCGAGAAACTGATTTGAAAATCAAAAATTGCAAAAATACACAAACATATTTGCATAAGGCGATGCGAGTGAAGATAGAACTGTACTAACATCGATTGGAACCTTGGATGCCCCACTGGGTCTGACCCTGAAACTGTGGAGTTCTGTAATGTTCTGGATGATTTCTTTCTTCTGCAGAAGAATCTTCATGTGACTCGTGATACTAGTAACCCTGGCTCCCATGGAAATATCCTTGATCTTGTGCTCACTAACGATGAGTTTCTTGTCGATGATGTCATGGTGCATCAAAATGCCTTTGACTCTGATCATCACCCTCTAACATTCAAGTTACATGTTAAGAAAACAAGACCAAGAAATGCTCAACGTAAAGTTTATTGTTACAGATCAGGGGATTTTAACGGTTTACGAGAGACTTTAAGAACCCAATCTTGGGACCTGGTAACATCAGATACTAGTATTGATACAAGTTTAGATAAATTTCAGGATATGTTATTTCGTGCTATAAAATCAAGTCTTGTTTTGTTTACATAAAATCGCTTTTCAATCTATCTAATGAATGAACAAACACATAAAAATGGACAACACAATCTTCTTTCGAAAAAATTTATTCAAATCTCCATTAGTTTACGTTTAAAAGCAAAACGCGTACCATGTAATTATAGCTCATCGAGTTCAAGCTTTCTTCGATGAAATTCAAGAGATAGGCACGTTTTAAAATCAATTCGCCAAAACTAACAATAACACTAATAACAAGTCACTCACAGATTGATATCAACATAAATTCTCATCGAAAACTGTAATCTGTTTTACCTTTAAGTTCCTCGCTTGCTTGGAAATTCAAATCTCCGCTTCTGGTTCTGAAATCATCTCCCGCATTGACAAAAATGTAATACATGAAGTTCCTCGAAGCAAGATTTTATCCCTGAAAGCTCGTCTTTTTCCACTAAAGCGGCTTCTGAGTATACCTTAATTAGTATCCCTATCTTGAGTAGCAAACCGCGAAAAAATGCAGGAAAATAACGAGTTTAATTCTCCGCTAGGCACAAGAAAACAACTAAAGTGTTTACCGAGCTCACGGCTGTGTGGCCGCGCGAAAAACAAAGCCTTGCTTTCAAGATCCCGGATGTTGTTCCAACGCGGCGGGCGGCCGGCGGGCGGACGGACGGACACGCGCCCGCGAAACATTCCGCTAGCCATGACCATGAAAAATCACGGCGTAGGTTCTATGAGTATGGAGCTGCGCAGCCAGGCCTTCGGCCTGGCAAGTGCTCCGCTATAATACGGACACCACTATTTCGGACAGTTCACTTGGTCGCGAAGATACTCAAATATTCATACAATAGCTTTTATCTTTGTGAAAAGTGAATAGTGAACAGGTCCTCATAACTAGACAACAAGTATATGGAGACGCGTTCGAAGAACCTCCGGCTGAAATGAGCCCCTGAAAAAAACAACAGGGGCGGCCATTTGGAAGACTCTCAAATTTTACTGCATGTAAACCACAGGGCAACCAACACGAACCAAATTAGAATTGCGTTCTTCGAACGCGATTATTGTGGATGTATGATTTAAATTTCCCAGTGTTACAACTCACATCTATGTTCTCCATCTCAAATTGTCCTTCTTCGCTGTCAAGAGCAAAAATATAAGGCAATGAACCAGTCGAGGAAGCCTGAGCGCCAAAGCCGTAAGCTGGGATTTTCTTATCCTGTTCAAAGCTTGTTAATACCTTCCCTATAGTCTTCAGGCTCTGGGCATACTCATTCTAGAAGTAAAACGAGAGGTATTAAGTCAGCCAAGTAATTCTATCCGTGCATTAACATAACACATCGTCGCACGGCGTTGCACCATGTTCTCTTTCTCTACGAGCGAGTCGAACCGTTATGAAAATACCGCGACCGATAAATCGTCAAAACTTGGAAATGTGCAACTTGGAAATGATTTTGAGAGTTTTTAGTTAATTTTCATCAGTATTTAGTAGTCTAGTTTTGTAAACCGATACCGCCATTACAGATGCGCAGCACGCCACACAAACAGAGGATGACGGGTAAGCCTGTGCTCTGACATTAAAGATTTTGGCCTGCCACTCTTGCCAGTAAACCGCGACATCCAAGATTTTTTTGGCCGCCTTCAGAGTAACGATCGTGATACCACGAGTCTTTTTCAAAACCCTAACGCGGTTCATTTGTCTGTACAACGTGACAAGCGTTTTTGAATAACGTGATCGCACTTTAACAGTGCAGTGTTTGAACTCAAACACGTGATACGAACACGTGTATATGAAGATGTACAATCCTTATAGACTTCATTTACCACTTTTAGCAAAATAATTACTAAAAGTGATATTACACGAGTGAGAGCAGTTTTCGCGGTTAAGTGGCAATAGTAATTTCGTGATTGCTTTGGTTTTTCATTGGTACCCATTGTAGCTCATTGTGATTGGCTAAAATATCTCGCACAACTTTCTCAACCAATCAGAAGCAAAACCAAACTAATCGAAAATTACTCGCACGCATTTTTCCCGCGCTTGGCGCCGGCTACATGTATATTTTCGAGTTCTGATTGGTTCATTGGATTGTCTGCCTCTATTGTGATTGGCCAGCTTAATTGCTTTGGTTTAGGTTTTAATAATCTTTATTTATTTATCTTACGAAATGGATCAGCGGATACAATAGTAACCACTGGTATAAACCCATGTGTAGTCTAAGGATAAAAAAAAATAAGTATACTAAAAACTATTTTACGACACTCAAATGAAAACTCTCTGTAGAGTGTTTTCACTCATTTGACCGGCGGCCATATTGGAGTGCTAAACCAATAGGAATTGTTTATATAAGAATAGAGCTAAAGTCCCATAGGATTCGTTTAGGACTCCAATATGGCCGCCGTGAAGTCACGTGCAAATGCCCTATAAAATTAAAAACTATATAAAACAATACATCCCATATATCCTTGCGGGATTGCCATAGGGAGTAGTATTTTCTAACCCTCCCAGCTGACTTACCTTCTCCTCGTCCGCGTTGTGCAGAGAGTCCTTAGTTAGCGGCTGTCCGTTGGACATCGTGAAGTCAACAGCACATACCATTCTGATGACGCAGTTACCTCTGACGTAATCAACGAGACTAAATTGTGTGTCCACTTGACAGTGAAGAACGCGTAGTATGCCTGAGTTTGAATTTCGTTTACTTTTATTCTGTTTTCTTGGATTCACTATATCCAATTGCCTAACTGTTCTGTTGAGAGAATTTTAAAATTGTAAGCATGTAACTTGTAAGAAGGACATTTAAACAAATTTTTAAGGAATTTGAGAGGGGAAGAAAATAATACATGGGTGTACAGAGATGAGAAATTTATCTTAGAGTGCGCCCGAAATGTTCCGAAGATTGTCGAAGATTTCCGAGTAAGATACGCAGATATTTCGATTGTAGACCAACACCTTTCAACTCGTTTGACATTTAATAAGGGCAAACATGGAAGTTAACGTAAAGATATTGATATCTTAACTCTTCACAGTGAAGATAGAATTGATATCTGCACATATGTCGAGATATGATTTTTCCGCGGTAAGAAAAATCCTTGTATTTCAAAGTGCCTAACATAGTGTTTGTGAAGGTTTCCTCAGTACCTCTTAAGAAGACAGCTTAAGGGTAACCTCGCCTCCCCAACTATGGAGTGGTTACCACTGCTTGAGAAATGCCAGCAAGATAGCATAAGCTGTCCATCCACATTGTCATTGCATAGCTTCTGTAGGCTGATATCAAACGGTGCCCACCTGACGAATTAAGAATACCATTGCTTGTGAGCAATTCGACAGTATACTTCTTAAATGTAGCACAGACGTCAAAGAAGCATAAACCACATAATTACGGTCCTTACAAGTAAGGCTGGGCAGTTATCCCAGGTGTGAGGGGTTTTTAGCTCACACAATCACAGGTGTGGCTTCAAAATCGAAGTTCACGTCGAAATCATTCATTGTGACCATTCAATTGAAAGCTTATCAACAGTACTTTCAATGGCCTTGTTTTCTTCAGCATTTTACAAAATGAAATTTGGGAACTTTTTGAATTTTAATTTTGGTTTAGCGCCTTACTCCTAAGGACTGAATACAAGACAGAAACCATGTATCAAACTAACGATCTTCAGATTAAGTCCGACCGACTAACCACTAGATCACTGCGCCACCCTCGTTGGGTTGGCCGGTTGGCCGTTGAAGAGAAGTACAGTCGAACCTCCTTAATACGGACACCAAAGGGACAGACCAAAGTGTCCGTATTATAGAGGTGTCCGTATTATAGAGGTAGGGATTGTATGAATTTTGGTGTCTCCGGGACCAAGAGAACTGTCCGTAATAGAGAGGTGTCCGTATTAGAGAGGTGTCCGTAAGGAGAGGTTTGACTGTACCATTGTGGTGTAGGTGGTAAGACTGACAAGACCCCTGGATATTTAGCTGGCGGGATCATTCGAGCGAGAGCAAAATTTTAGCGCGTGGCGGTGGAGCCACATATACGAGCAGCAAAATCGCAAAATCGCGAGAAGAATGGGGAGGACATTACCATCCCCCTCCCCCCCGGGGGTTGAGCATTGGATATTATGGAAGGAGAACATAAAACATACCTGAAACCCGTTTAAATTTGTTGGTGTGGCTGGCATTAACTTTTATCCCCTAAGAGGTGCGAATGCCAATTCTTTGCGAAAAGTTGTTCCTGACAGCACATTTTTGTGTCTTAATACCCTAAAAGGTATCCGGCATAATAACTCTGATAGAGGGCATCTTCGATTGAAACCTTAGTGATACCAAACCACGAATTTAAAACCCTGAAAGGTACAATAATAGGGAGTTCCCCCGGGGAAATTACCGCCAAAATGTTTTCGCCGCGCTATCCAAAATTTTGCTCGCGAGAGCGATCCCGCCAGCTACAAAGGTTAAGGGGTAACAAAAAGATTAAATCAACTTACTTTGGAGATGCCGTTCTCGTTACCACTTCAGATCTGTACACCGTATGAAGGTGATCCGGCTTGGAAAGCAGGCGACTTACTTCAAAAAATGCATCGCATTTCCCTAAAAGTCCTTTCTTTGCCAGATTCGTGGCCCCAAAATGAAGTCTAACATTTGCCCTGCTATCCTTAACATCCTCAAAGTACACGTGAATATAACCACGCGATTTGACATCCCCTGGGAGCCGTAGCGTTCTTATTAAAGAACCATTATCCGATTCTAAAATATTTTCTAGTTCGATTTCTAGGGAACCAATAAAGTCGTGTTTACGGAGGTCCTTGGAGGTGAAGTTGGCCAGGTCGAAAACTGAAAAGCGAAGTCTTGGATACACTGTCGTGTTGGCTTCGATGATAAACGTTTCTACAAACTAAAAGAAAGGATTTCAATTAAATAAAGCAATCATGATGAGCTATTTAAGCCTTCCCAGGGTTTGTTTTTCTCTTTGTCAAACATGCTTCAAAATACTCGAACTGTGCTGTGCCTTCATAATTTTTCACCTCGTTTGGCCCTTCGCTTCGGCTTTGGAGACCGCAAAAAATAGATTTGTTTACACAAAATCTTACAATCCAACAGGTGTATCAAACAGACATTTTTCTATGTTTACATTTAAGCTTTTTGTCATTTCCGACCGGAGTTGCAGCGCTACAAGGCACCGAAATACAGCACATATTATACCGTCTAAAATGGTCTAACCTTCGCTTGTGAACATCGATCTCTCGTAGGGGAATTACATACTCATGCAGTCGTGATTTAAGCCACAGATATAAAACACTGTACATAATTACTTTTCATAATTACTTGAAGAATACATAGCAACCTCAAAGCGATGGTTTATTTGATAAGATAAAAAACCCGCCTAACTGATGATATTAAATAAACTGTGAACCAGCAAGACTAGTCCACTGATTGGCGAAGATTTCGGATTTTGTCCACTCGGGGTTTTAAAAAGAATAAAGCATGACCTTGGCCGAGAAGCAAAAAACTGGTGCGCGTTTCAAAGAAAAATTGGCGTGCGTCTTTAAAGTGATTTCCTATGCTGATAAAAACTACGTTCGAAAATATACCGCCGCAAGATTAATAGTCAACAAATAAAACCATTAGGAAGGAAACATAAGTGCGACCATTCAAATGGAAGCTCCTCAGCAGTGTTTTCTTTATATAGCACTGTTCGTTACAAAATCACATATATATAATTACAGTTATTTTACGCTTCCCTAACATGATCGCTTTGGAGACCACATTTTGTTCTTTTTTTTTATTCCAACATTTTACATTAAATTTGAAACGAGCAGGTGTAAATGTTTAAAATAAAAAAAGCCTGGATTAATAAATATATATATTTTTTTCTTAGTCAGACTTAAATTAATTTCGCCTACTTCCTAACCTCTTTTAATTTATCGTCAAGAACAATAAGATGTGTTCAGCATTATCAGAAAAAATAAAGATTCACGACGCACTGTAAAAAGTGAGCTACGTTGATATATGTAAAACTATTATTGTATAGACTGGCAAAAAAAAACGCAAAATTAAATAGCTCTTTGAAAAAAAAAAACAAACATCATGCATTTAACGTTTACATAACCGCTTCAAATAATTTTCATGCAGCATCCGTTGTCTTTGTAACCGTTTAAAGCCTTTTAGCCTATTGTTCTTTTCGTAATCATGGAAAGTACCTATAATTATTCTTTTTTATTAAAGTTACAGAAGCGATAGGTCATTAGCAAAAAGATTTATATCGCAGACCCAGTTGAAAAAGAATCACACGATCTTCCAAAAAAGGTCAATTAATGTTATTTTATTGAAGGAAATTTTCTTGACATAAATTATTGTGGTTTTCTCGATAAAGCACAGTCGCTTAATATTTATTTATTACATGTAAAAGAAAGGTGAAAATAGTTTACTAAACGCAAACCAAAATCGCGAAAATGCAATGCTACTAAATACCATGGAGCGGCCTTTCGAAAACTGATGAAATTCATCATTTTCCGCGATGACAAATTTATAATTTTGGGCAATAGTGTTCATATATGTTAATATCGGAATACAAAATAACACGATGCCCCTAAAAACGACTGCGTGGGAGGCTATAGACGAAACGGATCAGATCTTTCTTGGTCCTTCTACACAAAACATCACAAATGAGGTGTGGAAAACTCAATTAATTAAATACATGGTAAATTAAGTAACTACATTTGCTAAAATGAAAGTACCTTTGGGTGCAGGCAATTTGGTATCGATTCTGTTCTCCCGTATTCCATCCATTGCCCCAGCCGTTTCACATGAAGAACACACATGGGATCGATGAGGTGTGGAAAACTCAATTAATTAAATACATGGTAAATTAAGTAACTACATTTGCTAAAATGAAAGTACCTTTGGGTGCAGGCAATTTGGTATCGATTCTGTTCTCCCGTATTCCATCCATTGCCCCAGCCGTTTCACATGAAGAACACACATGGGATCGCTCCGAGAAAACGTGTCAAGCTGTACAAGATCTGTACACTCTATGAAGAGCTCAATTTTGCGTTTCTTTTGAAAGGCGTTCGTTTGTAGCGAGCCTTGTTTACCGGCATTTTGCACCAGAAGTCCTTCATTCCCTTTATTGGCTTCGGTGGCGACTTTAGAATTCCTCAAAGACGGTGTGGACTTGCTCTTTGATATTATCTTTGCCATGTTCTAAAACACAAAAGACAAATGTTTAGTATTTTATCATTCCTCAATCTTTATAATGAAGGAATAATGTTTATTTTAACCCCAGTTACCTGTTTACATCGGCTACGATTTTCGCGAGTGAAGTATAAAATTTCCCACTTATGAAATAAATTAAAAACAAACACCAACGCAGTCAGAAAAACTTGAATACTGATTTTAAAATAGTTTTCGTATTAACGTTTTTAGAATTCCCTCCAGGCACAAAAATTAGGACCAAATGCACATAAAAAAGCTGGGATAACAAAGAAAGTTGGGATGAGTTCAGAGATGCAGCTTAATTAAAATCTTCAATGACCCAAGATATTCAACAGTATTGAATAGCTTTAGAACTTTCCAGTGGTGATTGTCACTGACATAATAAAACACCGGCGAATACAACTGCTTGCCAAACAGAGACACAATGTACTTTTAACTCCAAGAAGAACTGATTTAATTGGCCGTTGTTATGTAAATAGCAGTTCATTTGATTAAAACCTTTCATCCGCAGAACTTCATGACGTTGCAAGCAGTTACTTGGAGACATTTCACTTGCTTGGAGACTGCGAGTACTTTGACAGAAATTTACGTGTCTTGTACAAACAAAGCCAATATCGATTTTTTTGTTATTCGAAAAGAGGAATCTTTGTCAAGTTCGATGTTCTGCTTGTGCTTTTTAGACTGGAGCTCATTAGTACGCTGTGCAGTGGGAAAGCATATAACTTAATCATTTCGCAATTTAATAGCGTAATATACTGGAATTGATTGACGGTAGTGACGTCTCATGTCAAACGATTGTAATATAATTCAGATTTAGTGTTGTTTACATCAAGCCTGTCAAGTTGATTCCGGAGAAATAATCAAAGTGAACAAGCAGGGAACCTAGTAAACTCAAGCAGTCTCTCGGCTCTCTTTCCCAGCTTTGTCCGTTGAGCGAGAAACGAAAAAACATTAACGAGCGGATAATGGCTGCGCGAAACCCCCCAGCTCGTTAATGGTTTTTTTGTTTCAGTCGCTCGACGGACTAAGCTCTGTGAGCTGGGAAAGAGAGACTGCTCGTAGTCTAGGAATCTAGAATCGATTAATTTGACTCTGTAGGCAAGAAAATAGACCTACCTATTTCCGGAAAGGTAATCAGTTCTCTTCTGATCTCTCTAGAGCTGTATAAAATGAAATGAATGTAGGAAAGTCATCTCTTGAAGGTCAATTTCAAACATGTCTCATCAGATCACTAGCACGAACTGATTCTTGTAAGTCTTGCGTGACAAACATATTGTTGTCAAGGAGAGAATTAATTAGTTATTTCAATGCGTGACTTCAAGCGTGGCAAGTTGTTCATGAAATTCAGCATGAAACACCCCTCTTCTCTTCGTCCCATTCCTTCCCATCCGACTTCTTTCCCTTTACCATCTCTTCAATATTTAGTTTATCAGCAAAGTTAATCTGATCTTTTCTGTATTTCCTCCTTTTTTCGACCCACCCGTGTTACTGTTTTGAATTGCTTTTTCTTCGTTATCACGTTCGAAGAACGCAATCCTAATTTCGTGTTGGTGATCCTGTGGTTTATGTGCAGTAAAATTTGAGATTTTTCAAAATGGCCGCCCCTATTGGTTTTTTAAGGGGCTCATTTCAGCCGGAAATTCCTTCGAACGTGTCTTCATAATCTGCGATTACTGTTAGTACGTAATCGCGTTCGAAGAACGCAATCCTAATTTCGAGTTGGTTACATGCACACCTTGTATGCAGAAAAATTTGAAAATGTTTGGTGTCCTGTCGACCGTCCAGTCTGCCAAATGGCCGCCCCTATTGCTTTTATCAGGGCTCACTTCCGCCGGAAACCTTCGAACACATTTCCATAATCTGTTTAATAAATAATGATACATGTAGTCGTGTGTCTTTCTCAAGTTATTTCCGGTGTACAGTTAAGCCCGGTTTCCATATGATCGCTACGATCGCTGCGATCGCTGAAAAAAAAGTTCAGCGATCGTAGCGATCATATGGAAACCACTCTCCAGCGATCGTAGCGATCGCAGCGACAACGATCGCTGCGATCGCTGTGATTCTATCTCAGCGATCGTAGCGATCGTAGCGATCATATGGAAACCACTCTCCAGCGATCGCAGCGATCGCAGCGACAGCAAAAATACCAAGATGCACTGCGTACGCCCACTCAAAGGGTGCGATTTGGACCTTTTTATGGAAGAAGTGCAAAGATACGACTGTCTTTATATCAAATTTTAAAAACAATTCACAGCCGCTGTGTTGAATTTCAAGAATGAGGCGAAGCGATATTGTCAGACCCAGGTCCCCTCGATCTTCATTCACTTTCTCAGCGATCGTAGCGATCATATGGAAACCATCAATCGCTGCGATCGCTGAACTATTTTTTTCAGCGATCGCAGCGATCGCAACGATCGTAGCGATCGTAGCGATCATATGGAAACCGGGCTTTATTTAGAAGCAATGTGTGATGTTACTTACCGCGACTTACCTCGTAAAAACATTACTGCAAGTTGCGCGAACAATGTTACACGTTATAACTAGGAGTAATCGGAGATTAGGGTAATGCGTTCGGCAGTTGAAAGGGGGGATTACAGATGAATATGTCTATGGCATATTGTCAAATTAAGAGTTATTGTGTACAGTGAAACCTGTATTTACTCTGTGTATGGAGACGGTAGGGAAAGTTTGGTAGCAGAAAAAAAAAATGAAATCCTTTGAAGTTTGTTGTAGTTGTCGGTATAAAAGAAAAGTGCTTGGCGGTCCCTTGGGAAAAGTGGGAAAAGTGCACAGAATTTGCATATGTCAAAACGGTAATTTGAAACCTGAAAGCGAAAGTCGCAAGTATTTATACAAACAGACTATGCGCTTCTACAAGTTCTCTGTTTTCTTTGTAGTTTCGCTCGCCAAATTAAGATTAAGCTTTTCCAAACTCTCAGCCTTCATTTCCAAGTTTTCCACCGCGCTAAAACATTACAGAAAGTTTGGAGTGTCTTCAGGAATAAATATAAGCCACGTTTGGTTTCGCGAGCGTTCCATCGATCCATCGGCCCCATAATCTCCATCAAAGTGAGAAAAACATTCGTCGCTTGATTCTTGCTCGTTTTCTGGCTTGAATCTCGCTCGTGTCTGGCCATAAATTTTCGAACGGGATGGCTTGAATATGGCTCAATTCTAGCTCAGCCAAGCCATCCGAACAATCTTTTAGACCTTCAGCAATCTTTTGAAGGATGAGATGAATGACCTTCAGCAATCTTTTGAAGGATGAGATGAATGACCTTCAGCAATCTTTTGAAGGATGAGATGAATGACCTTCAGCAATCTTTTGAAGGATGAGATGAATGAACTCGCCACGTGAGTTAGTTCGTCAAAGTGAGGCAAAACGTAAGCAAGCGCCTCAAAGCGAGGCAAATGTGTGTTGACGACGACGAACCAAAGCAATCTCGAAAAAACCTCCCTTATCAGTTGCACAGGACATCCAATAATGCACAGAACTCCCAACACAAATTAGGAGTTGCGTTCTCGTTCCTCGAACGCAATTAATTACCATGCAACTTGTCTCACATAAAAAAAAAAAAATTATGAACACCATTTTTCCAAAAAAATGGGAAGTTCAAGCACGTAACCGTGGACGACAATCCTGCTGGTATACGTTGGATCAATGGTGATCTGATCGGTTTAACAAGTGAAATAAACTAAAAAAGCATGGCTTTAATGGAAATATCTCGTTCTCGTTTCAAGCAATCCAAAAACTCTATGCTCATCTCATGAATCTAAGTTTATATGGGGTGTTTTGTAAATTTATGGGTGAGTTTTAATTGGGTATGTTTGGGAGGAAATAGTTTTTCTCAAAGGATTTGTAAAATTAAGAGAAATAAAAAAAATGAAGATTTAGTTAATTGAAATTAGAATTTATAGTTAATAATTAATAGACGGACACCAAGCTACAATCTTGGACATTTCAAATAAAAAATTAATACTCCCCTTCCCCCCCCCCCCCCCCCCCCCCCCCAATTCAGTGATGGGAAAATGGCACGGGTTTGGTTTTCGCGCGAATCCATCTTTGAATCAGGGGGAGGGGAGGTATTTCTCTTTTTATTGCATCCGAGATTGAATCTTGGACATTTCAAATGAAAAATGAAAAAAATGAAAAATTAATACCCCCCCCCCCCCCAAGTTTAGTGATGGGAAAATGGCGTGTTTTGGTTTTCGCGCGAATCCATCTTTGAATCGGGGGGAGGGGAGGTGTTATTTTTCTTTTTATTCCGTCCGAGATTGTAGTCCACTAGCAACCTGGGGTGCTCTTACGTGGGTATCAACTGTCTGTTGGTGTTCCAAAACAGGGAGAAACTAAATGGCGTGCGTGGGTGGGTCGTGGGTATTACGTCGTGGGTCGTGCGTCGTGCGTCGTGCGTCGTGGGTCGTGCGTCGTGGGTCGTGCGTCCTGTTTTTTTTTTTCTTGTAAGAAGAGTTGATAAAAAATAATGCCAGATGACAAGCGCTTAATTATTTTTTGGCGGAGTTCCGTTATATGTTCATCCAACAGTTCTAGTTTTAACCTACTCTCAACTCGCAGTTTAAAGATATAACAAGATATAATGGCCCACGGCTTAATCGAGTAAAAAAAAAAAATATCCATAATCGACTTTTGCCAGACATCCAGAAAACGAGCCTTCTTAAGCCTTAAAATATCAACGTTACATCAATGTCGTCAATATTGTTATTCTATTTTTATAATGTCTTCTGAAAAGGAAATAAAACGGAATAATAAATTTGTCCCCATCCAATACACGCTATTCATAAATCGCGGCCGATTTATTATTCTTTTGTATTTATTTTAATAAGCCTCACTAGCCTCATTTTAGAGTAAAAGTTCTTTTGAATTTTGCACATGCTATCGAGGCTAGTGAGGCTAATTAAAATAAATACAAAAGAATAATAAATCGGCCGCCATTTATTAATAAGGTGTATTAGACAAATCAGTAGCGTGGGAATGCTCAAGTATGATTGGTTAAAAATGTAGATGAAATTTACACGTTCACGGAAAGCCTTGCAGGATGGCATATTGTAAAATTTGGACTGGACTGGATTTGTAAAACATGGATTTGTAAAACATCGACTTGTAAAACATGGATTTGTTACGTTACGTTACGTTGCGCAATCCTTTCTTCTCGATCTTAAATTTGAATACAAACAAACTTCAACTTATAAGTTATGATCTGCTGATCAGTTTTCTCTATAGAAATTCTGCGTTAATATTTTCAAATTACAGTGTTCTTGCAACAGTAAACAAATTAAACGTAACTTAAGATTATTTCGTTCGACGAGCATTGAGCAGCTGAAATCATCTGAGGTCCTCACAACAATGTTGTTTAATTTTCGAAAAATTGTGAACTAATCACTAAGGAATTTGAATTCGGCATAAATACGAGTTGGTCGTTGGTAACCTTCGCTTGGCTGACTAGGAATATACTTGTAATGTGCATGTTAATCAACCAGCTATGACCAATAAAACTTGTTGTTGTACTGCCTCAAAAATCTGACTCGTGACACTACTTATCCAATAAAACAAGTAGACCGACTGCAGGTAAATCACCAAGGGCAGTAGACATCTGCGAGTCAAAAGTGTTAGCAATAATTGCAAAAACGTTGCATTTTTAATCACAGTATATTCTTAAACCCTACAAAAAAGTTACGATATAAGTTTCCTTCTACTGTACCTACATATTCACAAATAAATTCCTTCCTGATTACCTCTTCCGTTTCCTTACAACAGTAACAGGGAAATTGGGTGCTTACCATTAGTGGGAAAAAACCGGTTGGGATGACCGTTGCATAATGGTAAGCGATTTTCCAAATTTACCGACCAACCGACGAGATTGCCCTTACAATTTAAATATTCCATTTCCCCATCCTGGTACCCAGACCGTTAACTCGATTTAGCGATTGAAATTTTTCTAAATTCAAATGGTAAGAACATTTCCAACGTTCCATTCCGAAACGAAAAAACAGGACTACCTCTGGAGGAACTTCACAATTTCCGAACGGATTTTCCGGAAATTGTCTGAACCATTTGATTTTGAACCGAAATTTCCGGATTTTTTGGCTAAATGGTAAGCACCCGTTCATCCTAAACAAAACTCTCGATGCCCGATAAAACGTATATCGACAAAGTCGTTTTGCAAGCTCTTGTTGTCGGTTTGGAGATTGATAATCAATCTGCTCCAGAAAATGGCTACAATTGGTAAGCGTAATAAGATAGTCTTAGTATCATTTGACAGAGGCCAAACTCGACCACATGGTCGAAGAAATCGTTCGGTCTTTCATATCAACTAAAATGGTGTGAACCTAACAAGGATGTGGTTAACAACATAAATAAACAACTTCGGATGAAAGCAAAAGGATTTTAGAGCCGTTTTCACTGCCAAATATATTGACTTGCTTAAACAACAGAAATTACGAATTGCCTTTACCTGAGGGCTTTTGAAAAAAAAAACACGACCCACGACCCACGACCCACGACCCACGACCCACGACCCACGACCCACGACCCACGACCCACGACCCACGACCCACGACCCACGACCCACGACCCACGACCCACGACCCACGACGCACGACCCACGACCTACGATATGGTTGCCGTTTTGTTGCAATATTCAGTACAACCAATTTTATATTCAATAAACCAATTTTATATTCAATAAACCAATTTTATATTCAATAAACCAATTCTATATTCAATAAACCAATTTTGTATTCAATAAAACCAAATTTATATTCAATAAACCAATTTTATATTCAATAAAACCAAATTTATATTCAATAAACCAATTTTATATTCAATATATTCAATAAACCAATTTTATATTCAATAAACCAATTTTATATTCAATAAACTAATTTGATATTCAATAAACCAATTTTATATTCAATAAACTAATTTTATATTCAATAAACCAAATTTATATTCAATAAACCAAATTTATATTCAATAAACCAAATTTATATTCAATAAACCAAATTTATATTCAATAAACCAATTTGTATTCAATAAACCAAATTTATATTCAATAATTTCTGCGGTCCAATGCAGTCAGCGGAGTTTTTTCCGCTTGTTTAACCACGTGGTATTAACCAACATGGCGGCTGAAACATCCACTTGGCGGTGGTTTTTATCACTATGGAATCCCTTTTATCGCAACTCAAAATTCAGTTAAGTGATCAAGATTTGGTATACCATGAGGCGGCTCTTCTGTTGAATAGATTGGAGACTGCTGTTAATGTTTTACGGTCCCTGGTCGACCTTTGCATAACAGATGACACTGATGATCATCATTTGTCAGTGGCGGATCCAGGGGGAGGGTCGGGGGGGGGGGGGGGGGGGGGATGCGTCGCAATACTGTAAGTTTACCAGATTTCGCAAGACGGGAAAGAAATCTTACTGGAAACCCAGTAAGCCCTTTATTCATATTTCCGCCAGCAGTTATAGAAAACTTGCACGCAAGTGGTTTTTATAGCTGGACAGAGATTGCTCGCATGCCGCGATGGACAATTTACAGGAGGGCGAGAGCCCGGGGGGGAGGGGGGGTACTTCCGACAATTTAGGAGACCTTAGGATAGGTGTGTGCCGCCAAGGTTCTCAAACCCTGACCTTATTTAAGGGTATAAAATCGAGATTTGATACCCTATTTCAGGCCCAATTCAGGCGTGTAGTACAGTTTTAACAGACCATATCTTTTCGTTTTGCGCGTTGGGGTGGATACTGCAATTTAGTGACCCTATCTAAGGAATATCTAAGGATCACAATACCAAAAATACCAAAAAGGATACCCTATTTGAGGACCAGCACCTCAAAAACCCTACCCTATCCGTCGGGCGGCACATACCTATATAGCGTATATAAGGGAGTACCCCCCGGGGGGGGGGGGGGGGGGGGGCGAGAGAGTACGACCTTCAGGATGTTGGGTGATTTTCAGATCTTTCTGACGAGGAACTTGACTCCTTGATGAGAGGATACATTTCACGACACGGTAATACTACTGGAGAGAAGTACGTCATAGGTTACATCAGGTCTCTTAATTTAAAAGTGCAAAGGGACAGAATGAGGGAATCTCTAACACGGGTGGATCCTAGAAACACAGCACTGAGGTGGGCGTGTGTGATTACACGTAGGGTATACAGTGTTCCAGGACCTAATTCACTGTAGCACATTGACGGCCACCATTGCATCATTCGTTGGAAATTTGTTGTGCATGGCTGCATAGATGGCTTTTCCAGACGCATCATGTATCTTTTCGCAGCAGACAACAACTATGCTCAAACAGTTGCTACAGTGTTTCAGTGTGCAGCCCAAGAATTCGGTTGGCCATCCCGTGTTAGGGGGGACCATGGCGGTGAAAATGCTGAAGGGGGGAAGGGAAGGATAACGGAGGCAGTTTCATTGCAGGCTCCTCCACTAGGAATCAACAAATAAAAAGGCTCTGGAGAGAAGTATTTAGATGTAGCCTTTTTCTGTTTTATTGTGTTTTCCATTCACTCGAGGACGGTGGATATCTTGATATAGAAAATGAACTGTGCACATGATTGTTTTACACTGTCTTTTTACCGAGAACTAATTAGAACTAATTAACTAAGAGTTTGCCAGGGCTTTCAACCTGCGCCCCATGTGCACAGAGCGTAATTGGAGTCCAAACAAAATCTGGAGCAATGGGATGATAAATCCAGATAACGCCAGGCAAACAGCACTGAGAGACCCAGACGAAGAACCAGACAACCTAGAGTTTTTTGGAGTAGATCGTAACTCATGGGCCAATAATTCTAGAGCTGAAAACTTCCACTAATTTGGACCTTATATCTTCTTCTTTGTCATTGGTCGTCAGATCTACTGTTCAGGTAAACAATATGTCATCTTTTCCCAAAGCATAGTTAGGAAAAGCGATTGGAATCTTCCCATCCTCATCCACAAAGTCAGTGGGATCTACAGTTTTCAATTCCGGTTGTTTTAGCTTTGCAATTGGCTTAGCATACTGATGGCCAAGTCTTCTACGCTTTGGTTACTGTGACAACGAACCACGTACGGCATCTCCAACCGTCAAGGCATTAGCCCGAAGTATAGCCTGCGAGCAAGCTCTCGGGCTCGGGGTTTGAGAGAGCAGAGGGCGAGAGCTCTCGTTCCTTTCCCTCCCCCACCCCCTCCCCCCCCCCCCCCCCCCAAAAAAAAAAAAGCTCCAAACCCGAACCCGAGAGCTTGCTCGCAGGCTACCCGAAGTAGATCACGACCGCGACCTCGTCCCACAACATCCGACACAACACCGGCGATTCCAGTTGCAATTTAAGTACTGTGATTTGTGCAGGCTGGTGCACGCTTACGTTACCAATTTAGTGTCAAAAGATAAAGCGAAGTGAAAAATTCTTGCCTACTGTTACTATCACTCCTGATGACAGCACAGAATTCCTCTTTCCACCGCTTCTTCTATTTCATTCAGCGTTGGAGGCTGGCCCGCCATGTTGGTTAATACCACGTGGTTAAACAAGCGGAAACTCCGCTGACTGCATTGGACCGCAGAAATTATTGAATATAAAATTGGTTTATTGAATATAAAATTGGTTTATTGAATATAAAATTGGTTTATTGAATATAAATTTGGTTTATTGAATATGAAATGGGTTTATTGAATATAAAATTGGTTTATTGAATATAAAATTGGTTTATTGAATATAAATTTGGTTTATTGAATATAAATTTGGTTTATTGAATATAAAATGGGTTTATTGAATATAAATTTGGGTTATTGAATATAAATTTCGTTTTATTGAATATAAAATTGGTTTATTGAATATAAAATTGGTTTATTGAATATAAATTTGGTTTATTGAATATAAATTTGGTTGTACTGAATATTGCAACAAAACGGCAACCATACTACGACGCACGACCCACCCACCCACGCCATTTAGACAATCTCTCCAAAACAGCATTTTCTTTCTTTTATCCCTTCGTTAAACCTCTTAACTGAAGTGGCGAAACAAGTTGCAAGAGCCATGTTACACGTATTTTTGTTGTGTAACTTGAAGAAATTTGTTGCAGAAAGTACTGAAAACGATTCAACTTTTCATGTAACTTAAAAAAAAAAAAACAAAGCAAAAATTCAGTTGCACGAGAAGGTTACACGTAAAAATCGTGCGTGCAACTTACAACAATTTTTTTTCGCGAGACAAGTTGCACGTGAAATTGTTACGTCCAAACAGCACCACAGCGTTGCAAGATAGGGCGTACCGCACGCGTTAGTCTATTAAACAGGTGTAAAGTCCCGTTTGTAACACTTTTTATCTCACTTTTCGGTGCAATTTTTGTCGCGCGCAAGTTGCATTTCCAAATCGCCTGTGTAAACTAGCGGCGATTTATTGGCCGCGGCCGCACTTGGTGAGTTAGCTGGGTTATTTTTTTAGTAACCCGGTTAAAATAACTCGGTGAAAAAGTGTTTGTAATAAAATAACCGAGTTTATTTTTCTGAGCGGCCGCACTTCAGAATGTTGAACTTTGAACGTGAGAGATCATGTTATCATTTGCTAACGAGAGCTACACAAAACAATGAGCGAAAATAATGCCTCTGCACGTGCATTTTACATATTGACCATTCCCTGCAAAACAACATCGCCAAATGATCAAATTATAGGTTTTGTGGAGAACATAAACACACAACAGTTTTCCTTTCTCTATTTGAAATTGAAAGTCGTCCCTACGAAGGTCTACGAATTCAAATGGGAACTAACACAGTTAAAATTCGGTGAACGTCAAAAATACGCGGCCGCATCATGAATTTTATTAAACCAGTTTATTTTAATTAATTAATTGCAAATAACCGGGTTAACTGCTCTAGTGCGGCCGCAGCCATTAACTTGGGAGCGATTTGTCGCGCGATGTCGCAGAGGTTTCGACTGATGCAACTTGGCGGCGATTTTTGGAAAATCACAGCAAATCAAAGCTAATGTCGCACTCAAATCGCACAGAAATCGCCGCTAGTTTACACTTGGGATAAAAGTTGCATTGGAGAGCGCGACAAAAATTGCATAAAAAAATCGCATGTGCAAACGCCTTAACATGTTATCTGCAATTTGTCTCGCAATGGCTCTCGTCAATGTTGTATCGCAATCAGCCACAAGAATAAAATCTTGAGTTTACTGCGCTTTTCATTAACACGCGATGTCTGAAGTTCAAAATTCTACCAACGGTTTCATTTTTCACTGCCGAAGATATCATAGCGGACATCTCAGGAAACAGCAATAGGTCATCTACATCTATGACATCTATAATTTTATTATATAAACACCAATGAAATACCAGGTGAGCTTTCGCGTGTAAACATCATATCTTCACATGTGAGAATAACATGTTATCTTCACACGTGAAAAGATCACCATTGACACGTTGTTATACTTTAGGACTTCAAAAAAATGTTAAAGTGAAATGGTTTGATTTCATTGGTCAGTTTATATAATAAACAGAACATTACATGGCCGCTTGAAGATACGAAATTTCTCTTCTCGTGTTGAAAAATATTTCATTCGTTCGCTGCGCTCACTCGTGTAATATTTTTCAACACTCCGAAGAGAAATTTCGTATCTTCGCGCGGCCATGTAACATCCTCTATGTAATTCACAAAGGTTTCCAATACACTTGAATTGGTTAGCCTGTGTGAGTGGGTAAAATCAGAAAACGGCAAACTGATCCTTACGGCAAGGCGATGAAGGAGTAAATAAAAGAATAAAACAAAATTTATATATAGATATATTAAAACAAATTTGCCCAATATTTCGGTTTGAAAACAAACCTTCTTCAGGGGCTAACAGAAAAATGAAAAAAAACATGGGTGGGTAGCCTGCGCGCAGACTTAGGGTGCGCATGAAAGTTTGTGGGCTGTGATTGGTGGATTTCGATCCATTTTGTCAGTTTCTGTTTTCAGGGATCAAATGTTTGTCGTCATAATTATGATTGACGGCAGCGCAAAAAGTAAACATTAGTTGCGCTTTGAACTTCCGAGTTCGCGTGTTACTGGCGCAGTAAAACCAACAAGGGTTTTGTTACTCGAACTGTCGTAAGAAAGGATTTTAACCTGGAAAAGAACTACAAGAAGCTTCAGAATTTTTGCTATCTTGAAGGAATTGTCGAATTTTGCCCATTTTGAACATTTCTATAAATCACTCTGACTTTCAGATTTACAAGTGTAAGTAACTGGATTCTGAAATTTTCAAATTCAAATCTGCAGCGAAGACTTCAATTTGAAGCGAAACGACTGGATACCGACCACTGACTGCCAACCGGGCGCTGATCATTCAGCTCAAGAGACGGACGGATGGCGAGACAGACGGATGGCAATAAGGATGATGAATTGAACGCGCGAAACAGTTAGCGTTAATAACTGGGACCGCAGACTCGCGGAGCACACTTTAAAGTGGTAGGGAAAATACTGAGGATAAATTGGCATTGAGAACTATTTTCGAGCGCCGAAGGCGCGACCCTTTGGGGGTGGGGGAGGGGGGTGTAGTTTGAAATTAAAGAATAAAAGGGGAACGAGAAGCAACGCGATGGGCGTTTGTTGCTTAATTTATTATTTCCTGTGTTTTTTGTTTTTGGTAGCAGCACTTGCTGCTACGTACATTTTAAGTAAAAAACAATCACCCCTCTCTGCGGTGCCTGGGGTAAGGCATTTTCAGACCAAGATTGTAACGATCAGAACTCCACAAGATGGTGGGACAACTACAATATTTATTCGGTGCCAGGATGCACATTTGTACTACAGGGTACCCATATATCTTTACAAAGACCACTTGAAACAAGATTTTCGGTTTGGAATTCTTTTATTAGCGATACTTTAAGAAATATACAATATGGTTCATAAGTTAACTAAATTAAATAGATTCTACACAATAATTATGGTCTAAGATACAATACTAAAACTCTAAGCGATAAAAGCTGCATTCAAAACAGACATTCTACTTTCAAAATACAGGGTATTTTCTTTAAAAAGCCCAGGAAACACCAATAAAATGCTTCGTTTACCTTCACCCGAACCTAATTTTATATCAGAAGAAAGCAAAAAGTTTTATTTGACTGATTCAGCTTTCAGACATCAAGATTTGTTTTTTTCTTTGCCTGACTGAGCTACCAACATGAGAAAGAAAGGTACAGCAAGACCAAATAGCATCTAAAAAACTTAAGCGCTTAACTGACAGGGCCGTAGCTAGCATGAGGTGAACCGAGGTACATACCTCAGCAAAAACAAAATTTGGAATAATTGTACAAGCATTGGATCTCTCTCACAGGAGGCTATACATAAAAAATGAAAGTGTTTTTTTTTATATTGCCTTGGTAAGAATTTTCAACTGGTTACGGCCGTGAGACTGAGGTATTGTCGTGAAAAGCTGTTAACGACTTTTACTAATGTTCCCATTACACTTTTCCAGAAAAACGAGACTCTTTGCATTCTTCTTATTGGAAAGTTAAAAATTAGGTATGGTTACAAAGAGCTAAAAAGCATTTTGTTTTGAAGTTCCTGATATGCTATCGTATAATTGTCTTTTATCACTGCCAAAATGGCCTAATATTCAACGGCTTAGTCAATCTTTTACTCAACTTTCCTAAATTAAATACTGATTTTTTGTTACTTCGGCTACATTAAATCAACATTTGTACACCATTCATATCCACTGTCTCAACTCTTGTGCAATAAATAACTGGCGAAATCTTTGTTTTAGTTCTACAAAGAAAACCCAAGATCCACGGTTTGTCCAGGCTCTAAACGCACAATGTGGGTGTGCTGCCTGGGCGCACCATATCGACCGGCGGTAACTGCATAACTGCCAGGTGCTACTTCCACTTGGACATCTTCTAATCTCTGAAGCTGTTGAGAAAGTACAGGGGTCAAATTCACTCGTGAAAGAAAGCTAAGATCATTTGCAAGAAGGCTCAAGTTGGAACGCTACATAGCCTCTAGAGCAGAAATACTTTGGGGGGGGGGGGGGGGGGCAAATGAGTGCCGAGTTAAAAGAAGGGTGTGGGAGTCAGGCCCACCCTCTTTCACTCCTACCAACCTCAGATAAGTGCAAAACCAATATGAACCAAAATTTATTACTTGCCACCAAAAAACACCTGCAATGTACAATGTAGGCTACATGCTATGGAGAGTCCCCAATTTATCCCCCCCCCCTCACTTTGGCTCCCCCCTGGCTTGGGTAATTAGGTACTTATTAACTAAGTGTGCTCCGTCCATATGCCATGACCTTGAGCCAAATATTTTCACACCCGGCCCGGCCTAACTTAGTCAATCATTATTTTATCATACAGGGCTGTTACTAAGATTTCAAGTTGCCGGGTATATGTAATTAGTAAGTGGGAATTCAACAGCTGGGAAGTTCTTTTGGTTTTATTTTTCTTTTGTTTCCTATGCCAAAGTAGCCGGGGATCATGCTCATAAAAGCCGGGGAAAATCCCCGGTCCCTGGCCCTTGATGACCGCCCTGTCATATGACCAATTTGGAGACAAAACTGCTTGAAATTTTAACATGCAATGCCACACCTTTGTAGTTGGGCCATGCAACTTTTTATGGACCTGCTCGCGCAAATGCGTATGGCCCTTATACAGGACTTTCATCGAAGGTTTTGCAAAGAAAAGGCTCGCAGGGCCGTAGGAGACATATGATGATAAGAGAGATGATTAAGATTTTATAGTCATAGATTCTGCTAAAAAAAATTCTTACTGGGTGTCGGCGAGTAACCAAGTTATAATCTGGCTGATGGAATCTGTTGCAGTGATCTGCATCCTGGGTATTACATTCTTCTTTTGATCTGCAACCGAAATATCGCTTGGGACGAAAATAAATCATGCAGTCAGATACATATACGGAAAACAAACTTCCTAAAAGGGCTCCATGGATGTCCTGGGCTTCAAATACCTAAATATTATGAATAAGACAGATCTACAAGTGCTGTGAAAGATTGAAAGATATTCAATTAAACTCTATGGAAACAATGTTACCATAAGTTTAATGTTCAATGAATGTTTAAAGCAGTGTAGTCTTTGGCTCAAGTTTCCACAAAATTCTAGATTTCCAAACTTCATCTGATGACAGAGAAAATTAAATGGAGAGGGAGAGAGGAGAAGAAATGAAGCCTATATGTAATATGGTGAGTGGCTAGGTGCATGTTTCAATTTTTTTCGCTTCATGTTTTTCTGTTTTGCTTAAACTTTTAAAATGTTGCGGAAAATGTTTGAGGAAATGTTTAACATTTACATTGGAGGCAAAATACAAAAAATGATGTGAATCCAAGCAAAACTAACAAAAAAAAAATTTTAAAAAAATTACCGAAAATTTGACATAGGCCCTTATGCACCACAATCTTCAATTGTGGGACATTGTAAGGAAATAAATGGGGAGATGTATGATGAATGTGACTTATGAAGCATTTTAGAAGCATACCTTACACTGTCTGCTAGTGGCATTCATATATTGCAGTACTGTGTCAAATGCATCTTCTATTGTCGTGTGTACTTTGGGCTCCTAACAAAACACCAGAAAACTGCCTGAGTATTTTTTTCATACATTGTGAAGTATTAGTTAGTACCCTTTAATTATCCCCCGCCACGCCCCCCTTTCCACAACACAGCGAACAAAAACGAGTCAGAGAATCTGTTTGGGCATCTTTAATAGGAAACGAGAAGCCTCCGAGGGCTTGAGGAAAGCCCCCAGGGTGGGATGGAGTGTAAAGAAACAACTGAAACAATCGAACGAACAAAACAAAGCGATCATGTTATAACCAAATGAGAGTCCACAGCTAGCCGAGCATGGCGTGGAGTACTGGGGCTAATTTACTTATTCCCTAAAGTTGAGTAAAAAAAAATATGAACCACACCCAGAGTCAGTTATGGAGACATTTTTATAGTGTAGTTCTAACTTTTGAGTCTGTTGATGAAATCCTATGATGTGACCATTAAAATGAAACCTCTTAAGAAGTACTGGTATTATTTATGGTACCATTAGTTTTTCAATATTTTACAAAATGAAATTTGGAATTTTTCTTGAATTTTGTTCTTTGGCACTCTTGGGACTTAAAGGGTTAAAGAACGAAATCATGTTTCTAGATTCTGATTCCTTCCAAATATATGTACCTGTGTGGATTGAAATGCAGTGCTTGTTTGACTTGGCCATTCAACCTTCCTTAGCAAAGCTTTGTTAAGTGTGGATGCCCCCTGTCTTCCTGAACGACACAATGTACAGTGCATCCAACCGGCTTCATCCTAAAAGGCACAACACAAAACATTATACATGAGTTTTTATCAGTCAAACCTAACTGTACAATTGCTCATCTTCTCAAGCAGTGGTAGGGGGCATACATGCATGTACAGGAAGTGCAGGAATACCAAAAGGTTTCACAATGTACTATCATAGAAAAATTGAAAAGGGTATTGAGTTAAAATTAATTTGGTTTTGGTTTGATTCTCATTTTCCTTTGTTTCTTGTTTGGTAAGGTAGAGCTTTGGAGGTTAGTGTGAAGAGAAACAGGAAAGCTGTGAATTCAAGTGTGATCTTCTCATCAAATTTCTAGTTAAGACTGTGCTAAACTTTCCATCACTGTTAGCCAACATTTTGTTGGTCAAACGATGTTGGACTGTTATGCACCTCATATTTTGCCAACATTTTTTTCTTGGTAGAATAATAGGTGGTGCTCTACATGTGTATAATTTTACGATAAACTGTTTTGGTTGTTTTTTTTTTTGTTCCACTGGGAAAAAAACATTTGGTTGCTTTTTCAACCAGCTTGAAACTTGGTTGACACAGTTGAAAACCATCGGTAATGCCAGCTGACATTGTTAGCAGGCATCAATTTTTGCATGTTGGCATCATTTTTGTGCATCACTCATCAAAGTTGTCACAAACAAAATGGTGGTCTTTTTAAATGACGATATTAAAACCTTGGACTACTATAAATGTGGGAGGCAGGTACAAGTTCATTTTCTAGGAATAATGCTGCTATCCCTTTAAGTTTGTCACATGGCAGAATCTTGCTTACTGGCTTCATAGCACATTACAGCATTTTCAACCAAAAATGGTCGAAAAGTGTTCTATTGAGACAACACAACCAAATCAAACAAAACCGGTTTAGGTTGAAATGGTTGATCCCAAGAGAACATAGCCTTAGTCCTTTTGCTGTGTTATTACATGTCATTTAGCCGTTCTTCCAACCATCATGTTGGGCAAAGATGTTGGAACGTTAAGCCGGGGCTTTAGATCTTTCACATGCTTGTGCTGACCTACATTAGTAGCTTTCTAACTAGCAATTAAATCAATATTAAAGGTGTGTGCTTTGACATCAGGCTAGGCAACGTACAACCATATGATCACGCGCGGGAGGGTTAGTTAAAGAGTTGAGAGCTCAGAGCCTGAGAGGTGGAGTTACAAGTAAACCCATGAGTTTAGGATACAATTGGTACTCCACCTACTTGTAAACTAAATGCTTTAATACGCATTTTAGCTCAGAACTTTCACGAGCTGAGCAAGATGCTACAGATGGGGTAGGTAAAGCTCATAACATAAAAGCGAGTTGAAACCAGTGGAGAATATGCATTACTCGACTAACTTCTCCAGCAAAACAGCTTGCAAACTTGATCTTTATCACACAAGTGCCGTGATGTAAAAATATAAGCCAATTCACAAACCTTTAAGGGCATGGTATCCTAAATCGCTTCTCCTACGACGAGCAAAGTTTTCCGTTGTTGTTGAATGTCGGCTTGTACGCGCCAACGACGCGCGGACGTCATGCACTACCTTGTAGGGAGGTGTCAGGAAGACTAAAAGAACAGGGGACAAAGGAAAGAATTTTACAGTCAAACCAATCCGTTACTATTCTCTAAATTATCCATCTCAGTTTTAAAGGAATGGATATTGACGTATTTTAACAATATACCAGCATAACTTTTTTCTATGACTTTTTTTTTCAGTTTTTAGCACGACAAGTTATTGTTATTCAGTTCCTCCCGCTCAGTATTTTTTTGTCACTAAATACATGTCAGCGGTTTTCCGTTTGTGCCCTGGAGACTGCATGGCAACAAAACAAGTTCGGCACGCGCAAACCACAGCGATTTCACTTCAATCAACCATTCTAATGTAATTGCCTTGATCAAACGTTCGATTACAAAATGGTAAGCCCTCCTTATGGACAACAAGTCGCTCCACTTCGTGGAAGGCCTACGATTTTCGGAAATGTGTATGAAAAGAACGTTGTTTTTCTGGTTGACACTTCGGGCTCTATGTATCACAGCCTTGATGTTGTCAAAGAACACTTGCTCGAAATACTGTTCGCGCGCGCGATTTCCGGCAGAGACACCATGTTCAACATTATCGAATTCAACGAAGAAGTGAACAAATGGGCTGACAGATTAGTGGCTTGTACACCCCGTACAGTTACTATCGCCAGCGACTGGATTCACAAACTGAGCTGCGGAACATCAACAAACACCATGGAAGCTTTGATTGAAGCGTACGAAGATGACGGAATGGACGCTATTTATTTGGTCACCGATGGCTTGCCCGATCAGACTCCCGCAGTCATACTAGAAAATGTTCGTCGCCTTCACAAGGGACGACCTATACACGCTATATATCTCACTGGAACGCACTCTGATCCTGCAGCTAAAGAATTCCTCGAAGAACTGGCTAAAATTACCAAGGGTTCTTTCCACACTTTAAGCCTTACGCTCTATGGACGGATCCAAAAAGTAACGCCAATATTTAACCAAAAGACGGAATTCATGCGGCATTACGATGGCGAATTCGTATCGCCCAACCTCACGACCGTGTTTAGTGCAAATGACACTATTCTAGAACGTCCAACATCAGCACCTCCTGCCTCGGGATTTGTCCCGAGGGTGTATGATCCCATCCCGAGGATATACGATCCCGAGACCCCAATCACGCTCCTTAGGGCACCCCATGCAACTGTACCCATTCCTTATGTTTCATGGAGTAAGTATGATCAAGAGAGGGGGACATCAAAAGTCTTGCAGTATGCCGATGCAGTGTTGGCATCTCGAGGGCTTTCCAAAGACAGTGGAAAATTCAGCGGCAGTACCAATGTGCCAGTAGCAGCCAGTGTCATGAAAGGCATGAAGGTGTTGGCACGGAAAGATTCTGATGGTCTTTTTTATATGGCCTCTGTCAAAAAACAGGTATAGTGACAGAATTGTCAACAAAACCCCACCTTTCATCCTCACCTCTCTAAAAAAGTCCAGCTACATGTATGGAAATTTGCCTTTCTTACACACCATCTTGCATCCTAAACCCATTTTTCTTAAAAAACAAAGAGATAATTGTATTCAGTCAATGATGCCGCTAGTTTTTTAATGAGCTCTTTTTGTTTCTCATGTATTAGGGAGAAAATGGTACATTTGTGGTGGAGTTTGACCAGTGCCCTGCCCTTAGCAAGCCACACCTACAAGAGGTGGCACTGTTTGATATGATAGCTTATAAAGATGCCATAAGACACCATGTGTGCATCGGAGACAAAGTTCTTGCCCCATGGCAGAATGATGGGCGTTATGGGCCAGGACTGTCCTTGATGGAGTGGATCGAAGGGATGTCCAACCACAAGGTTAAGTATAGGAATTGAAGCATTATACATGTTTATACATGTCACCATCAATGCACCAATTTGCCTTGAATGACTAGTTATTTTGTTAGTTTGTTAAAGAACCTGTGTTAACTTTTTAACCATTGGTACATGTAGGTTATGAAGGAGGTGACCTTCTTGTAGCTTTTTACAATGGCCAAACAGAGCAGCTGTCAGCAGGAGTGGCAGTGAGAATACCACTTGCTGTGTTTGATCGCATTGTTACCGAGCTTCAGCTACCAGAATCCCA